>CM053327.1:31870625-32263125 GCA_028583605.1 Dastarcus helophoroides
ATTTGACGGTTTTATTGGAATATTCTCAACATGCATCGATTCTAAAGCAACGCAAGTTCCCTGAATGTTGCTTCTATCCGCTTTAAGTCTGGAAACGTGCTCACGCAACCGCGTTTCGTGCTCTGACGTCCACTCCTCGCAACTGCAATTAGGCAATTAAGTTGCAGCATGTGCATACGCACCATACTCACGAATCAGTTACTGGGCTGTTGTAAACGTGATTTTGCCAAGGCGATAGTAACACATCAGTGTTTTGACATGAGTCTAAATGAGAAAGTAACTGTTTCGCGAACAGATTCCGCAGCCGCTCGGTTTTCCAATGCTTCAGGTGTTGTGTTCTTTAAGTGATAATTCCGTTTCTAGAAGAGCTAGCAAAACAGTCGTAAGCTTCTATTGTACGATCGGTAACACCAAGAGCGAGGCGAAGAGCAATTGCGTTCGACTCGTATTTACCACATAATAAGGCCATCCTGAAAATTGGAAGTATACACTTTTTATCGAAGAGGTCAAGCCCGTCGCAGGGCCCATCAGCCGCCGTTGTGCAAACTTTAAAATAACGCCCCACTTTAAATTCAACAAATTTTGATAAAAACAAACACTTCAAATTTAAACTGAGAAGTTTAAAAGTCATAATTTCAGAAAAAAAATTGCCTTTTTTACTTCATCGAGGAAGCAAAAATGGAATGGACTTACCTGTCACAATGAGCTTTTGTTTCTGCCAGTGTCAAAGCCAAAACGGAATTTTGAGAGCACGCATGCTCGAGCTTAGCCGTTAAGCGTTTCAATTCAAAATCGAACGACTGCTTTTCATTTTGCATATCACACTGTCTCAATATGTCACCAACGATATGTTCAGCAACGGCGGTCGACATGTCAGTGTTAAGCAACTCATTAGCACTGACATTTCTATGCCCATCAGACTGCCCGTTTCAATTTGATACGTTCGGCCACTTTGGTAACAGGAACGTTATTGAAGTTGTTTTTAACGTTGGTACTCCGATGGATAGGCACTATATTGCTATACTTAATGTCTAATTTGGAATTCGTGATATATTTTAGGGTCGCTGTCTACTTCAATATGGGATTCGGGAGATTCAAAATTTTTTCCCTCCGTTATGGTGGTTTCGTCGCAACAGTCTTCTACTCTTCGGTATTCGTATTGGGTCAGTTTCTGCCTCGCATCGTGAAGTTGAGATTTCAGACTTCTAATTTCTTGTTTTAAGGGCTCCAGTGCTTCAGCATATGGCGAAAGTTCATTGCTGTCGTTATTTAGGGAGTTTAATTTCGGTTCCGGCAATTCCGAAGGACTTTGTATAAACTGAAATGAAACAGTTCCCGAACTTATTTGATTTAGAGAAGATCTTTGGCAGAATTTCATTTAAAACTGCACATAAGTGAACACAGTTTTCCTATAAACGGTACTTACCGGTAACTTATTTTCAATATCAGAATTTTCTTGTTCTTGTGGCTCTAGTTCACTAACTTCTAATGGACAGGTTACTGAGTCTTCATGGGCACTTGTGCATGTTTCTGAAAATTTAATAAATCCCAATTGATTTATGTCTAGTGACTAATGCAAGGTGAAATTTTACAAGAGTTACACAAAGAAACGTAAAAACGTTGTCTAACTTGGAATTTTAATTAAAAACACTAGCTAACATGTCATCCGACCCCGCTACTGTCACGGCCACTATTTTCCTTATTGCGTTAAATGAATCGATTTCTTTTTAATTTCGACATTTTTAAAAAATTTCGATTTTTTTGGTATTTTCGCCTTTCTAAATTTCCACTTTTCCAAAATTTGACTTTTTCAAAATTTCAAATTTTTAAAATATCTCGAAAATGATGTCGAGTATTCTAAATGGTTAAATTTTCCTCAAAATTTCGATTGCATTTCAAAATTTCAACGCTTTTAACAATATCAAAATATTGGAAAATGTAAAAATTTTGAAAAAGGTCAAAACTTTTCAAAATTTCCACTATTTTGCAAACTATGGATGTTTTTTTGAAAATTTCAATTTTCTTTAAAATTTTGATTATATTCATAAATTTCGATTTTTTATCTTGAGACAGAGTAGGTTTTTTTTAATTTGGGACAATTTTGCAAAATCCTAATTTTTCTACGAATTTTGCAATTTTAAAAATATTTCAGGTTTATTTTAAAAATTTGACCCTTTTTCAAAATGTCGATGTTAAACCTCTCTCTCAATTTAGCGAATGCCGCTGAATTTGGATGTCTACGATCGGCAAAACGTTGGGCATAAATTCTTGAGGCAAGAAACGGATTTCTGTCAGCACTGCCCAAGGCGTAAACCATATCGACCAATTCTTCTTGAGAAAACATTGTCTATCAGTACTAATACCAAGACCTCGCGACAACAATGAGATAAACTGTCAGTTATTACCTGACAAACGAGACGAAACAAAACCGCAACATCCAGGGCTTACGCGATAATACGAAATTAATTAAAATTTTTACAAAATTCTAAATTTCTCAAAAATTATTGGACGGAGGTGGTAATACCTGGTACCAAAAAAAAAAGGTAATTTAACTTCGCATCCGATAAGATAATCCAAGATAGGTGGTTCCATTTAAAAAAATTAAGTTATGCATGTTTGAACAACTGAAGAATTGAGTCGACGGATGTGAAGAAATTTAAGAAATCTTGCTAACAGCAAAGACGTAAACAAATACTCCATTTCTTCCTGAATCCAAAACCGTATGCCACACAACTCTGAGTCATTGCGTTTGGAAAATATCGTTAATGGCGTCAAGCTCCGAAATCGTCAAATTTAACCAAAAAAATTAAATTACGCGAAAACGGTTCAACTAAGGGCCTATGTCGTCTTAATAAATTCGTATTTATTTTTAACAAGGAATCCAAAAATGTAAAAATACATAGGGTGTTCTATTTAAAATAAGAAAGTTGTGTTAATTTCCGGGGCAACCGGAAGGCCGCCATATTTGGCAATAATTTAAGGTTGTGGAGAACTATATTTCCAACAACTTTTATTCGAAACATTTTTCGATATTTTGAACGATACGCCTACCAAAGACAGATTCCCGCTTAGTGACTCACCCTGTATTTTATTGATTTGATGTTACAATAGAAGAAAAATCTTTTATTATTGAATCCTACTTTCGAAAATCCAGAACAAGCAATCGTTAGTGGATCTCTTCTATTCCTGATAGTACTGCAAACATTTTATGTCAATTTGATGAGTACGAATCAAGTTAGGAACATACGTGAACATTTCAAAAAAATGACAACAGGACACTGGATTAGAAAACGTTTTATACACTTGATATTTTGATATTGATAAAAAAGTCGAAATTTCGGAATACGATCAAAATTTTGAGAAAAATTCAACCATTTAAAAACTCGACATTTTCAAAAAGTTCGAAATTTTAAAGAATTTCAAATTTGAAACAAAAATCGAAAGTGGAATTTTCTAAAAGAGGATTTGTAAATAAAGTAAAAATTTTGAAAAAAGTAGAAATTATGGCAAAAACGAAAGTTAAAATTGCAAAAATTTAAAAAAAATCGAAATTGTGGAAAATTTCGAAATTAAAAAAAAATCCGTACACGATAAAAAAGTAATAAATGGGGTCGGCTGATATTAGCTAGCAATAAGTAATACCTGATATTTCATCCTCTTCGGCTATTGCTATAGTTTTCTGCTGGTGGAGCTTTCGAGTTAATTCAGCAATGACTGAATGTAACTCGGTAAGTTGCTCTTCATACCTTTGAGCCTGCTCATCCAGTTGTTGCTGAAGACGTTCCTGCAACAAATTGTAGAAATGGAAAACATTATATTGTACAGAGGAACGTCTAATATGAACCAAATTTATATGTCTTGTGTTATAACAGTTGAGTTATTAGAAGAAAGGTTGAGCTTTCCTGGAATAAAAGTAGCCTAAAAGGTAGAAATACTATACATTTTATTAAAAGTTTCATTAGAACCGATTTAGCAGTTTCCGAGCTTAGCCCGGACAAAAAAACAATCGACAGAGAGACGGACACTTCAATTTTATTAACATAGACAACCAAAACACAACAGGCGTTTTGCGTACAATTTAAACAGAAATAAGATATCCTAAATAGCTCAGACAGTGGCACACATGCCATCTATCTGGCAATTATCTAATAGTCAATTACAAGATTAAATTTTCCTCGCTCGCTACGATAATAATTAATTTGAGACACCCATTATCTCGATAGTTAATTGTTAAAAGTTTGAGGCAGTTAACCGCAGCAGTCCAGCTATTGTGTCTCACAATACATACAGAAACGGCGAAACCATTAATTTTCATCGTGCATAATACGAAAATACGTTTGATATCAAACGTTCTACCGAACAAAAAAAGATGGCAAAACACAAAAATAAAAGAACAACGAGTGTATGCTTCAAATTTACAATGAAAAATGGTACAAAACTGAATTGCACGGTTGAAAAATAAATTACGTAGTATTAGTAAAGTAGATGTAGGTTGAGGGTGGGTTCTAGGTCAGCTGGAATGGAAAATCGATTTCACTATTTCCTCTTCCAAGACGCCCTTTCATAAAACATCCCTCTCACAGCCATTATTTTCGTTGAAAGGGACAATTTAAAAAACTTTTCGAAACTTAAATTTCTTTTACATTCGGCAATATATTGAAGTCGTATCGATACGAATTTTATTTGTTTTTAGAACATAAGTTGTTAACGTACTTTCTGACAAAAGCAATTATTTTTCGTTAAATAAATTCTTGCTTCCGGCTGTAATCTTTCAGGGGACCTTCGTGCGTTATCGCTTCTTTCCCTACTACTTCAACATTTATTTTTAATGGAAATTTTGACTCCGGTGGATTTTTTGAAGCGATATTTTGAATTAGTTCAACTTTTTTTTGAAATTTCGACATTTCTCAAAATTTCGACCTTTATCAAAATTTAAACCTTTCTTTAAACATTTTTCAAAATCGATTGCTTTCGAAGTATTGACCTTTTTTGTTCATTTGAATTTTATTAAAAACGTCGACCGACCTTTTATTTGAAAATTTCGACTTTTTAGAAAAATATCAATCTCATTCAAAATTTTCAAAAGTCGAACTTTTTCCGAAAATTTTGTCTTTTTTAAAAAAATTTTCCCTGAAATTTCCCTTTTTTTTGTAAATCGGATTTTTCTGAAAAAGTCGACTTTAAAAAAAAATTTCTACATTTTGAAAATTGATTTTTTTTGAAAATTACGGCTTGCTTGAAAAGTTTGACATATTTGATAATTTCGACTTTTTTCAAAATTCCCCCCTTATTTCAAGATTTCGACTTATCTCGAAATTTTGACCTTTTGGCTCATTTCAAAATTTCCGATTGTTTTTAAAATTTGGACCATTTTCATAATTTCGACTTTCAAGATTTCGATTTTTCTTGAAAATTCGATCTTTTCTAATAATTTCAAATATTTTTAAATATCAACCTTTTCACAAAATTTGGTTTTTTTGAAAATGGGATTTTTTTGAACATTTGGGCCTTTAATTCCCTTTTTTTTTCAGAATTTTGACTTTTCTTTGAACATTTTCCAAAACCGATTGCTTTCGAAATATTGACTCCTTTTTGTTTATGTGGGCTTTATTAAAAATTTTGAATTTCCTCTAAAAATTTCGACTTTTTAAAAAAAATTGGATCTTTTTCAAAATTTCCACTTTTTATTTGACAATTTCGAATACTTTCAAAATTTGCATTTTCTCTGAAGATTTTGTCCTTTTTTTTAACTTCTTCATGCGATTTCTAACCTTTTTGGTGATTTACTTTTTTTGAAAAATTCGACTTTTTTTTAAGTTTCTACATTTTCAAAATTTGATTTTTTTTAAATTTTGACTTCCTTGAAAATGTTTATCTCGAAATTTTGACCTTTTGGGTAATTTAAAAATTTTAGACTGTTTTCAAAATTTAGATCATTTTCAAAATTTCGACTTTCAAGATTTTAATTTTTCGATATTTGGATCGTTTCTAATAATTTCGAAATTTTTTAAATCGCAACCTTTTTTGAAAATTTGGACTTTTTTTAAAATTTGGGCCGTTAAGTAATTGGTTTTTTAAAAATTTTGAATTTTTTTAAATTCTGGATTTTTTGTTAAGTTCATGTTTTTCTCTAAATTATCATTTTTTTTGTAAATTTTGACTAAGGGGAAAAAATTTACTTTTTTTGAACATTTTCACTTTTCTAAATGTATTATTTTTTTGATAATTCTGATCTTTTGAAAATTTTGAGTTTTAACGTGTCAAAAATACCGAAATTTCTTCAAAATTTTCACTTTTTTAACTCGACCTTTTGTTTAAAATTGGTCTTTTTTGAAAATTTCGATCTTTTTCTCAAAATTCGACATTTTCTGAATTTTTCTCAAATTTTGAATCTCTGAAAATTCTAACCTTTTTCTCGAAAATCGCCCATTTCGAAGTTTTTATTCTCAAAATTGTATTTCTCTCCAAATTGGATTGCGATTTTTTCCACAAAATTCGACCTTTTTTCGATTTTTCGACATTTTTCGAGTTTAAGGTTAGGTTTTTATTTTAAATTTGATTCTCTGACAATTCCGACCTTTTTCTCGAAATTCGTCCTCTTCGAAATTTGCATTCTCAAAATTCGACCTCTTTCCATATTGGATTTTCTCTTGAAAATTTGCCTTGCGATTTTTTCAATTTCGACTATTCCGAAAATTGAGACTTTTTTTCTTCACAAAATCCGACCTTTCGATTTTTCGACATTTTTCGAGTTTTTCTAAAAGGTTGGGTTATTATTTTAAATTTGAATTTTCTGAAAATTGTGACCTTTTTCTCAGAATCTGTCCTTTTTCAAATTTTTACTCTCAAAATTTTACTTCTCCCTAAACTTGATTTTCTTTTGAAATTTTGGATTGCGATTTTTTTTCATTTCGCCTTTTTCCGAAAATGGCGGATTTTTTCACAAAATTCGACCTTTGGAAATATTGACTTTTTTCAATTTTTTGTGATTTTCCGAGTTTTTCCAATAGTTTAGGTTTTGATTTTCTATAAATTCTGACCTTTTAATCGAAATTCGTCCTTTTCGAAATTTTTATTCTTAAAGTCTACTTCATCTACAAGTTGAATTTTTTCTTGAAAATTTGGATATTTTCTAGAAATGTCGACCTTCGAAATTTCAACCGCATTTTTAAAGAACGTTTCTTTTTTAATTTGACTTTCTGAAAATTACTAATTATTTATTAAAAATCGTCTTTTTCTCGCTTGTACCTCAAAATTTAATGTTTTGTTTCTGGACATTTCTACTTAAAATTGGACTTTTTCTCAAAATTTCGGTTATTTTTCAATTTATTTTATCAGAATTCGATCAAAATTTTAATGAAACCTTAAAATTTTGAAAATATGTTTAGAATATTTTGGAAAAAAGGTTTATTCTAAATGATTATATCAAAACATTTTTGGAGGTTCCAATTTTTTCCTCTACGTTTATTAGATTCAAAGTTTGGAAACTAAATGCCAGTTTCGATCTTGTTAGATCTCGTCAGTTTGGTATATCCAACTCGAATGCTAATAAATGTTCCGACAAGTACTAAAACATTCACAGGCGTCAAGCGAGTGACTCTTTAGTACTACCACCTATTGGTCCATAGAGAAACTATAGCCATCGCCAACAATGTCGTATGCAAGAAGAATGCAACCTAGACTACAAATTCATGCAGCCCTCCAGGCGTGTATAGTGAATCATAGGTAGCTGAACTACCAACAGTTCAAACACTGCCACCTAGCGAGGCGGTTGCTCTCTAGGAAAGTTCCCAGAAGACAAGGATTCTATAATGCACAGACCAATAGGTTTGAACGTTTATTAGATTCGAAGTTTGGAAACGAAATGCCAGTTTCGATCTTGTTAGATCTCGTCAGTTTGGTATATCCAACTCGAATGCTAATAAATGTTCCGACAAGTAAGTACTAAAGAATTCACGGGCCTCAAGTGTGGTGACTTCTTAGGGCTACCACCTATTGGTCCATAGAGGAAACTATGGCCATCGCCAACAATGTCGTATGCAAGTAGAATGCATATATGTAATACTTCTATATGGCGTGTTGTGTATAATCGCCACTGCAAAATGCTTTGTCAAAAAGGTGAGATGAAAGTATATGTCGTACTCTTTCAAGGACAAGCATTCATTCATTTATAGCGGGAATAGGTGACAAGGTGGGCGGGAACACTAAACAATGACAACTGACGAGAAGAGGGATTGGGATTGGTTAATATATTCTGTCCTTGAAAAATACAAACATATACAGATAAGGAAAAATGTTCATTGTCCATGTAAAACGGTAAGAATTTTCCCTTCCTACGGCCGCTGAACGTACTCCCCTACTTTGACGCAGCATGCTCGTATCGTCGTATCTTCCAGTTTAGATGTTGGAAAAAACTCGTCGAGAATTTTACAACAGACTGAAATATTGTTTAGCACAGTCTGGCGGCCTATTTGAACTCCTTATATTGTAATGTTTAAAGAGTTATTATGTTATATTCTTTATAAGAATTATTATTTATTTTGTTTAAGAAATCTTGTTTATTTATTTTGGTTATCAAAGAAAATCAGTTTTATTTTACTTCAGACGTTGATTAAATCAACGGACTAAAAGAACAAACAACATGTGGTACGCAACTTTTAATAAAATTGTTGCCTGCCAGTAGTAATCCCGTAAAAAAACACGTTAAAAGCTATGATGTACAACTGAAATCTCCATCAGCACTGATCGTTGCGCTCTGCGTTGAATCGTTTAAGCCGGTGTAGGAGAATACAAGACACCGTCCATCTATCCCACTATTAGCTCTCAATGTTAAATCTCTCCTTAACATTTTCCCTATGGACAGTGTTTGATTTTCCTGATGTGTATATCCATCGCGCCTTTTTGACACAAACATATATGATAGAATGTAACCTAGACTACAAATTCATGCAGCCCCCCAGGCGTGTATAGTGGTGAATTCATAGGTAGCTGAACTATCAACAGTTGAAACACTGCCACCTAGGAAAGCGGTTGCTCTCTAGGAAAGTTCCCAGAAGACAAAGATTCTAATGCACAGACCAATAGGTTTGAACATTTATTAGATTCGAAGTTTGGAAACTAAATAACGTTTTCGATCTTGTTAGATCTCGTCAGTTTGGTATATCCAACTAGAATGCTAACAAATGTTCCAACAAGTAACTACTGAAGAATTCACGGACCTCAAGTGTGCGACTCTGTCATGTTAGTCTATATTAGTTGTAACAGTTTAGACATCATTGGCACTACTGATAACAATAAAATTGGTCAATACGACTTTTGGAGATAAAATTAAAAAAATATTAACCAAAATCAGTATTACAATTTATATAATTATAAATAAGACAATACGAGTCAGTACATTTAATTAAGATACATAATCTTCATATCTACTTAACTGCAGAGCACCTTATCGAATTTGGATAGCATGACAGATAATGAGACATTGTTGATTAATGTAACACTTTTAGAATGAAATGGGAAACGCAACAAATTATGCAACCATAAATATTGTTTCGAAATTAGGTCTTGCTATTTTTAAACATTTAATGATGTCGAGAAAGTAATTCATCTATATCCATCCTAAAAATGTCACAATGCTTTTAACTCGCTTAATATATAATGAATAAATGAATAATTTTTATTTCAGTAGTACAATTATTTAAATATGTCCTATTTACAAAAACTTATTGCCAAAATTATTACTAAAGCTGAAACATTTAATGAAGGAGAATTGCAAATACGTCTTTAACCCAAGGATGGCAAAAACCTGGATGGATTAATAATTTCGCTTGAGACTAAAAAAATTCAAGGTGGAGCACATAGACCATTGTGGAGCATTAAAAAGAGGAAAACTGCAATTGTAGAAAAATACGACTGAGTTCACCGAATTTACGTGCACCTGTAGGCCACATCACCATTTCAAATTCATGAATACAAACTTATATAAAATTTATCTATTCCAAATCTTACTCTGTGGAAACACCTTGCAAACAACGTATTTCGTCCTCGGCTAACATTAAATTTAGTCGCATAAATCTTAAGTGCTTTTGAGAATTAAAGCGCTGCTAATGGATACAAACGTGTTTTTCACTTCTTTTATCTTTTTAACTTTGTTTTCATCCCCCGATGCCCTTTAAGTATTTTATGGTGCTTCCTAATGAATTCGGTATATTTTTAGACCATCTCTTCGCGTCTCGGATGCAACATAAATAAATGGTTTTATTTTAAGATATGTGCACAGAAATTAACTTATAATTTTATCTAAAATGAAACATCTGTCGACTGTTCTGATGATTAACCTTCGTTATCTTTTATAGGATACTTTAATGAACGGAACTACATCTTATTAATAAGTATTGTGTAGCAGACATTTTCAGTTTCCGCAAAGTTGTAGATAACTTGACATGTATCTTATTTTCTTTAAATTACGAACCATCAATCAGTAGTCAAATTCCCCAACTGATATATAGTTTTAGATTTGGAGATATTTTCAAAAAATTATACTTCTGCCTTTTCTAGTTGATTTTATTATTTGAACAAAATCACGGTTGTGCATAGTCCCTGGTTGTGCCATTTCGACGACTAAAATTTCCTTGGGGCGTTTATTTAGAATCTTCACCTTGGGCATGTGTCAAGTATTCGAGTACCCTCTTCAAATATGTTTGTCGTTGCATATAATTTGTCAAGTTTGTTGAACTTGACGAATTCAAGGAGCACTCGATGCCCCAAATGAGGCACCTCCGAGTAAAAAACAAATATTTAATCTACATTGCAATCAGTCCCTGACCTATTGTTCGCCATGTTCGGTTGAATTTCCGATGCCTCGACAACGTCTGAATATAAATTCATATTTCATGGCTTGGCCAAACCCGCTAAACGCTTCCTATCGATGCATACGAAAATCCGATTTTCAATTCAAATTGAGAGCACGAGATAATAACGCTACAGCAATACAAGGATCATATTTCCTGAAGATTTATTGTAAATTATTTGCTTCATTATCTACGAATAATAATAATGAATCGCCACCATTTCCAATTTCCACTAACAACTATGTTGTTCTAACACTATCAAAATGTACTTCCACATGCTAATTCATTGCATTACATAAATATTCAGGGTGGGAACTTTAACGGAACAAATTCAATAAAATTGATTACAATTTTTCTGCCGTCGATTTTTGTGTAAGGAGATCAATTATTCATTTTTCCACTACACACTGCCACCCTCAAATTAATGGTAGCCAACATAGTTTTTTTTAATTCCCAACAATACTACCAAAATATCAGTAGGACGTCACAAGACCATATTTTAGTTAACAAGAGTGTCAGTCGCTTCAGCTGAAATTCATTTTGAAAATTTCCCCCTACACACAATCGCTTCGAGAAAAAATCGAAACCAAAAGTTTTATGTACTTTCTGTAGTTTTATGGAACTACAAAAAGTATTCGTTTCGTTGAAATATCGGCGTTATTTTTTATTTTAGTTTGCACCGCACTTCTAAGTAAGTTGATATTAAACTCCGGAAATGGAAAATTGTTTCAGTTATTTTTAATTCAAATTTACTGTTCGATTATTTAGCAGCTACCACAAAGGGAAATTCAAACAAAATGTATTACATTTCTTAAAATACTTCCATGAAGATTTCATGAGAAACTGACTTCATTATTTTTATTCAGTATTAATTTCGACTAAGCTTAGCTCTAACAATTTGTGTTTATTTATAGACAACAAATACAGAAAGTTTCATATGTAAACTGCATGTGGTAAGTAGTAAAGTGAAATAACATACAATTTGAACTTTGATGTTCTGAAGAGTGTTTATTGACGACAAGTCTCGAGTAAAAGAGCAACATATACACTTTGTCATCCGAACTTCCGTTATGTAGACTTTGTTGTCTTTTGCCTTCAAACTGTATCTCTGCTAATAACTCCTTATAACAAAACTTGAATTTTATATCCCTTATGGATTACTTGTTAGATATGTAACGTGTACGGGGTGTCTCACGCTCATCTCGCATTCAAATATTCAGAAACTGCTTTAATTTAACTGTTTGAAAAAATCATAATTGTTTAGAAAATCAAAATTTTTAAAAAGTCTAATTTTCAAAAGAGGAAATAAATTTTAGAAAAGGCCCAAATTTCGAAAATATTTAAAACCAAGTTCAAGTTAAAAAAAATTCAAAATCTTTATAAGAATCGAATTTTTCAAAACTTACCAAAGTCATAATTTTGAAAGTTGAAATTTTTATACATATGGGGCGAATTTTTCAAAAAAAAAAGTCAAAACTTCGAGGAAAAATGAAAAATTTCAAAATATAAGTCAACAGAATGCAAAAATTTTGAAAATAGTTGAATTTCTGAAAACAATTCAGGATCATAATCGATATTTTAAAAAAAGTTGGAAATCCGGAGAAAATGAAAAATTTGAATGGAAATTTTGGGAAAAGGAAATTTTGAAATATTTTTAAATTATGAAATGTCGAAGTTTAAAAAAAAGTGGAAATGTTCAGATCATCAAAAATTTACTAGAATCGAAATTTTGAGAAAAAATCTAATTTTCCTACAAAAAACTGAAATTTTCAAAAAAGTCAGAGTTTTAAAAAAGTCGAAATTTTCAATAAAACTCGAATCAAAGTTGACTTAAGAAAATCAGAATTTTCGAAAAAAAATCAAAGTTTTAAAAAATAGTCCAAATTTTGAAAATTGGCGAAATATTGGGAAAAAGACAGAATTTTGGGAAGTGGAAATTTTGAAAAAGGTGAAAATTATGAAATTTCGGAGTTCAAAAGAAGTGGAAACTGTCAAATAAGCAAAAATTTACCAAAGTCAAAATTTTAGAAATCTTAGAAATTAGGAATATTCAAAAGTCAGTATTTTTAAGAAAGTCGAAATTTTCAGTAAAATTTGAATCAAAATTGATTTAAAAGTCAAAATTTTCGAAAAAAAAAATCGAGTTTTAAAAAATAATCCAAATTTTCAAAAAGATGTTGTGGAAGTGGAAATTTTGAAAAAGGTAGAAATTTCGTCGAATTTCAAAAAAGTAAACACTTTCTAAAAAACCAAAATTTAATTAAAAATTAATTTTAAAAAATGTCTAATACTCAAAAGTCAACATTTCAAAAGAGTTCGCAATTTTTAGAAAAAACGAAATTTTCATAAAAAAGTAGGAATTGTCAAAAAAATCAAAATTATTTTGAGGTAAAATATTCAATAAAATTCGAATCAAAGCTGACTTTAAATAAGACAACATTTTCAAAACAAATTCCAAATTTTAAAAAATAGTCGGTAGACTGTTTCTCTCTGAAGATGACAGCTTGGCTGTCGAAACGCGTTAGAGCAACCCTTGTTGTGTTTTTAATCTTTCTTGGTTTCAGGGGACAAGTTCTGTATTTCAATTTTTGAAGATAACCAAGGACCAATCCGTTCCATCAAAAAAGTCGATATTTTGAAAAAGGTGGGAATTTTGCGATTTCGAAGATCAAAAAAGGGGGAAATTTTTAAAAAAGGTTATAAATTTATTTAAAAAATCATAAAAAAAGTCGAATATAAAAAGAAGTTGAAACTTTTCTAAATGAGTTTTCAACAAAATCAGTTTCAAAAATGGTCCAAATTTTAAAATATGGCGAAATTTTTACAAATCGTAGACATTTTTAGATCGCCTACTGCTAAATATCCAATAAAAATTTCCAAACGAATGTAAATCCCCAAAATATGTAAAATTTTAGAGTCGAATTTTTCAAAAAAAAAAGAGTTAAAATTTTGAGAACAATTCGTAGTTTTAAAACAGGCGAAATACTGAAGAGTAGTTGAAAGCTTCAAAAAAAGACGAAATATTGAAAAACTTTGAAAAAATCAAAATTTCCAAAAAAATGTTGAAACTTTTTAAGTCTTAATAAATTAAAAGAAAAATCGCAAATTATAAAAAAAGTCAAAATTATCAAAAAAAATTCAGTAATTTAAGAAATTGCGCAATTATCAAAAAAATTCCGAATTAAAATTAATCACCGCAGAAGTTCGGAAAAAGGCGAAAATTTGGAAAAAATTTCAAAAGTTAAAATTTAAAGAAATGTCGAAATTTTGAAAAATCGTAAAATTTTGATTTGTCAACTTTTCAAAAAACAAATCTAAATTCTCAAAAAAAGTAGAAAAAAATAACATTTTAGAGTCGAATTTTTCAAAAGATAAAATTCGTGGAAACGTATTTTAAAACAGCGAATATTGAGTAGTTGAATGTTTCAAAAAAAGACGAAATATTGATTTTGAAAGATTTGAAAAAAATCAAAATTTTCAAAAAAAATCGAAACTTTTTGCCTTACCAAGTAAATACAAAGAAAAATGGCAAAATTTAAAAAAGTCAGACATCAAAAAAATCCAGAAATCGAAAAAAATGTAAGTTGCAATTTCAAAAGTCAAAATTTAAAATGTCGACATTTCCATAAAAAAATAAAATTTTCAAAAAAATGACGAATCTCAAAAAAATCGAAATTTTTGAGAATTCATATTACCTACCGATTAATTGCAATTTTTTTTTAAAAAAAGGTCGAAACTGTGGAGAGTCCAAATATTCAAAAAAAATTTGTAAAAATTAAAAGAAAAAGTGCAAAATTTTGAAAAAAAGTAAAAGTTACTAAAAAAAAACTCAAGACATTTAAAAAATGGCGAAATTATCAAAAAATTCGAAATTTAAAGTCAATCTGTACAGAATTTCGCAAAAAGGTGAAAATTTGGAAAAGGTTGCAATGTCGAAAGTCAAAAATAATTTGTATTTTAAAACGGCGACTAAAGAGTATCGAAGGTTCAAAAATGGATGAAATATTGAAAAAATGTTAAAATTTGGAAATAATTAGAATTTCCAAAAAAGTCGAAACTTTTTGGATCTTTCTAAATTAAAAGAAAAAGGCAACGTTTTGGAAAAAGTCAAAATTACCAAAAATATTCAGCAAAAATTGGCACAATTATCAAAAAAAAACAAAATTTAAAGTTAAATTTTAGAGAATTTCGAAAAAGGAGAAAATTTGGAAACAAAGCACTATCTAAAGTCAAAAGTTAAGGAAATGTTGACATAAACATAAAAAAATTAAAATTTTGAAAAAAAAATGACGATTCTCAAAACAGGTCGAAGTTTTTGATAAGTCATATTGCCTACCGATTAATTGCAATTTTGAAGTCAACATTTTCAAAAAAAACGTCGAAATTGTGGGAAAAGTGTTGAAATACTGAAAAAAAGTCGAAATATTGAAAAAAATTCGAAATTTTAAAAACTGTCGAAATATAAAAATTCCTAATTTAAAAAAAAGTTAAAATATAAAAAAAAACAAAATTTTGAAAAGTCGTAATTTTCAAAAAATATCAAACAAGTAGAAATTGTAGGAAAAAATTGATTTTATAAAATCAAAATTTTAAAAAGTAGTCCTAAATAGGAAGTAAAATTGAAATTTTGAAAAAAAAATGACGATTCTCAAAACAAGTCGAAGTTTTTGATGTCATATTACCTACCGATTAATTGCAATTTTGAACTCAAGATTTTCAAAAAAAACGTCGAAATTGTAAGAAAAGAGTTGAAATATTGAAAAAAAAGTCGAAATATTGAAAAAAATTCGAAATTTTAAAAACTGTCGAAATATAAAAAAGTCCTAATTTAAAAAAAAGTTAAAATGTAAAAAAAACAAAATTTTGAAAAGTCGTAATTTTCAAAAAATATCAAACAAGTAGAAATTGTAGGAAAAAATTGATTTTATAAAATCAAAATTTTAAAAAGTAGTCCTAAATAGGAAGTGAAATTGAAATGTTGAAAAAATTACAAAATTTAAATAAATCTACATTAAAAAAAAATTGAAAGTTAAAAAATCCAAAATTTTGTAAAAAATGGAATTTCTCAACGAAAAGTTAAAGTTTAAAAAATGCCGAAATTTTGAAAATAATCCGTAGTTTTAAAAAAGGCCAAATACTGAAGGGTAGTCGAAAGTTTAAAAAAAAAAGACAAAATATTGAAATAATGTTTAGGATTTGAAAAAAATCAAAATTTCCAAAAAAAATCTACACTTTTAAGTCTTTTAGGTCTCGCTGAATTAAAAGAAAAAGGGCAAAATTTTGAAAAATAGCAAATATTACCAAACAAATTCAGGAATTTAAAAAATGGCGAAATTATGAAAAAAAATCGAATTTTAATCTTTCTTCGTTTCAGGGGACAAGCTTTGTATTTCAACTTTCGAAATTTAAAGTTAATTTTTGAAAAATTTGGGAAAAAGGCGACAATTTGGAGAAACTTGCAAATTCAAAAGACAAAATTTAAAGAAATGTCGACATTCCCATAAAAAATTTAAATTTTCAATAAACTGCCGATTCTCAAAAACGTCCAAATTTGTGAAGTTGAATTACCTGCCGATCAATTGCAATTTTGATATCAACATTTTCAAAAAAAAGGTCGAAATTGTGGAGAAATAGTCGAAATATTCAAAAATTTGGATATTTTAAAAACATGCTGAAATTTAAAAAAGACCGTAATTTAAAAAAATTTAAAAGAGAAAGTAAAATTTTAAAAAATGCGGTAATTAAAAATTGAAAATCTTCAAAAATCTAAATTTTGAAAAGTCTAAATTTTCAAAAAATATCAAACAAGAAAAAAATTTAGGAAAAAGTTGATTTTAAAAAAGTCCAAATTTTAAAAAGAAGTCCTAAATTTGAAGCAAAATTGAAATTTTGAAAAATTGACAAAATTTCAATAAACCATACATCTCAAAAAAATTGAAAGTTAAAAAACCAAACTTTTGTAAAAAGTCGAAATATTCGGAGCCAAATTAAAAAAAAATTGGAAAAGGTCAAAATTTTGATAAGATGAACTTTTTTTAAAGTAAAAATTTGGTAAAAGCGGAACTTTGAAAATTTCGAAAAGCTTTATATTTCATGTATTTTGAAAAGGAGATAAAATTTTAAAAAATGGAAGTTTTTTGATAAAAATCAAAATTTTCAGCAAGTCAATTTTCAAAAATGCGATCGAAGTTCAAAAATACTTACACATGTTCCTGAACAGATATTATGGCTAGGAGCTTTCGTAATGGTTTCAGTGGGGGTAATCGGACTTTTCTTTTCTTCTACCAAACCAGGTTGTTCGCATTCCAAGTGCGGTTGGGATCCAGGACAACACAGCCACGACCTTCGAGGTAATTCACCCGAATAAGGTTCATCGTACGTTCTCTCTTCCTTATCATACCGGCTGATCGTATACAAGTGTCCGAAATTCAAATCTGTCCCGAAATGTCCACCAACACAGCACTTGGCGTGATTGCCCGTACTGAAGTTGCAATTCTTATAACTAAGCTCGTAATCGGTCAAGAAATTCGGCCTACCGTCGTGGAGAATTTTTCCGTACAAAAAATTCGGATGCATGTGCTTTTCGATCTCCCTGTCCGCATCTTTTTTCTCAATTTCGCAAGTCTTCGGTGGATATTTTTCAGGGCTCGGCGAGCCGGTGCACGTATCGGCGGGGTTGAAAATGTAAGTGGTGAGACAACTTTTGTCGCCTCCCGTATCGACTGTCGCTGCCAGTCTGAAGGATCTTTGAAGCGTCAATTGTTCATCGAGTTAGATCTGCTTCCAGCGGAATCGCTTTTGGATGTACTTTCCGCCGGTGTTTTGGCACAAATATGTCTGTTTGGTCTATTATGAAGTTATCAAGATGAAGTGAACATCGACCAAGCGTTCGATTGATACCAGACTTTTATAAGTTTTATCGATATTTGATAAGGTGCTAATATTGATTTTAAAACTTAAAGCTGGGGTGAGATTAAAATTTCTTTAAAAAAAAGTACGAATAATCCATTACTTTCAAAATTAATTGAAGGGGATTTAAAAATGATAAAATATTGTGATAAGTATTATAACTATCCAGGTGACCAAATGAAATGTCATTAAGTTTATTAGAAGAGGACGTAGTGCAAAAGACATGCCATTATTGATTGATCTGTCAAATGTTATTTTGAAGTTTTATTTATGTTACATAAATACATATGTTAAAAACATAAGAAATTTCCACCACAATGGATGATTTGTTCATATGAGCACCCGATATGAGCAGCCAAGCATTTTTCTAGAGAACATAAGTAGCCAGAAAACTCATGAAGAAAGCTGATAATTCAAATCCTAAGAAATCAAAAAGAATCATCTAAAGTGGTGAAATCTTCAGGTTTTCCTAAATTCTTAACTCTGTTACTCACTAACTCCAAAATACCAAATTAGAGACCAGACAAAAATTGCAAAAAATTACAACACATTCATTTCCAGTTTTGAGAAAATTCAAAATTTGTATAAAAAAAACTCTTCAGAGAAGAAAAATTCTTGGAAAAGAAAAGTCTAAATTCCAAGAAAAATCTCTAAATTAAAAAAGAAACAAAGAAAAATCGAAGTTTAGTGTTTGTCTCAAATTAAGATTTTCTTCTCGCATTCATGATGACCATAGTGAGTGTGTATTGATGAAATCATGAATTGGTGGAATTTTTTAATCTAGCTACAACTATTTGAAGTGAATATTTGTGTTGACTCAAAAAGCTCTACGTATAAGTCTTTTACATCCAGTAAACAAAAAAAAACTTGACAAAAATCAGGTAAAAATAAATCGATTTTCTCAATTTCTTTTAGTTAACATTTAAAGTTTTGCCTAATTGGTTTTCAATCAACTGGATGCAAAAATATAAAAATAACTAAACAGTTACCCAAAACAAAACAAAAATATCATGCAATTTCCTTCTTATTTATTTCAAATTTATCTGTTAATAAAATAAATGCAGATCTAGACAGAATTTGGCGAACAGTCTCTAATTAAATTGAGTACAAACACAATAATTAGTCATTTTTAAATGGGTCAATGCTCACGTCAAACTGCCATTACATTAATTAGATCAACGAAGCTACAAAATGAGTCAATTTTTCAATTTATCGCGTTCGACATACGCGACAGTACATCTAACGGTTACATATAACATAAAAAAGTTCTGATGAAACCGGCCTTACTGCCTCCGGATATTTACACCGAGAAAAACGGAATACTTCGTGACATTGCAATACGATTGCTACTGATACGGTTATAATGCAATAGTCTCGGTATGTAGCAGCAGAGCAAGGACTACTAACCGCCGCGACGCTTGCACTTCCACTGTCCTCGTACGCGTTACGTAATTTCGCCTGACGCGGAATCACCACCTCGACGTGGGATACGCCGACGCGGAAGACTGACGGGATGTCTAGCCTTGCGAAGTTTCCATTACTTTTCCAAGAAATCCCATCGGAGGATGGAATGGAGCAAAAGAAACGCGAAATATGTCTACGTTGTCAAAAATATCATTTCACCAAATTGGTTTAAGCAGTTCATAAATGATAAATCAAAAAATAACTCGCGCCTTGTATATCCAACCAAACAGTCTAATGAAAAGTCAATCCATGTGTAGGTAGCAATTTGAGGGAAAAATTCAGATTTAATCGAAAAACTTCCAAAAGAAACTCGAGGTTTCTAAAAAATAACCAAGTCTAGGATTTTCGACTTTAATCGCATCAACTTAGAGTTGAATATACGAATTTTTCTCCAAGGTTTGACTTTTAAGCACCAGAATCAGTTTGAAGCTTAATTTCTTTCTTTCACTTCTCTGGTTTGCCTTATGGATAATTCGATTCATTGATTAGCTTTGGTTTATCGAAATTTTGATCACCATAAACATCTACGAGTTTTGATTTTAACTGAATACGCAAATAATGATGACGTTGATGTTTTGCTTAAAGCGAAGCCTCTACTCAACTCTTAGAAATGCTGGAATATCCAATCAATATAACTTAGAAACTTCAACTTTATAAAGATAAAATTATAGCGGAGAAAGAAAATATTCCTGATGAATTTCCGTTTTTCACTGAAATTTTGACCACCAACTGATTATTAACATCAATCGAGTGTGTCCAAATACGCAAGATTTTAACGGCGATACGCTGCTTAGTTTCAAACCAAACTTCCGATTTATTTCTAGGATCTTTAGCAAAACCACTCGAGAAAGAACAGCTTAGAAAAATGCACCATATCAAGACAAAATGATTGTGGAAAAAGAATAAATCACTGATGAACTTTTGTTTCTTATTGATATTTTTACCACCAAATATTACTGATGAACTTTTCTTTTTCATTAAAATTTTTACCACCAAATATCGATAAGATGCAGCTTAAAAAAATGCACCACATGAAGACAAAATTATAGCGGAAAAAGCAAATATTACTGATGAACTTTCGTTTTTCATTAAAATTTTTACCACCAAATGATTATTAACAGCTTGGAAAATGCACCACATGAAGACAATATTATAGCGGAAAAAGAAAATATTACTGATGAACTTTCGTTTTTCACTAAAACTTTGACCACCAAACAGCTAGGTTCTGTAGCAAAACCATTCGATACGGTACAGCTTAAAAAAATGCACCACATGAAGACAATATTATAGCGGAAAAAGAAAATATATCTGATGAACTTTCGTTTTTCATCAAAACTTTGACCACCAAAAAGCTAGGTTCTGTAGCAAAACAATTTGATACGGTACAGCCTAGAAAATGTACCGCGTAAAGACAAAATTATGGTGAAAAAGCAAATACTACTGATGAACATTCATTTTTCATTGAAATTTTGACCACCAAATGATTATTAACAGCTTGGAAAATGCACCACATGAAGACAATATTATAGCGGAAAAAGAAAATATTACTGATGAACTTTCGTTTTTCACTAAAACTTTGACCACCAAACAGCTAGGTTCTGTAGCAAGACCATTCGATACGGTACAGCTTAGAAAAATGTACCACATGAAGACAATATTATAGCGAAAAAAGAAAATATTACTGATGAACTTTCGTTTTTCATTAAAACTTTGACCACCAAAAAGCTAGGTTCTGTAGCAAAACCATTCGATACGGTACAGCTTAGAAAAATGTACCGCGTGAAGACAAAATTATGGTGGAAAAAGCAAATACTACTGATGAACATTCATTTTTCATTAAAATTTTGACCACCAAATGATTTTTAACAGCTTGGAAAAATGCACCACATAAAGAAAAAATTATTGTGGAAAAAGAATATATTACTGATGAACTTTCGTTTCTCATTAAAATTTTTACCACCAAACATCGATAAGGTACGGCTTAGACAAATGCACCACATGAAGACAATATTATAGCGGAAAAAGAAAATATTACTGATGAACTTTCGTTTTTCATTAGAAAATCGACCACCAAAAAGCTATGTTCTGTAGCAAAACCATTCGATACGGTACAGCTTAGAAAAATGTACCGCGTGAAGACAAAATTATGGTGGAAAAAGCAAATGCTACTGATGAACATTTATTTTCCATTAAAATTTTGAGCACCAAATGGTTATTAACAGCTTGGAAGAATGCACTACATGAAGAAACAATTATTGTGGAAAAAGAATATAATACTGATAAACTTTCGTTTCTCATTGAAATTTTTACCACCAAATATCGATAAGGTAAGATATTACTGATAAACATTCGTTTTTCATTAAAATGTTGACCACCAAATGATTAGTAAGATGAATTGATAGTATGCGCATACGTAAGATCATGAAGGCGACATGCTATTCAGTTTCAAATGAAGTTTCTGCTTGGTTTACAAAGTCTCTAGTATAATCATTCGATAAGGTACAGTTTGGAAAAATGTACCACATGAAGACAAAATTTTAATGGAAAAAGAAAATATTACTGATGAACTTTCCTTTGTCATTGAAATTTTGACCACCAAATGGTTATTAAGATGGATTGGTCGTCTCCGAATACATAAGATTAAGATGGTGATATGCTGTTTAGTTTCAAATAAAACTTCTAAATCGTTTCTAGGGTCTCTAGCAAACTTTTTTTGTCATTACCCGATTATTTTTATGCTTTCCCTTCGTGACCCACAAACGATTTTTTAACTATCCTAAGACTTCGTTTTCTTTTCCTTAAAATTTCTACCACATTTTGAGGTTAGAAATCAAGCGTTCGCCTATTCTTTTTAGAATGTTAAATTGTCTTTTCTCAAAATTTCTTTGATCCCAAAAAATTTTGCCTCGAAATATCGAGTTGAAGTTTCACAGTTCGACCTATTTCTCTTTAATCTTAAAACTGGATTTTTTCACCAAGCTGAGTTTCTTTTAAAATTTCGGTATTTTCGTCTGAAACTTTTTCGAGTGGGGCCGAAATTCGGCCTGAAATAGAGACTTTATTTCCTCAAAATATCGACTGGAAATTGATATTATGAATTTCAAAGTCAAAACTGAAAGAACAATGTAAAGGATATTAAAAATAAGATCAAACTTTTGAGATGAAACATGAAATGGTAAAACTTTTCTAAACACTCCAGATTTGAACTTCCAATTTTTGATGTTTACCCTAAAATTGTTTTTTTTATTTTGATTTTCTTTCGAAGATTTTGATTTTAGAAATCGTAAGGTTCTTTTTCAGATTTTTCGTCCGAAACTTTTTCGAGTGCCACCGCAATTCGGCGTGAAATAGAGACTTTATTTCCTTAAAATATCGGTTGGAAATTGATATTATGAATTTCAAAGTCATAGTTGAAAGAAAAATGTAAAGAATTTTGAAAATAAGGTCAAATTTTTGAGATGAAACATGAAATGGTAAAACTTCGAAACCCCGAATTTGAATTTCCAATTTTTGAGGTTTATCCTAAAATTGTTTTTTTTTTATTTTGATTTTCTTTCGAAGATTTTGATTTTAGAAATCGTAAGGTTCCTTTTCAGATTTTTCGTCTAAAACTTTTTCGAGTGCCACCGCAATTCGGCGTGAAATAGAGACTTTATTTCCTCAAAATATCGGTTGGAAATTGATATTATGAATTTCAAAGTCAAAATTGAAAGAAAAATGTAAAAAAAATGTAAATAATTTTGAAAATAAGGTTAAACTTTTGAGAGGAAACATGAAATGGTAAAACTTTTCTAAACACTCCGAATTTGAACTTCCAATTTTTGATGTTTAACCTAAAAATGTTCTTTCTTTATTTTCTTCTGACGATTTTGACTTTAGAAATCGCAAGGTTCTTTTTCGGATTTTTTGTTAAACAGAGTTAAAATGTCATACTTTTTCCAATACAAATGTTTAATTTTTTTCCTAAACCCATTTTTAGCCAGGAATTTTCTCAACATTGAAACTGACATCGATTTTTTACCAACTTTTAGTGAAAATTGAAAATTCTTTAAACCTACAATATCAACTTTAAATAGAAATTTGGACTTTTTTTTGAAATTTAGAAATTAGAAGATATAATTGATTTCTTTCAGAATAGTACCCTATTTTTCTTAAAATTTCCACTTTAACTAAAAAAGTCATCTTTAGTTAAAAATTCAAAAATGTTAGCCTAAACACCCACTTTAGCTTTTTTTATTGTGAATCCATTGTTTTCAGTGGTCCAAATTTAAATCTTCAATTTTCAGTCTTTGTGTGTTTAAACCAGCAATTTTGAGAAAAATATCAACATTTGAAATGTTCCAAAAATTGATATCTACTTTTTAAAGAAAGTCAAAATTAAAAAAAAAGTGGAAATCCTCAATATAAATCACACTTTTAAAAAAGTCGCAATTTTGATAAAAAATCGGAATTTTAGTGGAGATTTTAAAAAGGTGGACATTTTGAAATTAAAAGTAGATATTTTGAGACGCCAACATTTTCAAAAAGTCAAAATTTTCAGAAAAAGTTCAAATTTGAGAACGCTCAAATTCTGAGTCGAACTTTTCAAAAAGAGACCATTCCAAAAAAAAAAGTGAATAATGTACAAAAAAATCGAAATTTAAAATATAGGATATTTTTTAAGTCGACAATAACAAAAAGTAGATTTCGAGAAAGCCAAAATGCACAAAGAGTCAAAATTCTTTGTCTAAGTTTTCAAAAAACCCAAAATTTTGAAATGTCGATTTTTTACCATTAAATATACAAAAAAAATTCTTGAATAAGTAGAAATTTTGAAGTCAAAATTTTAAGAAAAATCTAAAACGTTGATAGAAATGGAAATTTGAAAGAAGTGGAAATTTTTTATGTCGAATTTTTTCATAAATCGATATTTATAAAAAGGTCGAAATTTCGATAAAAAAGCGAGCATTTGAAATCGAAATTTTTACAAAAGAGTCAAAATTTAGAAATAATGTAAATTTTGAAATGTCGAAATTTCAAAAAGTCACTGTTCTCGGAAAGCCGAAATTTTCAAAAAAGGTCATAATTTTTCGGAAAATCAGGTTTTTCAGGAAAGATTCAGAAAGTCATTATTTCGAGAAAAAATAGAATTATTTTAAAAAATTCCACCTTTTAAAATAAGTCGACATTTTCACTAGAAAAATTTCAAAGTTTTCAAAAGCTACGAGAAAAGTCAAAACGTCTATCCTCAAAATCCGAGTTTCTAAGCGAAACTTCCGTTTTTTCTCGGAATTCTTTTTTTTTTAATTCATCTTTCGCTTTTATTCGCAAAATTTGACTTTCTTTTTAAAATTTGACTTTCTTTTTAAAATTTGATTTTCTCTCAAAATTTTCTTCCTCAATTTCAAGGTATTTCTCCAAATTCCGTAATTTTTTTTAACATCAGATTTTTAAAATTTTCGTCTTGCTGGAGTCAGAATTTTCAGATATTTTGACTGTTTCTGTTTCCTTAAAATATAACGTTTTCTCGAAATTTTCATGTTTTATTTCTGGAAATGACGACTTTTTCTTCAAAGTTGGTATTTTTTCAAAACTTCGATCTTTTTTTCGAAATTTCGATCTCTTTTTCGAAAATTCTATTTTTTTTATATTTCTGGAACTTTTTCTTCAAAGTTGGTCTTTTTTCGAAACTTTGAAATTTCGATCTTTTTTTCGAAATGTCTATTTTTAAAAAAAAATCTGTTTATGGAAATTTAAGATTTTTTCCTTGAAATTCGTCTTTGTCTCGATATTTCCACATTTTTCTTAAAATCGTCTTTTCGAAATTTCGACTTTTATGTCAACATATGATCCTAGAAATCCCAACTGTTTTTCCTAAGTTCGCCTTGTTCTTAAAATTCGGATTTATTTTTGTTCAAAATTTGTTTTCTTTTGTAGACAACTATTCTCAAAATTTGACTGTTTTCCTCAAAATTTAAGTTTCTGTGGGAAATTTCTATTTTTTGTTCTCGTCTTTTTGCCCGAAATATGTCATTTTCGTTTTTCTTAAATTTCCTTTTTATTCCAAAATTCGATTCTTTCTTAAAATTGACTTTCTTTGGACAATTTCGCCCCTTGCATGTCCTCGTTTGCCCAAAAACGTACTCTCAGTGGGAATATTCAACTTTTTTCCCCAAGTTCGCCTTGTTCTCAAAATTCGGATTTATTTTTGTTCAAAATTTGTTTTTTTTTTTGGTAGACAACTATTCTCAACATTTGACTGTTTTCCTCAAAATTTAAATTTCTGTGGGAAATTTCTATTTTTTGTTCTCGTTTTTTTGCCCAAAATATGTCATTTTCGTTTTTCTCAAATTTCCTTTTTCGTTTTTTTCTTAAAATTGACTTTCTTTGGACAATTTCGCCCCTTGCACGTCCCCGTTTGCCCAAAAACGTTCACTCAGTGGGAGTATCCAACTTTTCCACTGAATGCAACTTACTAAAAACCTTACGTCAAATAGTCCTCGAAAAAATGCTCTGTCAGACTTAGAGACACGAAAGGACATTTAATGGTAAAGAAGACATTCGTTTACACTACGTTATAAACTTGCGGAAAGTTTTCCATCTTATTAATATTACAAGTTTTAATAGACTGGAGACACGGCGAACTTTTGAGAAATTTAGCCGCATTTACCAGTCAGCAAGTTTGGACTAAAGAGCATCCTGGACTTGCGAAACTTATGCAACATGCATATTAATAGGTTTAATTCAAAGTTGGCAAGAAATTAAGGAATTGTCGGGAAAATGGATCCGCGTGATTTGCGGTTACCGCCAAGTTTCTTAATTGAGAACGAAATTTCCTAAATCAGAAAATACCAAAACCTGGTTTGGAATGTTTTATCGGAAATCATAAATATTATTGGAAAGTCTTGTTGGTGAAACTTGGAGAAAGTGGAATATTTTACTGTTTTTGTTTCGCCAAAAAAAAAAGTTCCCCGCTAATTATGATGTTCAATAAATTACGATCGATCTAAGTATGCCGCACTTTAAAAAAATTGTGGTAATAAATTTAAAGGTTTGTTCTGTCAAAGAATAATTACATAAATGAAATAAGATGTCAATAATACGTTTAGTTTAAGACGAAGTAAAACATCCGCTACTTAGTTTATTATACGAGGGCATGTCAAATATAAACGGACATTCTTCGCTCAACTGTTATGAGGTAACCTTATCCCTTCGCCATCACAATTGTTGGGTTAAAGTGTTGTTTCACTCAAGGGTACGAGTATCAGGAAGATATTCCCACGATAAGGTGGTCTCCAATCTTGTTCAGAAGTGGTATCTTTTGATTTTGAAATGAAACATTAACTATTAAACGGAAGACATTTTTTCGCAAATTCTTCACTAACCATGAAAAAAAGAGAGAGTATGAAAATTTCGTTTTATTTAAAACGTCGTCTTCCATTGAAAGTTTTGATTTACAAAAATTTTTAACAATACAATTTACCAAATAATTCTAATTTTATTATACATCCCCTCATTTTAAGTGGCTATTGGCTAGGGCCTAATGCAAAATTAGAAATATTAGTTTCTTGTCATCAGTAATAACACTTTTTCGCTGCAAAATTGAGCAAATATTTTCCATGCAAGAAAACTTCCACCTTTCAATACAATTTAGTTCCGGTTGACGTAAAGGAAACTTGTTTTCATATAATAAACGAAATTGAGTTGTGCTGCTTAGATGAAACTAAGAAAAGGGAAGTGATGTTTACATTACTGTTGCCAAGAATGTATTTTGTTTGCAAAACTAAACTAGACCGAGTTATTGAAACTAAATGTGTTACGACGTTATGGGTAAACTATTAATAATTTGAAATCGACACAAGGATAGTTTTAAGTGTTTGTGTATGGTATAAATCAATTCAAAAGAACTCGACTGGCAAAATAATTTCGCAAATAACATCAATCTCAACGTACTTTTATTTGGAAAGGTTACCTCTAAGAAAAAGGACTCCTGAATTCCCCAAGACTTTATGCAAGAAGTAAATCTGACGATAAACACATCTGTAAAGTTAAGAAAATTATAACCTCGATTGTGGTAATTCAATCTTCAAATTGGATTACGGCTTAAAATGAAAAACGATAGGAGACGAAACCCTAGGATATTGTATTTATGAATTTTCAATAATCGCTGTAAATAACAGAATAATTTCGGTTAACACTTTGGGGGACATTCCCAATGTGGAAATCTTAAAATGTTTGTAAAGTTATAAATCTGAAAATTTCGACACCTTTTCAATATTTCGACTTCTTGAAATGTTGCCCATTTTGGTAATTAAATTTTTCGGAAAATTCTACATTTTTAAAAATTTCATTCTATGTAAGACCTTTTTTGAAAATTTGATTTTTTGAAAATTTCGACTTTTTGAACATTTCAATCTTTTGAAATTTTCTTAATTTTTCCTTGAATTGTTGCCCTTTTTGGAAATGATGGATTTTGTCGAAAAATTCTATTTTTTTAAAATTCTCCTTTTTTTAAATGTCTCCTTTTTTAAAGATCTCGACTTTTTTCGGACAAATGGGCTTTTTGAAAATCTTGACTAATTATAAGTTTAACTTACAAGATGTTCACTCTGAATATTTCGATCTTTATACAAATTTTTTTTGAAACATTTGGAGATGTCAAAATTTCCACATTTTTCCAAAATTTTCGCTTTCTTCCACGTTTTCTTACAATTTTGACGTATTTCAACTTTTCTTTGTAATTTCCAATATTTTTCGAAACAATTTTACAAAAAGTTTTTTTTTCAACTCGAGTTTATTCCAAATTTGACCTTTTTTTTAAACTTTGATTCAAAATATCAACTTTTTTCAAAAAAAATTGACTTTTTTAAAATTTTAACCTTTTTCAAAATGTCGACTTAGACCATTTTATTTACTTCCAAAATTTACCTTCTTTCTTAAATGTCGATCGTTTTTCAATATTTGGTACTTTTTTGAAAATTTCAATTTTTTGAAAAGTTCGATTTTTTAAAATTTTCATTTTTTTAAAGAATTTCGACTTTTTCTCTCTCAATATTTCGATTTTATTAAAATTTTTTCAACATTTGGAGATTTCAAAATTTCCACTTTTTTTTTCGAAATTAAGACTTTTTCTTATAATTTCGACTTATTCGAATTTTTGGCTTATTTCGACTTTTTTTGTGATCTCCAACATTTTCCAAATTTTTTTTATTACTTACTAATTTGATTCTTTTTAAAAACTTTGAATCAAAATATCGATTTTTTTCAAAATTTCGACTTTGAACTTTTTTCCAAAATTACCTATTTTCTTAAGTGTCGATCGTTTTTCAAATTTTTCTACTTTTTTAAAAATTTCGATTTCTTAAAATTTATATTTTTTTTAAATTTCGAACTTTTCTCAAGATTTCGATCGTTTTAATTTTTTTTAAACATTTGGAGATTTCAAAATTTCCAACTTATCTCAAAATTTACCCTTTTTTAAAAATGTCAACGTTTTGTTAAAATTTTGGCTTATTTCGACTTTTTTTTGTAATTTACGATCAATATTTTTCAAAGTTTTTCTTCGTTTTTACAAATTTGACTCTTTTTAAAAACTTTGACTCAAAATATCGACTTTTTTCAGAAAATTTGACTTTTTTGAGTTTTAAATTTCGACTTTGAACCATTTTCCAAAATGTAGCTTTTTCTTAAATGTCGATCTTTTTTAAAAATTTCGATTTTTTAAAAATTTCCAATTTTTTCAAAATTTCCAATTTTTTCAAAATTTAGACAATTCTAAAAATATCGAACTTTTTAAAAAAATTTTTCAAACATTTGGGGATTTTAAAACTTCCACTTTTTCCCAAATTTTTCGTTTTTTCGAAATTTCGACTCTTTTCTTAAAATTTTGACTTATTTCGACTTATTTGCAATTTCCAATAATTTTCAAAAAATTCGTTTTTCTTTATAACAAATTTGACCCTTTTTAACGAACTTTGACTCAAAATAACGATGTTTTCCAAAAAAAATTATTTTTTGGAAAATTTTAACCTTTTTCAAAATTTCGATTGAACATTTCACTTTTTTCCAAAATTTACCTTTTTTCTTGAATGTCGATCGTTTTTCAAAATTTGGTGCTTTTTTGAAAATTTCATTTTTTTGAAAAGTTCGATTTTTTAAAATTTCCATTTTTTTTTAATGAATTTCGACTTTTTCTCAAAATTTGGATCTTTTTAAACATTTGGAGATTTCTAAATTTCCACCTTACTCCAAAATCTTCCATTTTTTCGAAATTTCGACTTATTCTTAAAATTTTGACCTATTTTAACTTTTTTGTGCAATTTCCAATATTTTTCAAAACATTTGTTTTCAACTCGACTTTATTACAAATTTGATCCTTTTTATAAACTTTGTCTCAAAATATTGCCTTTTTCCAAAAAAATTGACTCTTGAAAATTTAAACCTTTTTCAAAATTTCAACTTTGAACATTTAACTTTTTTTCAAAATTTCCTTTTTTTTCTGAAACTCGACCAATTTTCAAAATTTTGAACTTATTTGAAAATTTCATTTTTTTTTTAATTTTTATTTTTTTGAAAATTTCGACTTTTTCTCAAATTTGCCACTTTTTTTCCAAAATTTTCGCTTTTCTCAAATTTCGACTTTTTCTTAAAATTTTGACTTATTTCGACCTTTTTTTGTAATTTCCAATATTTTTCAAAATTTTTTCTTCTTTATTACAGATCTAATCTTTTTTAAAAACTTTGACCCAAAATTGCGACCGAACATTTCACTTTTTTTCAAATTTTAATCTTTTTTTTAAACGTCGATCCTTTTTCAAAATTTTGTATTTTTTTTGAAAATTTCAATTTTTCTGAAAATTTCAATTTTCTTGAAAATTTCAATATTTTTCAAAATTTCTAGTTTTTTGGAAAATTTCGACCATCACAATTTCGACCAATTTTAAAAATCTGGATTTTTTTTCAAATTGTTGGCAAAAAAAATTTAAAAAACCATGCATTTGAATGATAAATTCCAAATATGGAGATTTTTTTAAAACAATTCTGAGTATTTTGTCAAAATTTCGATTTGATTCGTTCTTACCGTTTTCCTAAAATTTCTGTTAGCAACTAAATTTCGTCATTTTCAAAATATTATAACTTTTTTTTTTTAATTTATGCTTTAACCTCATCATTTCAGGCATTTCTCTCAAAATTTCAATTTCAGATTGAAGACATTTTCTTCGAGATTTCGTTTAATAATCTTCAAATTTTTTTGTGGTCAAATCTGAAGTATTTTGTTAAAATATTCCTTCATTCCTTCATTAATTCTTATGGAGCGTTTACATTAGACCCTTTATTCCGCATAATTCTCTGACATAAAATATATGTTCTCTCTGACATAAGTATCAACTATCTTGAGAGAAGCTATCTCCTCTCAGCTGTGTAGATAAGTCTCGGATAGCTTCTCTCAGAATAGTTGACATTTCTCTCAGAGAAATGTACGGAATAAAGTCTCTAAACTAAACGCACCCCTAGTAACGGATAAAATTCTGCATATTGAAGAGAATTCTATAAATTTGGCAACAGCGCTGCCCTATTTCTTACTATAGTACTCGTTAAATTTCTAGGTGGCGCGGAATCTATCATCCCAGACATTGCGGATTTTTTTGTATGTTCTATGAACTGTCAAATACATGACAACTGAACATTTGAGGTTAAAATAGACACAAAACGTAAATGACAATGGTTCCAAAAGTCACATTTTTATAACATAAAACACAATTATTAAATAACATTAAGCGATATGCAACGCTTATCGGGTTCAAACGTAGTGTCAACAATTTCGAACGCGGTGGACGCGTTCAAAGCCGCCAACCAGAGGTTGAACAACAAAATCAAAGGGACGTTTATTGAGAATTGGATATTGTACTGGAAAACTGTTTCAAATGATTACAAGGACGTCGCAGTCTCATTGGCCCAAGACGCAAAGAAGAAACCACTAAAAGCTCTTACTGTCTCGGCTGGAATTGGTCTCTTCGGCATCAGTTTAGCTACTAATCCGGACGAGCAAAGTTTTAGAGCGAAATCGATACTTAGTTCGAATAATGTACTGCTGATCAATCGAAACATGGCGAATCCCACAGCTGTGAACTACCTCAGATATTTGGAACGGAGTTATAATACTGATGTGTTGCGATTTAAAAGCTTTGGCTTGTTTTCAGTTGTTTGGGTCGACAATTATAGTAATAAATGTGATATTTATGAGAACAGATGTAACTATTTAAGCTGGAGAATAACGGAATTTCCTAAACATATTGTTGATGTGGGATTTTGGAATATTTGGTGGGTTACGTCACGAAAGTTGTTAGATTATGATATCAATGAAGCAGACATTTTATAAAAACTATAAAAGAAGAATCATCTGCATACTGAACAAACTAAATTGTATGTTGTAATTTGTAAATAAAACTTACCTTATTTGGATCGTCATATTGTTTATTGCTCGTTTTATTAAGAACTGACTTTGATATAGGACTCATGTCTCTGGCACCAGAATCCCACTCCCAACTATCAATTTTTCCTGAAATGAAAGATACTTAACTTGGCAATTGTATATTCCAGCAGCAAATAAAATTAGGTTATAACAATTGAAATTTTGGACAACGTAGATCCTCGAATTGTAATTTTTTTCTTTCAAATAATTCAGTAGAGAGTTGTTAGGGGTACAAAGCAAAAAACGTTGAACGAGATCACCAAACGAATATTATTTCTTGCATTAGTTCTGTCTATTTAACTTAAATTCGAAATTAAAAAAAAAAAGCATCATCTTTAAGTTGGACTATTCATTTCGAATTTTTTAACCCCTGATATAAACAATTGCCCGTAAATTTAGATTTTTTGCCTTGAATTTTGAATTAACATTTCCACTTTAAACTAAAAATTCAGAACAAAACTTGCAATATAGAGTTTTTAAAAGGATCAACTTTTTCTCAAAATAATCGTCTTAATATAAAAATTGCGATTTTTATCAAAATTAAGACTTTTTTTATACTCTATTTGATAGTGATATTTCGAGTTAATGCAAAAGATCCTTAAAATTTTGACTTTGTTGGCTAAATTTCGATTTTAAAGTTCAATAATGTTCAAAACAAGTTGAAATTGCGAGTTTGCTAAAAATTAAAAATAAGCAAAAATTCTAAGGAGAATGTGTCTTCTTGAATTAAAATTCTGAAGCTTTTTAAAGCGGAACTAAAATTCTGAAGCTTTTCAAAGCGGAATTAAAATTCTGAAGCTTTTTAAAGCGGGATTATCTTATTTTGAAATTTCTAAGTTTTTCTTCACAATTTTGACCTGACTATCGAAAGACTTTCGACTTATTTAGAATTTTCCGACTGTAAAATCCGAAATTTTGAAAAAATGTATTTTTGTACTACAAAATCTGTTTCCACTCAACTTCCATGTTAAATTCAAAATTTCAGAAAAGTAAGAGAATTGTTAATATAAAGTTATTTTATAAAATTATAGTTCTGGGTGACATAATTTTAATCTCGAAATTTCGATTCTTTGTCTTCAAATTTTGAATCCAAAACTTGCAACTTTTTCTTACAAATTTGTTACCTTGACTGTGTTCGCTGCAGTTATCCTTTGGTTGAGAATGCTTTAAGGCGTCAATTTCCGGCCTTAATGCCATTCGCCTCTTTAGGAACTGCTCATATGAAATCCTCCCTTGGGCGTCTGCTCCCAATTGGAGCATTAATTCTTCGAGTGAATCTTCAAGACTCAATTCTTGGCAAATGGCAAACAAATCTTGGCTGCAATATTTTATTTAAATAAATTTGAACGAAAACGGAATTTGCTGTACCTATCGATGAAACCATCGCCGTTTGCATCGCACGCTTGAAACAATCTTCTCACCCGTTCTTCATCGCAAACAGAACTGGCACTTTCGCTAACACAGTCTGTATCGGCCATCACGTCACAAGGATTATTAAAGATTTCCAGCTTTCATTTAAATGTAGAAACAATCACAGCCGAAGCTTGTGATACTATTTTCATTTTATTTTCAGCAGTATAATTAGTAATATCAAACATAAAAATTGTTTATTTACAATATCATGATTTGACAGCTGTCAAGCGATTGACACAAATGAGTTTGACATTTAGAGTTCGTCCGAGACAGTGTTGCCAAGTGAAAATAAAAAATTATCGTACAAAATCCGCTTCGCTCATCGGTTCGGCGATTTAGGAATTTTCATTATAAAAAAAAACGTCCGCGCGATACCAAAAGTGTTGATGAGCTCACGGATGTAGTCCATGTCGGATAAATATGCATAAGAGTAGGCCAAAAAGTGTTAAATTAACCTCGAGAAAAGTTACTAAAAATAAAAATCACCAAATATAAAGCTATCTTCACGCCGAAACAGCTTGATGATTAATGTGTTGCCTATTTTTCAGGGGTTGTTTGACAGAAATAATCGGACTAAATACCTTTCATTATATTTTCATCACTATTATTAAGAATTTAATAACCGACAACAAATCAAAATATTTAATAATATTTAGGTTAGGATTTTATGAAAATAAACCATCACTAATAAATGTCACAGTGATACCATATGTTTAAATCCAAATATTACTAGTTCCTGTTATTGCTCCTTCAAAATTAAAAGTTTAGTGCCTACTCTGATGTAGATTTATCTGAAATCGACTATGCGAAGGCGTAAAAAAAACATCGATTAATTTTTTTTAGAAATTTCGACGTTTTTCTGGAAATTTTGACTTCCATCTTGAAAGTTCGACTTCTTTCAGGAAATTTCGACTTTTTTCTCGAAATTTTGACTGATTAGTCGAAATATTGGCAATTAAAAATAGAAATTCCTGAACGCACTCCACTGCCAACTGTCATGGAAAGGGGTGTTGTAGGGACGCAACTGTCATCTGCCTAACTGAACCATAGAGTATAGAAATTTCGAAATTAAAGGACTAAAGTCGAAAAAGTCGACTTCGACCTCACAATTTTAAGAAAAAAGTCGAAATTTTACGAAGGCGCACAAAGGACATCAATTTACAAAAGATAATTCTTAAAATTCGAGTTTGAAGGCGAAATTTTGATTTTAATCTGGAAAATCAAATTTTGTTCTCAAAATTTCGGCTCTAAACTCGAAATTTATACTTTTTTCTCGACATTTCGAATGTTTTCTCAAAATTTTGAGACATTTTACTCGAAATATCAACTTTTTTCTAAAATTTCCGAGGTAAAAGACGAAATTTCGAGATTAAAGTCGAAAATTCGAAATTAAAGTCGCAATTTTATACTCTATGGTTAAGTTAGTCAGAGGACAGTTGCGTCCCACCACTCCCCTTTCCCAACAATATTGACAGTTGACAGTAAGGTGCGTTCAGTAATTACTATTTTTAATTACCAATATTTCGGGAAAAATGGCGAAATTTCGAGTTAAAAGTTGAAATTCGGGGATTGAAGTAGAAATTTCTAAAAAAAAAAGTTGAAATTCCGAGATTGTAGTCGAAATACGGGGATTGAGATTGAAATTTTAAGAAAAAAGTCGTAATTTGCAGGAAAAGTCGAAATTTCTAAAAATATTTTTTGAAATCGATGTCCTTTCTACGCCTTTATATAATTTCGAGATTAAAGTCAAAATTTCGAGATTAAAAACGAAATTTTGACTTTCATTTCGGAAGTTCGAGAAAAGTCGAAATTTCAAGTTTAAAGTTAAAATTTCTAAGAAAAATTTCTCTCTTAATCTAAGCTATCTAGGTCTTCGTATTCAAAAGATGATCAAAAAAGAAGTCCGCGATGGCTTAACAGATTTGAGGGCTAAAAAAAAGGTCCTCAACTCAATATTTTCCATGATAATCATAAAATGTTCACTAAGTTTACCTTTTATGATGAATCCTTTAAAATTATTGTACAATTGTCCATTATTCGACATGCACTATCGTGCACGCAGGACACAAACCTATATTATACGTCTATGTTCGTACATTGTATGGGAGCGGAAATTATCGTACACGCAACGCTGGTTCGACATCATAGAAATAATCATTAATATTTTACCATTCGGTGATTCGAAAAACAGTTGGCCCTCTTTAGGGCACCATGCGAATTGACAATAAAAATGCGGTGCACTATGTAAGCACTCCAAAATAAAATTTTGTTTAGTAAAAAATGAAATGTTACCTTTTTCCTAAAACTTTAATATTAAATTCGAAAAACTTTTAAAAAACTCGTATACGTCAGAAAACTTTCATTTTAATTTTAAAATCTTTGATGTATTTTCAGTTTAAATTAAAAATATCAGTTGTTTTCCACAGATTTGCTCAGAAATTGAATTTTTTTCGAAAGTTCCTGGTACAAGTTTTAAACTATTACTTTTTCCTTAAGCTATTGCATTAAATTCAAATTTTAAATCGGAATATTTCCTTGAAATATCGCCTTTCTTATAAAAATGTTCAATTTAAGGCGAAGACGTAGAAAAAACATCGAAATTTCGATTTTTTACTCGAAATTCCGAGATTAAAGTCGAAATTAACGTAACCTAACCATAGAGTATATTAGGGAGTCCTATAAGAAGGAGATGCATCGGTAACGTAATTTGTCGAATGAAAATGACACTGATTTCCACCGACTGATATTAGCGACATCTGTTATGTATTACCAGTAAGTATTGTGCGAAAACTGTCAACTGAGAGCTTAAATTGTACCTACTGATGGCAGTGGATGGTGGTAGTCGTAGATACAATGTATCCAATCGATCACATCACTGTGCTGTTAATCTTTTCTTGGGCTTTTCCTAGGAAAGCGCGTCTAGAACATCCTTTACGCATCTTTTAGTCAGGGAGGAGCGTTCACCATTGAAGTTGAAACTACTTCAATCCATTAGATGTACGTTTTGACTACTCGTTTCGCAATGTTTGACCTACGATAAAATACAATTCTGTGGTGCATGGTTTGCGGCTTAACAAATGGCGCTGCGAACAGTGGAAGGTTTTCAATCCCATTTTAAAAGTACGGCGTAACGCAACCTTACCTTCTAGATAACCATAGAGTATATATACGTTACGTGGATTGAATACATACTATACATACTATATTTAATCAACGTAAGTTACAAATTCAAAATTCCGACTTTAATCTCTTATTTTCTACATTCTATGGTTATGTTAGGCAGATGCACGGACGATAGAATAAGGGTAATGCACGGCCTATAATGGTGATGTATACAAATTTGACCGAGATGCGTCTAGAAAGTGGAGTAGCTTTGACTGTTGATTTTCTCTCTCTCTCTTGTTGAAAATCATCGGTCGTGTTAAGCGCGCAAGAGATCATAATAGCAATTGAAGCGCAGTTATTCTCTTAGAAGACTAAAAAAAACCCACCTGAAACATTTTTAAATTTCTCCTATACAATCTTTTTCGTACAAATTATGAATTGAATACACTAAGAAATGACATTAAAATGAAACAAAATCGGTAAGTTCTGACATTTCTCAACAGGTGTTAATAGCCATGTTTATTTACTTCGTTTCTCATTCGTAGTAGAATTCCATCACTCCTGATATCACGAAAACGTACTGTATACTCTGTAGATGCTTTTTCGACACCGTTTTTGCGGTCGTGCACTATCCTCTTGCTATAATCCGTGGGCACATGACACTTGTTCCACCTTTTACCTTTCACAACAATATTGACAGTTGGCAAAAGGGTGCGTTCAGTAATTTCTATTTTGAATTAGCAAAAATTTTACATTTTTCTCGAAATTTCGAGATTAAAGTTAAAATTTCGACTTTAATCTTGGAATTTTGAGAAAACGTTGCAATTTCAAGTTTAAGGTAGTACTGTTGATACTGCTAGAGACATACCATATCAAAAGAATACATTGTCTCGTTTGATCAACGTAGTATTTAGACTAGGCAACATCGCGATGGATTAAAAAGCAGAGAAATATCGATATGACAACACTGAACTATGTCACAGTCAAAATAATTTAGTCACAATAAAGACATATTTCATTAAAAAGGTAACAGAGTTACATAAAAAAACGTTCGAAAACAGGCTCCAGTAGGTTGACTTGACAAATTAATTAACGGGCAGTCGTGCAAAGTTTGTCACATAACCTTAAAACAGAAGTAAACAACGATTTAGTCACAGAATCCTTTATACAAAAACAACGTTATTCTTCATGTTTTTTTCAATTTATTTAACATTTCTTCGGCCCAGTTTGTAAATATTTAAATTTTTATAGTTTGTTGACAATTTTCTCTACAGTTTTTGAAATGCGACTACGTGATATTTAAATTTATTTTAACGTTATTCTTCATGGTTGAACTCTTATTGACCGGAAATATTTTGTTTATTAATTTTATTTAACATTTCTTCGGCCCAGTTTGGAAATATTTCAATTTTTATTGTTTGTTGACAATATTCTAAAGAGTTTTTGAAATATTACTACTTGATAGGGATGATCGATATTCATCGATGGTGAAAGAACATCGATGTTTAGTGGAAAAACATCGATGTTTTATATCGATGTTAAGTTTTCGATAATATTGACACATCGATGTTATGAGAATAAAGGGCTAGGCCATCTAGCGTGATAAGGTGTAACAAATATTGCTGATTAATGCTGTTATTAGTATTATTTCACCTTCACCCAATTTACACTAAATGTCGTTAATCGATGTAACCAAATTAAAACCAACAAAATAAAAAACTGTCAATTTCAAGCCATGGTCAACTTTTTTCTTATCTAAGAATAAAGTGGGAGCGAGTGTTAGTAGAAGTTAATTTTTTTTTGTAATGAAACTTCGAAAACGAAATAATAGGTGTAGTAAATCTACCCTATATTGTACTCTATGTCTGTTCAGTAAAATCAAACTTTTGCAGTAATGTAACTCAACAATCTACCATGAATTTGCTTACGTCGCTTACTATATGTTTACCTTGGATTGTTTTTTTTTTTACCTAAAACATCGATATTTTCGGACATCGATATTTTTCTTTAGATATTCATCGTACATCATACTTTTGAACCGATGTTAATATTGATGTCAATATCGATGTTTTTCTAATATCGATCATCCCTACTACTTGATATTTAAATTTATTTAAAAAACGTCACCTCATGACAGTTGACAAAAACAACGTTGCCACATCTAATAAAATACTGGAAAAATACGATAAAAAATAATTGTTTTAAGTTTATTTGCCAATTACTTCTATTACACGCTCTAAAGTTGTACTTCCAAGTACCTAAAATGTTTTATGTGTTATTTTCCGCCGTTTTCTTCCTTTTTATTGAAATCTGAACACTAGTTTTTGTAAAATATGAAAACATCTTATTTCCCGTAATGTTCAATATTAAAAGCGTGAAATTTAAAATATCAATAATTTTTTACTGGTTCTCTGTAGCTTTTTAAAACTTTAACTGAACTATTATCCTGTTATAAATTACCAATATGCCGAATTTCATTAAATTCTAAAGCCGACAGTACTACCCTAAAGTCGAAATTCGGATATTAAAATCGAAATTTCTAGAAAAAATTGAAATTTCGAGATTTAAGTCGAAATTCGGAGATACATATATTATTTATGAGTTATATTATCTACTAAAGTAGGTATTTTGTGTAATTTTTACAACACAAACAGATCTATGGTCCATTTTATCTACGTCAAATTAGACACTTAAGCTTTAATTTTACAGTGGCAACATTGGATAATATAAATAAATTAAAAAAATAAAATAAATATATGTATATTTTTTTTGTTTTTTTTCAATTTATTTAACATTTTTTGAAAAAAACATAATATTTCCGGTCAATAAGGGTCTACCATGAAGAAGAAATATATGTATAGTCAAAGGTGGCAACTGTATTTAATCTATGGTGGCAACTAGTAATATTTAGATATAGTCGTGTGGCAGCGCTGACATTTCTAAAGTTTTCTATGTTTTTAGAATCCTAAACCAAACGTCATTTAATATTTTAATTTGTTGTCTGTTGTTTTAAGAGTAATTCTTTGATATTTTGTGACAATTTATGCTGAAAATTATTTAAATTGTTAATTATGGTAAAGAAAATAATACGGAAAACATTTAGTCCGGCTAGTTTTGTTAAACAGCCCCTGAAATATAGGCAACATACTAATCTTCAAAATGTTTACGCGTGAACTTACCTTTAGTTCTGATGATATGCAACACAACAGATTTATAGTCCATTTCAAATAAATCTACGTCAGATTAAATACTGAAGCCAAACAGCCAAAAATTAAAAAAAGAACTTAAAAAATTGAACAAAAATCGAAATTTTTAGAAGGGCGAGTTTTTAAAAAAGGAGATATAGTTAGAATATTGGAAATATTTTAAAATAAATTCTGTCGAACTGACCTAGTTACTTATATTTGTGGTTTAGATGCTTGTATTGTGTGGAAACGAAACTAATATTTATTGATGTCATTTAATTTACTTATTGAATAATTTTATTATTATTGATAATGAAATACACTTTGATAGGCTCTAATATTTACATTAGAATATATTAGGGCATGTTGGTAAAGCGTGATGGTAACGTGAGTGATTATCACACGAAACCACACAAAATCGTTCGAGGCGCCCAAAGAAGTATTCACTTTAAAAATCAACACTTTCAAAAGTTGGGGGCTAGTTGTACACCGCATTAGCTTTATTTTTCAATAATAAATAATAAAGAGAAAAATAACTTATACAATTTTCACATCTTAATCATTTTTCTTAACAATTATGTTAAATTTAAATTATATTTGAAAATCTTATTGCTGAAGAATTACGCAGTGTAATTACGCAACGTAATTTTCGAATTTATTCGCCTCTGAACGGAGCGTGGCTTGTTGGCACAATCAGGCAACGTCTGTTGCAGCAAGAGCGCGGGGATTCACCATATTGCAACTGTGCGTGTATTGATGTCATATGACACTGACATTCGAACGTCGTTTAACAATGACACTCGATTTATTTAGTTATTTATCGGCGGTCGAAGTGTTGAGATGATCGCGATCGAGATGGGTCTGAGTGCGGTCGACTTTCTTCCTCATTAGTTAATGTGCCAGGTACCGCACATACCGGTGCCAGGTATGCGCGGGAGAGTACAACTCTTGGTGCCCCTAATCCGTGCTCAACAAAGCATGTCGACACCTTTAAGGAGTATGTATATACAACGTTTTCTTTTGTGGAAGTTTGTTGCCTGATGGCTATAAAAGAACTGCCTTCCTCGTCTCTTGCTATCATTCCTTCACTTATCGATTGTCGATCCGCGCGCGTAAACAGTGATCGTGGTGCCATGAAGATGTATTGGTAAGTTTTCTATTTGTCTATTTGCTTGCTTTATTTTTAGTTTTATTTCTTCTAAGTTCAATCCATTCGTAAGGGGCAACTCCATTACGCCCCCAGGGTAACCGTGAGTAGTATGTGGAAACGAGCATTATTTAACACTAAATTTTAATTCGTAGTTTTCTTTTTTTAAAGTTAAATCCACTAACAAAGGGCAACGGCATTATGACTTCGAGTACCATAAGATGTGGAAACAAGTATTATTTAACACTAAATTTTAATTCGCAGGTATTATTGTCTTATAATTATGCATGCAGCCGTTTTAAATTTGTCTTTGTTTGCAGATCGTCACAGGTAGGGAATAATTTTTATATTTTGTATTTATGTTTCTTTACATTGACGTTTTCCTGTGTATTTTCGAATATTTCTAATTTTTATTGTTAGTTTGTACATTGAATTTGTTATTTATTTATTTCAGCTTTCTAATCAAGTTCTTTTTTCATTAGGTTATATTAAACATTGTTTTGCAATCGTCAACTGGATTTTTTTTAATTTCATTTTGTCATTTATTTTCAGCTGGTATATTCTATCAATAGTTTATTGTCTTTGTATATTGATTGTTTAATTTCAAACGTATGATATTTACGTTTTATTTTTGTTGTTATTTTTAATTTAATTAAATGTTCTGTTACCTTGTCCATCTGTATGTATATTTTATAGTTTCAATGTTGACTTGTTTAATGTTTGTTGTTATTTAATTGCACTATTGTACAGAATACGAAATCGATTTTTTATTCTTTTGTGTCTAATGTATTTTATATTTTTATTTTAACAATTCAGTACATTGTCCCTCATCTTTGTTAAAGACTGTGGCCACTTTCTTAAAAAAAGGTTTTGTTATTTATGTAATTAGTATAATTAAATGTTATTTGCTGTTACCAATGTGTCTTATTCCATTTACAGCTAACCAGTGATACGACCGAGCCTATTACTTGGTACATTTGTATCTAGGATAGGTGAATGTTTCTCAACATTTTGTTGTAGAAGTGAATCTTGGAAATTCGGTATCACCTCTCGGGATTCCATGAGTGATACCACCGAGCCTAATACTTGGTACATTTGTATCTAGGATAGGTGAATGTTTCTCAACGTTTTGTTGTAGAAGTGAGTCCTGAAAAGTCCGTATCACCTCCTGGAATTCCGGGAGCCAAGAAAATACAACCAGAAGCCAAACTATTGCATCGAAGAAGCAACAAAGAGACGAGTCTGGAAAATTCGATTTGTAAATCAAAAAAACATAAATGTTTCTCAACTTTTTGTTGTAGAAGTTAGTCTTGGAAATTCCATATTATCTCCTGGAATTCCGGGGGCCAAGAACATAAAACCAGAAGCCAAACTACTGCATCGAACAATCAACAGAGGGGTGAGTCTGAAAAAATTCGATTCATAAATCAAAAATATAAATAACAATGCTTTAAATATTTAATTAGCGTAATTAAATGTTATTTGCTGTTACCAATTTGTCTTATTCTGTTTAAGAGCTAGCAAAGACCAGTGATACCATTGAGCCTAATACATTTGTATCTAGGATAGGTAAATATTTCTCAACTTTATGTTGTAGAAGTGAGTCTTGGAAATTCGGTATCACCCCTCGGGATTCCGGTGATACCACCGAGCCTAAAACTTGGTACATTTGTACCTAGGATAGGTGAATGTTTCTCAACATTTTGTTGTAGAAGTGAGTTAAAAAGTCGGTATCATCTCCCGGAATTCCGTGGGCCAAGAAAGCCAGAAGCCAAACTGCTGCGTTTTAGAATCGAGAAAAGGTGAGTCTATCTTGTCATTTGCTTCAAAACTAAATTCATTTTCTATACTTTCGACAGATACTTATTTAACTAATGAGGGTTGCATTTCTTTTAGGACAAGATGTATAATTGTTCCATATAATTATTTCAATTTGGTTATATTTTATTAACTGAAATGGCAAATTTTGTTATTTGAAATTTGTTTCCTATTTCTTCGATAATCTTTATTAATTATTACTATGTTATTATATTAAATTGTTTTATTCTGTTCAAATTTTAGTTAACATTTTGTTGAAGAAGTGTCTTGGAAATCCAGTATCACTGCCCGGCATTCCCGGAGCCAAGAAAATAAATCAGAAGTCAAACTATTGCATCGAAGAATCAACAAAAAGGTGGGTCTGGGAAAAATCGATGTTTAAACCAAAAATGTAAATAACACCATTTTAGATAAAACTAACGATTTATAAAATGAAAAATGGAATTTTGCAGTGTTATATTCACATACCATGGTCTGTTATGTTGTCTTATACATGTAAATTTTTCTTTGTTTGCAGAACGTAATTATCATTCCCATTTGTATTCATGCTTCTTCATATTAATGTATTTTTAAATGTTTCTAATTTTTAACTGTTGATTTATACATTACTACTTAATGGCATGTCACATGCAAGAAAAATTAAAAGAATTTGGGTGCAAAACTCACTGTCAACAATGCAATTTTTTAATTCTATTACACGTCTTGTAGCTACATAGTTCTGTTAACATTAGAGCATATTGGTAACGCAAATTAGCGAAAAACGACACGTTTCCCCCTACATAAAATCGTTCAACGCTCCTAAAGAAGTTTCCACTTATTTAGAAGCGTTGAAGTAGAAGTTTTCGCTTCAAAAATACAAACCTCGCAACAAGTTTTGTTCCTTCTACACTTTTGGTTTCCAGCCAGTGACCACCATTTCTGGATTATTCAAATTTTCTAAATGCAGTCGAATAGCCGAATCAAAATCTTTCCCATTATAGTAAACCTAAGTTTCTTCATATTTTCCTCCCTTTTCTTTAACTTTGGCATACTCCAAATGTATTTTACTGGTAAAGTAAAATTTCGCCAACTTTGGCCCAATTTTTCAGTTTAATGTACTTCATTGGTGCCCTTTCGTATACTTGACATTGACAAAATAACGCGGCCTCCGCCAGCTGCTTTGTCTTTTCAATTTTTGCGCATTCCCGTTGAAGTTTCTTGTTAACCAATTCAATCGTCATATTGTTAACCAATTCAATTGCCACACTCGTTCAATGTCGAATATTATTACAATATATGGGGGTTTTAGAAATGCCTGCCTTACAGATAAAATGATCGTCCAGATTTTCTTGAAGACCTTTTTCGTAGTTAACATGTCTGCAGCTGTAAATTAATAATAATGAGATTATTATATGACAGTTAAAGATTTTCTTACGTAAACTCCAGTTGCTGTGCATATTCTCATGAAATTATCTATTCTGGTGCCATCTTTTTCGCTAATTGTAATGCTTGATCCAGCTGAAGAAGATCTCTTCTCATTTCTGAAGCAGATTTCGTTTTATTTGAAGCCAAAAACTACTTCTGGGCTGCATCGAAATCCTTCAAATACATGCAAATGTAACCACATGTTGTTTTCGATGTCGAGCATTGTTACTAGTGACCAAATCATGCAGACTTCTTCCAATTTTCTATAGACTTGAAGCGCTTAAAATTGAAATGTATTAATATGGTTGACGAAAGATTAAACGGGGCGTTCATCTTATTATTAGTATTAACTAAGTATTTGCAATTAAAATTAAGTTTTTTTTTTCAATTTAGAAATTTTCATTTTTCTTTCTACAGTCATAAAACTTATTATAAAATTATGGTTAGTTTGCAAGACATAACAACTAATAATATATTTTTTTAATGTAATTTTTGAAAAGTATATTTAAATCTAATAAAAGTTTTTAAATTACATGGATATTATTTAAATTAACTAAAATATTTTTGTATAATATCCGTGTTGTGGCAAAATACTCGTAATTGCATGTATTAATAGTTTATACTTTTAACAGTTTCCTCATTTCAAATTTCTGAAATTAACTTTGGAATAAACATAACATGTCTAAATTAAATCAGAAATTCCAAGTTTCTAAATGTAATTCAAGATGATTACTTTAAGTTTAAAATACTGAAAGAAATATGGATCTTTCGAGTATGAATTTCTAAGAAGATTGTGCTGTTCTTAAATTTAGTTCTTTTGCAAAATTACAACTTTAATATGGAAATTTCGACTCTTCTTTTTGGTTAAGTTTTACAAAAAAAAGTAAAAGTTTCCAGTTTAAACCGAAAATTTCGTGAAAACACTCAAAACTGTGTAGGGTACCTTCTAGGAATAATGTACGGGCATAAACAGTATTATCATTATGTCCTAATGACCTTATTGAAATCGTCATTGGGATTTTTCGATCTTCCTTGATAAGTGTAAATACGTACAAATATCATTAGTTTTCAGAATAGTATTTTCTCTGAAAGCCATTAACATTATTTCTAAAAGACGAAAGAACCCCCACTTGTAGGTAAAGTGGAGAAGAAAAAATTTAAAGAGAATCAGTTCTGTTCGGGTCTTAAATATAGTTAGTTCTTCTGTTCACTGTTATTCCTAGTTTAATATGTTTAAATTGATGTGGTTTTTATGTTCTAATCGAAACAGCATCACCACAACTGCTAAAAATTTTCGTTTTTTTTTGAAATTTTGAGTACAAAGTCAAAATGTTGTGATTAAAGTCGTTATTTCGCAATTTGAGGAAAATATGCCTGATTCGTTACCTTATCAGGAGTGTAGGTAAACAGACTGACTTCGGTTAAGCTGGATAAAATATGTGGTTCACAAACTGCAGTCAATTGAGGCATGTGAGACACATACACATTTAGAGAGCCTCCGTTAGTACAAACTGCCGGTAACTGACCATCGACGCTCCACCAGATATGTTCCAAGCCAACTTCTTGTGGTAATGTTAAAACTGAAGATGTTTCGTGTAAATTTGAAAGATCGTGAATCTTGATGCTGCAAAATGTTGCTTGAAAAATGAAAGTCTTATTTTTTGTGCATCATTACATATTATCTCCATAGGACGCTTTTATTGATGTGAGACAGATGTTAATATCTGCTAACTTGATTTTTTACTTGGAACATTTCCTGACCTACTTCTTTCTTGTGTAGACTGCAATAAAGTAACCAGAACTAAACCCAATCAAAATATATCCATCTGCAAATCACTTATATGTCTAAATTGAACCATAAAAGCTGTTGAAATGGTAATGCAACGGGATTTTCAGGATGCAGCAAGTTGTATAAATACAGAGTCTTTCACCAGTTCCAGGAGGCTGCTCTAGTCGAAAAAGTAACTACAAATGTAAACAACATTATTTGTTTATATGTATATGTGTTCCACCTTGTACCTTTCACAACAATATTGACAGTTGGCAAAAGGGTGCGTTCAGTAATTTCTATTTGAATTAGCAAAAATTCGACATTTTTCTCGAAATTTCGAGATTAAAGTTAAAATTTCGAGTTTCATCTTGGAATTTTCGAGAAAACGTTGCAATTTCAAGTTTAAGGTAGTACTGTTGATACTGCTAGAGAACATAACCATATCAAAAGAATACATTGTCTCGTTTGATCAACGTAGTATTTAGACTTAGGCAACATCGCGATGGATTAAAAAGTAGAGAAATATCGATATGACTGAACACTGAACTATGTCACAGTCAAAATAATTCAGTCACAATAAAGACATATTTCATTAAAAAGGTAACAAGTTACATAAAAAAAACGTTCGAAAACAGGCTCCAGTAGGTTGACTTAACAAATTAATTAACGGGCAGTCGTGCAAAGTTTGTCACATAACCTTAAAACAGAAGTAAACAACGATTTAGTCACAGAATCCTTTATACAAAAACAACGTTATTCTTCATGTTTTTTTCAATTTATTTAACATTTCTTCGGCCCAGTTTGTAAATATTTAAATTTTTATAGTTTGTTGACAATTTTCTAAACAGTTTTTGAAATGCGACTACGTGATATTTAAATTTATTTTAACGTTATTCTTCATGGTTGAACTCTTATTGACCGGAAATATTTTGTTTTTTAATTTTATTTAACATTTCTCGGCCCAGTTTGGAAATATTTCAATTTTTATTGTTTGTTGACAATATTCTAAAGAGTTTTTGAAATATTACTACTTGATAGGGATGATCGATATTCATCGATGGTGAAAGAACATCGATGTTTAGTGGAAAAACATCGATGTTTTATATCGATGTTAAGTTTTCGATAATATTGACACATCGATGTTATGAGAATAAAGGGCTAGGCCATCTAGCGTGATAAGGTGTAACAAATATTGCTGATTAATGCTGTTATTAGTATTATTTCACCTTCACCCAATTTACACTAAATGTCGTTAATCGATGTAACCAAATTAAAACCAACAAAATAAAAAACTGTCAATTTCAAGCCATGGTCAACTTTTTTCTTATCTAAGAATAAAGTGGGAGCGAGTGTTAGTAGAAGTTAATTTTTTTTTGTAATGAAACTTCGAAAACGAAATAATAGGTGTAGTAAATCTACCCTATATTGTACTCTATGTCTGTTCAGTAAAATCAAACTTTTGCAGTAATGTAACTCAACAATCTACCATGAATTTGCTTACGTCGCTTACTATATGTTTACCTTGGATTGTTTTTTTTTTACCTAAAACATCGATATTTTCGGACATCGATATTTTTCTTTAGATATTCATCGTACATCGATACTTCTGAACCGATGTTAATATTGATGTCAATATCGATGTTTTTCTAATATCGATCAGTCCCTACTACTTGATATTTAAATTTATTTAATAAACGTCACCTCATGACAGTTGACAAAAACAACGTTGCCACATCTAATAAAATACTGGAAAAATACGATAAAAAATAATTGTTTTAAGTTTATTCGCCAATTACTTCTATTACACGCTCTAAAGTTGTACTTCCAAGTACCTAAAATGTTTTATGTGTTATTTTCCGCCGTTTTCTTCCTTTTTATTGAAATCTGAACAGTAGTTTTTGTAAAATATGATAAAACATCTTATTTCCCGTAATGTTCAATATTAAAAGCTGTGAAATTTAAAATATCAATAATTTTTTACTGGTTCTCTGTAGCTTTTTAAAACTTTAACTGAACTATTATCCTGTTATAAATTACCAATATGCCGAATTTCATTAAATTCTAAAGCCGACAGTACTACCCTAAAGTCGAAATTCGGATATTAAAATCGAAATTTCTAGAAAAAATTGAAATTTCGAGATTTAAGTCGAAATTCGGAGATACATATATTATTTATGAGTTATATTATCTACTAAAGTAGGTATTTTGTGTAATTTTTACAACACAAACAGATCTATGGTCCATTTTATCTACGTCAAATTAGACACTTAAGCTTTAATTTTACAGTGGCAACATTGGATAATATAAATAAATTAAAAAAATAAAATAAATATATGTATATTTTTTTTGTTTTTTTTTCAATTTATTTAACATTTTTTGAAAAAAACATAATATTTCCGGTCAATAAGGGTCTACCATGAAGAAGAAATATATGTATAGTCAAAGGTGGCAACTGTATTTAATCTATGGTGGCAACTAGTAATATTTAGATATAGTCGTGTGGCAGCGCTGACATTTCTAAAGTTTTCTATGTTTTTAGAATCCTAAACCAAACGTCATTTAAATATTTTAATTTGTTGTCTGTTGTTTTAAGAGTAATTCTTTGATATTTTGTGACAATTTATGCTGAAAATTATTTAAATTGTTAATTATGGTAAAGAAAATAATACGGAAAACATTTAGTCCGGCTAGTTTTGTTAAACAGCCCCTGAAATATAGGCAACATACTAATCTTCAAAATGTTTACGCGTGAACTTACCTTTAGTTCTGATGATATGCAACACAACAGATTTATAGTCCATTTCAAATAAATCTACGTCAGATTAAATACTGAAGCCAAACAGCCAAAAATTAAAAAAAGAACTTAAAAAATTGAACAAAAATCGAAATTTTTAGAAGGGCGAGTTTTTAAAAAAGGAGATATAGTTAGAATATTGGAAATATTTTAAAATAAATTCTGTCGAACTGACCTAGTTACTTATATTTGTGGTTTAGATGCTTGTATTGTGTGGAAACGAAACTAATATTTATTGATGTCATTTAATTTACTTATTGAATAATTTTATTATTATTGATAATGAAATACACTTTGATAGGCTCTAATATTTACATTAGAATATATTAGGGCATGTTGGTAAAGCGTGATGGTAACGTGAGTGATTATCACACGAAACCACACAAAATCGTTCGAGGCGCCCAAAGAAGTATTCACTTTAAAAATCAACACTTTCAAAAGTTGGGGGCTAGTTGTACACCGCATTAGCTTTATTTTTCAATAATAAATAATAAAGAGAAAAATAACTTATACAATTTTCACATCTTAATCATTTTTCTTAACAATTATGTTAAATTTAAATTATATTTGAAAATCTTATTGCTGAAGAATTACGCAGTGTAATTACGCAACGTAATTCTCGAATTTATTCGCCTCTGAACGGAGCGTGGCTTGTTGGCACAATCAGGCAACGTCTGTTGCAGCAAGAGCGCGGGGATTCACCATATTGCAACTGTGCGTGTATTGATGTCATATGACACTGACATTCGAACGTCGTTTAACAATGACACTCGATTTATTTAGTTATTTATCGGCGGTCGAAGTGTTGAGATGATCGCGATCGAGATGGGTCTGAGTGCGGTCGACTTTCTTCCTCATTAGTTAATGTGCCAGGTACCGCACATACCGGTGCCAGGTATGCGCGGGAGAGTACAACTCTTGGTGCCCCTAATCCGTGCTCAACAAAGCATGTCGACACCTTTAAGGAGTATGTATATACAACGTTTTCTTTTGTGGAAGTTTGTTGCCTGATGGCTATAAAAGAACTGCCTTCCTCGTCTCTTGCTATCATTCCTTCACTTATCGATTGTCGATCCGCGCGCGTAAACAGTGATCGTGGTGCCATGAAGATGTATTGGTAAGTTTTCTATTTGTCTATTTGCTTGCTTTATTTTTAGTTTTATTTCTTTTAAGTTCAATCCATTCGTAAGGGGCAACTCCATTACGCCCCCAGGGTAACCGTGAGTAGTATGTGGAAACGAGCATTATTTAACACTAAATTTTAATTCGTAGTTTTCTTTTTTTAAAGTTAAATCCACTAACAAAGGGCAACGGCATTATGACTTCGAGTACCATAAGATGTGGAAACAAGTATTATTTAACACTAAATTTTAATTCGCAGGTATTATTGTCTTATAATTATGCATGCAGCCGTTTTAAATTTGTCTTTGTTTGCAGATCGTCACAGGTAGGGAATAATTTTTATATTTTGTATTTATGTTTCTTTACATTGACGTTTTCCTGTGTATTTTCGAATATTTCTAATTTTTATTGTTAGTTTGTACATTGAATTTGTTATTTATTTATTTCAGCTTTCTAATCAAGTTCTTTTTTCATTAGGTTATATTAAACATTGTTTTGCAATCGTCAACTGGATTTTTTTTAATTTCATTTTGTCATTTATTTTCAGCTGGTATATTCTATCAATAGTTTATTGTCTTTGTATATTGATTGTTTAATTTCAAACGTATGATATTTACGTTTTATTTTTGTTGTTATTTTTAATTTAATTAAATGTTCTGTTACCTTGTCCATCTGTATGTATATTTTATAGTTTCAATGTTGACTTGTTTAATGTTTGTTGTTATTTAATTGCACTATTGTACAGAATACGAAATCGATTTTTTATTCTTTTGTGTCTAATGTATTTTATATTTTTATTTTAACAATTCAGTACATTGTCCCTCATCTTTGTTAAAGACTGTGGCCACTTTCTTAAAAAAAGGTTTTGTTATTTATGTAATTAGTATAATTAAATGTTATTTGCTGTTACCAATGTGTCTTATTCCATTTACAGCTAACCAGTGATACGACCGAGCCTATTACTTGGTACATTTGTATCTAGGATAGGTGAATGTTTCTCAACATTTTGTTGTAGAAGTGAATCTTGGAAATTCGGTATCACCTCTCGGGATTCCATGAGTGATACCACCGAGCCTAATACTTGGTACATTTGTATCTAGGATAGGTGAATGTTTCTCAACGTTTTGTTGTAGAAGTGAGTCCTGAAAAGTCCGTATCACCTCCTGGAATTCCGGGAGCCAAGAAAATACAACCAGAAGCCAAACTATTGCATCGAAGAAGCAACAAAGAGACGAGTCTGGAAAATTCGATTTGTAAATCAAAAAAATATAAATGTTTCTCAACTTTTTGTTGTAGAAGTTAGTCTTGGAAATTCCATATTATCTCCTGGAATTCCGGGGGCCAAGAACATAAAACCAGAAGCCAAACTACTGCATCGAACAATCAACAGAGGGGTGAGTCTGAAAAAATTCGATTCATAAATCAAAAATATAAATAACAATGCTTTAAATATTTAATTAGCGTAATTAAATGTTATTTGCTGTTACCAATTTGTCTTATTCTGTTTAAGAGCTAGCAAAGACCAGTGATACCATTGAGCCTAATACATTTGTATCTAGGATAGGTAAATATTTCTCAACTTTATGTTGTAGAAGTGAGTCTTGGAAATTCGGTATCACCCCTCGGGATTCCGGTGATACCACCGAGCCTAAAACTTGGTACATTTGTACCTAGGATAGGTGAATGTTTCTCAACATTTTGTTGTAGAAGTGAGTTAAAAAGTCGGTATCATCTCCCGGAATTCCGGGGGCCAAGAAAGCCAGAAGCCAAACTGCTGCGTTTTAGAATCGAGAAAAGGTGAGTCTATCTTGTGATTTGGTTCAAAACTAAATTCATTTTCTATACTTTCGACAGATACTTATTTAACTAATGAGGGTTGCATTTCTTTTAGGACAAGATGTATAATTGTTCCATATAATTATTTCAATTTGGTTATATTTTATTAACTGAAATGGCAAATTTTGTTATTTGAAATTTGTTTCCTATTTCTTCGATAATCTTTATTAATTATTACTATGTTATTATATTAAATTGTTTTATTCTGTTCAAATTTTAGTTAACATTTTGTTGAAGAAGTGTCTTGGAAATCCAGTATCACTGCCCGGCATTCCCGGAGCCAAGAAAATAAATCAGAAGTCAAACTATTGCATCGAAGAATCAACAAAAAGGTGGGTCTGGGAAAAATCGATGTTTAAACCAAAAATGTAAATAACACCATTTTAGATAAAACTAACGATTTATAAAATGAAAAATGGAATTTTGCAGTGTTATATTCACATACCATGGTCTGTTATGTTGTCTTATACATGTAAATTTTTCTTTGTTTGCAGAACGTAATTATCATTCCCATTTGTATTCATGCTTCTTCATATTAATGTATTTTTAAATGTTTCTAATTTTTAACTGTTGATTTATACATTACTACTTAATGGCATGTCACATGCAAGAAAAATTAAAAGAATTTGGGTGCAAAACTCACTGTCAACAATGCAATTTTTTAATTCTATTACACGTCTTGTAGCTACATAGTTCTGTTAACATTAGAGCATATTGGTAACGCAAATTAGCGAAAAACGACACGTTTCCCCCTACATAAAATCGTTCAACGCTCCTAAAGAAGTTTCCACTTATTTAGAAGCGTTGAAGTAGAAGTTTTCGCTTCAAAAATACAAACCTCGCAACAAGTTTTGTTCCTTCTACACTTTTGGTTTCCAGCCAGTGACCACCATTTCTGGATTATTCAAATTTTCTAAATGCAGTCGAATAGCCGAATCAAAATCTTTCCCATTATAGTAAACCTAAGTTTCTTCATATTTTCCTCCCTTTTCTTTAACTTTGGCATACTCCAAATGTATTTTACTGGTAAAGTAAAATTTCGCCAACTTTGGCCCAATTTTTCAGTTTAATGTACTTCATTGGTGCCCTTTCGTATACTTGACATTGACAAAATAACGCGGCCTCCGCCAGCTGCTTTGTCTTTTCAATTTTTGCGCATTCCCGTTGAAGTTTCTTGTTAACCAATTCAATCGTCATATTGTTAACCAATTCAATTGCCACACTCGTTCAATGTCGAATATTATTACAATATATGGGGGTTTTAGAAATGCCTGCCTTACAGATAAAATGATCGTCCAGATTTTCTTGAAGACCTTTTTCGTAGTAAACATGTCTGCAGCTGTAAATTAATAATAATGAGATTATTATATGACAGTTAAAGATTTTCTTACGTAAACTCCAGTTGCTGTGCATATTCTCATGAAATTATCTATTCTGGTGCCATCTTTTTCGCTAATTGTAATGCTTGATCCAGCTGAAGAAGATCTCTTCTCATTTCTGAAGCAGATTTCGTTTTATTTGAAGCCAAAAACTACTTCTGGGCTGCATCGAAATCCTTCAAATACATGCAAATGTAACCACATGTTGTTTTCGATGTCGAGCATTGTTACTAGTGACCAAATCATGCAGACTTCTTCCAATTTTCTATAGACTTGAAGCGCTTAAAATTGAAATGTATTAATATGGTTGACGAAAGATTAAACGGGGCGTTCATCTTATTATTAGTATTAACTAAGTATTTGCAATTAAAATTAAGTTTTTTTTTTCAATTTAGAAATTTTCATTTTTCTTTCTACAGTCATAAAACTTATTATAAAATTATGGTTAGTTTGCAAGACATAACAACTAATAATATATTTTTTTAATGTAATTTTTGAAAAGTATATTTAAATCTAATAAAAGTTTTTAAATTACATGGATATTATTTAAATTAACTAAAATATTTTTGTATAATATCCGTGTTGTGGCAAAATACTCGTAATTGCATGTATTAATAGTTTATACTTTTAACAGTTTCCTCATTTCAAATTTCTGAAATTAACTTTGGAATAAACATAACATGTCTAAATTAAATCAGAAATTCCAAGTTTCTAAATGTAATTCAAGATGATTACTTTAAGTTTAAAATACTGAAAGAAATATGGATCTTTTGAGTACGAATTTCTAAGAAGATTGTGCTGTTCTTAAATTTAGTTCTTTTGCAAAATTACAACTTTAATGTGGAAATTTCGACTCTTCTTTTTTGGTTAAGTTTTACAAAAAAAAGTAAAAATTTCCAGTTTAAATCGAAAATTTCGTGAAAACACTCAAAACTGTGTAGCGTACCTTCTAGGAATAATGTACCGGCGTAAACAGTATTATCATTACGTCCTAATGACCTTATTGAAATCGTCATTGGGATTTTACGATCTTCCTTGATAAGTGTAAATACGTACAAATATCATTAGAGTTTTCAGAATAGTATTTTCTCTGAAAGCCATTAACATTATTTCTAAAAGACGAAAGAACCCCCACTTATAGGTAAAGTGGAGAAGAAAAAATTCACAAAGAGAATCACTTCTGTTCGGGTCTTAAATATAGTTAGTTCTTCTGTTCACTGTTATTCATGGTTTAATGTTTAAATTGATGTGGTTTTTATGTTCTAATCGAAACAACATCACCACAACTGCTAAAAATTTTAGCTTTATTTTTGAAATTTTGAGTACAAAGTCAAAATGTTGTGATTAAAGTCGTTATTTCGCAATTTGAGGAAAATATGCCTGATTCGTTACCTTATCAGGAGTGTAGGTAAACAGACTGACTTCGGTCAAGCTGGATAAAATATGTGGTTCACAAACTGCAGTCAATTGAGGCATGTGAGACACATACACATTTAGAGAGCCTCCGTTAGTACAAACTGCCGGTAACTGACCATCGACGCTCCACCAGATATGTTCCAAGCCAACTTCTTGTGGTAATGTTAAAACTGAAGATGTTTCGTGTAAATTTGAAAGATCGTGAATCTTGATGCTGCAAAATGTTGCTTGAAAAATGAAAGTCTTATTTTTTGTGCATCATTACATATTATCTCCATAGGACGCTTTTATTGATGTGAGACAGATGTTAATATCTGCTAACTTGATTTTTTACTTGGAACATTTCCTGACCTACTTCTTTCTTGTGTAGACTGCAATAAAGTAACCAGAACTAAACCCAATCAAAATATATCCATCTGCAAATCACTTATATGTCTAAATTGAACCATAAAGCTGTTGAAATGGTAATGCAACGGGATTTTCAGGATGCAGCAAGTTGTATAAATACAGAGTCTTTCACCAGTTCCAGGAGGCTGCTCTAGTCGAAAAAGTAACTACAAATGTAAACAACATTATTTGTTTATATGTATATGTGTTCCACCTTGTACCTTTCACAACAATATTGACAGTTGGCAAAAGGGTGCGTTCAGTAATTTCTATTTTGAATTAGCAAAAATTCGACTTTTTTCTCGAAATTTCGAGATTAAAGTTAAAATTTCGAGTTTCATCTTGGAATTTCGAGAAAACGTTGCAATTTCAAGTTTAAGGTAGTACTGTTGATACTGCTAGAAACAAAACCATATCAAAAGAATACATTGTCTCGTTTGATCAACGTAGTATTTAGATTAGGCAACATCGCGATGGATTAAAAAGTAGAGAAATATCGATATGACTGAACACTGAACTATGTCACAGTCAAAATAATTCAGTCACAATAGACATATTTCATTAAAAAGGTAACAGAGTTACATAAAAAAACGTTCGAAAACAAGCTCCAGTAGGTTGACTTAACAAATTAATTAACGGGCAGTCGTGCAAAGTTTGTCACATAACCTTAAAACAGAAGTAAACAACGATTTAGTCACAGAATCCTTTATACAAAAACAACGTTATTCTTCATGTTTTTTTTCAATTTATTTAACATTTCTTCGGCCCAGTTTGTAAATATTTAAATTTTTATAGTTTGTTGACAATTTTCTAAACAGTTTTTGAAATGCGACTACGTGATATTTAAATTTATTTTAACGTTATTATTCATGGTTGAACTCTTATTGACCGGAAATATTTTGTTTATTAATTTTATTTAACATTTTTTCGGCCCAGTTTGGAAATATTTCAATTTTTATTGTTTGTTGACAATATTCTAAAGTTTTTGAAATATGACTACTTGATAGGGATGATCGATATTCATCGATGGTGAAAGAACATCGATGTTTAGTGGAAAAACATCGATGTTTTAATATCGATGTTACGTTTTCGATAATATTAACACATCGATGTTATGAGAATAAAATCGGAACATCGATATCGATACACTCTAAGTCTAGGGCTAGGCCATCTAGCGTAATAAGGTGTAACAAATATTGCTGATTAATGTTGTTTTTAGTATTATTTCACCTTCACCCAATTTACACTAGATGTCGTTAATCGATGTAACAAAATTAAAACCAACAAAATAAAAAACTGTCAATTTCAAGCCATGGTCAACTTTTTTTCTTATCTAAGAATTAAGTGGGAGCGAGTGTTAGTGGAAGTTAATTTTTTTTTGTAATGAAACTTCGAAAACGAAATAATAGGTATAGTAAATCTACCCTATATTGTACTCTATGTCTGTTCAGTAAAATCAAACTTTTGCAGTAATGTAACTCAACAATCTACCATGAATTTGCTTACGTCGCTTACTATATGTTTACCTTGGATTGTTTTTTTTTTTACCTAAAACATCGATGTTTTCGGACATCGATATTTTTCTTTAGATATTCATCGTACATCGATACTTCTGAACCGATGTTAATATTGATGTCAATATCGATGTTTTTCTAATATCGATCGTCCCTACTACTTGATATTTAAATTTATTTAATAAACGTCACCTCATGACAGTTGACAACAACAGCGTTGCCACATCTAATAAAATACTGGAAAAATACGATAAAAAATAATTGTTTTAAGTTTATTCGCCAATTACTTCTATCACACGCTCTAAAGTTGTACTTCCAAGTACCTAAAATGTTTTATGTGTTATTTTCCGCCGTTTTCTTCCTTTTTATTGAAATCTGAACAGTAGTTTTTGTAAAATATGATAAAACATCTTATTTCCCGTAAGGTTCAATATTAAAAGTGTGAAATTTAAAATATCAATAATTTTTTACTGGTTCTCTGTAGCTTTTGAAAACTTTAACTGAACTATTATCCTGTTATAAACTACCAATATGCTGAATTTCATTAAATTCTAAAGCCGACAGTACTACCCTAAAGTCGAAATTCGGAGATTAAAGTCGAAATTTCTAGAAAAAATTGAAATTTCGAGATTTAAGTAGAAATTCGGAGATATAAGTCGAAATTTTGAGAAAAAAAAAAGCCACAATTAGGGGGTTAAAGTCGAAATCCGGAGATTAAAGTCGAAATTTGGAGAAAAAAGTTAAAATTTTGAGTTTAAAGTCGACATTGGGAGATTAAAGTTGAAATTCTGAGAAAAAAGGATAAAATTTCGAGAAAAAAGCCTAAATTTTTAAAAAAATATTTTTTTAAATCGTTGTCCTTTCTACGCCTTTGAGGTTTAAATATAAAATGTGAATTTTTCTAATAAAATACGTTTTTGAAATGTTTAGCTTCTTTCTGGAAATTCCTACTTAGCATTTACTTACTTCTTTATTAAAATTTCGAGTTCTAAACCTAGAGTTTCTGAAGCATTCGAGTCCATCTCAACGTTTCGACTTTTATTTCCTAAAATTTTGACTTGAATTCAAATTTTTTTGTTATCTTGTATGTCACCAGCATCTGATGTTGTGGTGTCAAGGTGAATTTTCACCTAATCTAGAGTTTGCTAAAATTTTTAAAAATAAAACAAAATACTATAAAAAAGGCAAAAAAAAAACGTTTATATATTTTTACAAAATGTATATACCAGACATAAACGGTGAAACATTGAATTGATTAAATTAAATAACTACATCATAAATTTTTAAGAACTCTTTCCCTTTTTCTTAGGAGATTCTTCGTTTTCTGATGACGAAGACTGACTCTCAGATTTCCGTTTGCTGCTTTTGTCTTTCTTGCCCTTTGGTTCAGACTTCTCATCAGAATCACTTTTCATTTCATCATCGCTGCTTGATCCGCCAGCAGATCCCAATTTTTCTTCATACGTGGCTAAGTTCTTTTTAATTTTAGCGGCTTCCGGACTGTACGCCCAAAGAATTAGTTCCATGTGTTCCTTAGTAGGAAGGTCGTCTTTCCATAGACGTACATCATCATCATCCTCTATTTTTTTAATTAGGGGTTTTAATTCTGAATTTCTGACGATATCCCAGGTTGGTTCACCCTCTCCACTTGAGACTGTCCTTAAGTTTTTATACTCGCCGTTGACCTTTTTATACGCAGCTAGGAATTGTTCTGCCTTTTTGTTATTCAATTTGTACTGTTCCTTCAATGGCAACAACGTTTTAATAGAAGCTAGGGGCAAGTAAGCTTTGTTTTCCTTGGAAAGGTTTTTCTTTTCGAAATTGTTTAACCATCCGTCGAAAACTGCCAAAGCGTCATTGATATTTTGGAGTTTTTCTTTGTCTTTTGTCACTGTGAAAAAATAAAAAAGTGTTATCAAAAATACATGTGTTCGATCGAATTAATAATTAACAAATCTGCCAAGAGGGAGTTGGGCTCGCTTAATTAGGGTTTCGTACCAACATGTGAGTTGTCAATAGCCAATTATTTGAGTATATTAATATTGAAGGCTTATCAATTCTGTGATAATTCAAAAGTCTATTTTTAAAGAGACTCTTTTTATGTAGTCGATAGGAAAAGTTGTGGAAACGGAGTTTGTCGTAATTGTAACACCACAAAATGGCTTAAGTAAAAGCATTCGCGTATTCACCATGATCCACGATCGTTATTAAACACATCAAATAGGCTAATATTTTCTTAACATTAATTAATTATTAGATAATATGTATAGTATAATATGTAGATATAGTTTGTATAGTCAAAGATTCGATCCCAAGGCTTTAAGCTGTAGTGAAATGATTTTTATTTAGCAGAATATATAGTAGAAATCCACAAATATACACTGTAGATAAATAATACTCGTAAATATATTTGTAAAGCAGTACAGTGCTGTTACAATTATTAATTATGTGCTTACTGTTAATCTTCGTGTTGACATAAATATAAAATTTAAGGTTTAATTCATCATTGCTATCTAATATTCAAGGTTGGATAAAATTGCCTACAGCCTTGTTCAATAAAAATTTGTGAATATTCAAAATCATTATTTTCTCATCACTTTAATTATCATTTATTTCAGGATAACCTAAGTATGTGTTATTTATAATTATATTTATGAGACAGCCATTTAGGATTAAAAATATATTCTAGTAACATGCCATAACTACTTAAAAATAGCTTTCTTCTGTATGCATTTGCATATTCAAACAAACGTAGGTATTAAATGTAAAAATACATAGAATACTTTTTAAGAACTAGTTGTTTACACTAACGTAGATGCCAATTAAATTATTTGAACAACATTTAATTAATTCTGATGTGGATTTTTTGTTGCGAATAGAATAATACTTTTCAGTTTTCACTTCATTAACAGCTACATTTTTTACTGCATATGTGTAGGTCAAAAATCAGTGCTACTTTCGTTTTATAAAAAAATTTAAAAAAATTTCCTAAAAAACCAAATATCTTTTACTTTCTTATTTCTAATTGTGACTTGAAAATGCCATTTGGTGATAATATTTAGTTAAGTGGTAAATTATCGAATTTCTTAGGTTTTACATTCTAAGATCGAATTTATTATAAGAAATAAACTGTTACCGGTTACCCGCGACTTTGTAAGCGAACTTGAAGAAATAGATTCAATTCATCAACAAAGAACGAACGTAGTATTACTGAAATCAACAATATTGATGCCTGCTTGTATGATAATAGTTCGGGGACCTAAGAAGAGAGGTCGCTATTAAAATAAATACCACAGAATTGATAGTCTCATCTTTCTCTATGAATATTTACATCGCATGAAAAGATTATTTAGGCTTTCTGGATAGGGATGTCGATTCCTTTTTAAAATAATCGATTTTTGGATCGATTCGAATCGTGAGCAAAAGTATCGATTCCCGATAAAATTGGGTGCTGAAAGATCGATTTCCGATTAATCGCCTTGTTGGTGAAATTTTTAAACATTTCTAATAAAAGAAAAATTGAATAATAATAATGAATCGGCGTAGTTTAATTTTGAAAGTTTTTTCTTGGATTTTAAAGAGTAATATTTATATTTTAATTATTTATTCCTAATTAGCAAAATCCGATACATATTTATTTTCTGCTTTGTTGTCTATTTATGTATTTTTGGGCATTAATTTATAAAAATATATTTATAAATATGAAGTTTAAACTGGAAATTACGAGATTAAAGTGGAAATTTCTACTTTATCTTTTTTTAAAGATTTCGACTTTTTTCTCCAAATTTCGATTTTTTTTTTTCGAAATTTCGACTTTTTCTCTCGAAATGTCGACTTTAATCTCGAAATTTCGGATTTAAATTCGAAATTTCGAATTTAAATTCGAATTTCGAATTTAAATTCGAAATTTCTGCTTTAAACTCGAAATTTCGCCTTTACACTCAAAATTTCTACCTTTTTTTTTTCGAAAATTCGACTTTTTTCTTGAAATTTTTAGTTTTTTCCTAAAATTCCGAGATTTATGTCGAAATTTCGACTTTAATCTTGGATTTTCGACTTTGATATCGAATTTTTTCTCGAAATTTCACGAATAAGTCGTTCTATAATAAGCACACTCTATGTTTAAATTAGGCAGATGACAGTTACATCCCACTACTCTTCTTCCCCAACAATCTTGACAATTGATAGTAGGGTGCTATTTTTAATCAGCAAATGTTGGTCTTTTTTTAGAAATTTCGAGATTAAAGTGGAAATTTCGAGAAAAAAGTTGAACTTTCGAGAAAAAGGTCGAAATTTTGAGTTTTAAATCGAAATTCAGTAATTAGGATCAAAATTTCGAGAAAAAAGTCGAAATATCGAGAAAATGAGTCGACATTTAAGAAAAAAGTCGAAATTTGTAGAAAATAAATAAAATTTTGAGTTTAAAAGTCGAAATTTCGAGAAAAATGTCGATATTTCGATATTAAGGTCAAAACTTCGAGAAAAAAGTCGGTATTTGAGAAAAAAGTCGTAAATTGAGAGGAAAAAAAAACGAAATTTCGAGAAAAAAATCGAACTTTTCAGATTAAGGTAGAAATTTTGAGAAAAAAGTCGAAATTTGAGAAAAACGTCGAAATTTCAAAAAAAATCGAAATTTCTAGAAAAAAAGTCGAATTTCGAACAAAAAGTCGAAATTTTGACTTTAACATCGAAATTTCCAGAAAAATGTGGAAATTTCGATATTAAGGTTAAAATTTCGAAAAAAAAGATGAAATTTGAGAAAAAAAAAACGAAATTTCGCCGAAAAGATTGCAATTTCAAGAAAAAAGTCGAAATTTTGAGAAAAAAAAGTCGAAATTTGAGAAAAATGTCAAAATTTTAGAAAAAAGTCAAAATTTCGGGATTAAAATTGAAATGTGAGAAAAAGGGTCGCAATTTCTAAAAATAACATTATTTTTAATCGATGTCCTTTCTACGCCTTTGCAACATTTCGAAAAAGTTGAAATTTCCAGAAAAAAGTCGACATTTCCAAAAAATTCGAAATTTAAGAAAAAAGCCGAAATTTTGAGAAAAAAATTCGAAATTTTAAGTTTAAAGTCGAAATTTCGAGAAAAATGTGGAAATTTCGATATTAAGGTTAAAATTTCGAGAAAAAAGATAAAATTTGAGAAAAAAAAAACGAAATTTCGCCGGAAAGATTGCAATTTCAAGAAAAAAGTCGAAAGTTTGAGAAAAAAAAGTCGAAATTTGAGAAAAATGTCAAAATTTCAGAAAAAAGTCAAAATTTCGAGATTAAAATTGAAATTTGAGAAAAAGGGTCGCAATTTCTAAAAATAACATTATTTTTAATCGATGTCCTTTCTACGCCTTTGTATAATTTCGAAAAAGTTGAAATTTCCAGAAAAAAGTCGACATTTCCAAAAAATTCGAAATTTAAGAAAAAAGTCGAAATTTTGAGAAAAAAATTCGCAATTTTGAGTTTAAAGTCGAAATTTCGAGAAAAATGTCGAAATTTCGAGAAAGAAGTCGAAATTTCGAAATAGTCCGAGCAAAAAGTCGAAATTTCTCGAAAAAAGGTCGAAATTTCGAGAAAAATGTCAAAATTTCGATATTCAGGTCAAAATGTCGAGAAAAAAGTTGAAATTTTGAAAAAAAAATTCGAAAAAGTTGAAATTGCCAGAAAAAAGTCGAAATTTCGAGAAAAATGTCCAAATGTCGATATTCAGGTCAAAATTTCGAGAAAAAAGTCGAAATTTGAGAAAAAAAAAACGAAATTTCGAGAAGATCAACATTTCGGGGAAAAAAATCGAAATTTGAGAAAAAAATCAAAATTTCGAGAAAAAAGTTGAAATTTTGAGAAAAAAAAATCGACAAAGTTGAAATTTCCCGAAAACAGTCGAAATTTTCAGAAAAAAGTAGAATTTTAAGAAAAAAGTCAAAATTTAAGAACATATCGAAATTTTGAGAAAAAAAAGTTGAAATTTTGAGTTTAAAGTCGACATTTCGAGAAAAATGTCGACATTTCGAGAAAAATGTCGACATTTCGAGAAAAATGTCGAAATTTCGAGAAAGAAGTCGAAATTTCGAAATATTTCGAGCAAAAAGTCGAAATTTCTCGAAAAAAAGTCGAAAATTCGAGAAAAATATCCAAATGTCGATATTCAGGTCAAAATGTCGAGAAAAAAGTTGAAATTTTGAGAAAAAAATTCGAAAAAGTTGAAATTGCCAGAAAAAAGTCGAAATTTCGAAAAAAATGTCAAAATGTCGATATTCAGGTCAAAATTTCGAGAAAAAAGTCGAAATTTGAGAAAAAAAAAAAACGAAATTTCGAGAAGAAGACCGACATTTCGAGGAAAAAATCGAAATTTGAGAAAAAAAAACAAAATTTCGAGAAAAAAGTTGAAATTTTGAGAAAAAAAATTTGACAAAGTTGAAATTTCCCGAAAACAGTCGAAATTTTCAGAAAAAAGTCGAATTTTGAGAAAAAAGTCAAAATTTAAGAAAATATCGAAATTTTGAGAGAAAAAAGTCGAAATTTCGAGAAAGAAGTGAAAATTTCGCGAAAAAAAAGTCGAAATTTACAGAAAAGTCGAAATTTAAGAAAAAAGTCAAATTTTGAGAAAAAAGTCGAAATTTCGAAATATTTCGAGAAAAAAATCGAAATTTGAGAAAATAGTCAAGATTTCGAGAACAAAGTCAAAATTTCGCGAAAAAACAGCCGAAATTTCGAGAAAAAATTCGAAATTTCCAGACAAAAATTTGCGGGAAAAATGGAAATTTCGAGAAAAAAAGTTAAAATTTTGAATTTAAAGTCGAACTCTTGTGAAAAATATCAAAATGTCGATATTAAGGTCAAAATTTCGAGAAAAAATCGAAATTTGAGAAAAGAGTCAAAACTTTGAGAAAAAAGTCGAAATTTTGAGAAAAGAGGTCAAAATTTTGAGAAAAATAGTCAAAATTTCGAGAAAAAACTCAAAATTTTGAATTTAAAGTCGAAATCTTGTGAAAAATATCAAAATGTCGATATTAAGGTCAAAATTTCGAGAAAAAATCGAAATTTGAGAAAAAAGTCAAAACTTTGAGAAAAAAGGAAATTTTGAGAAAAAAAGTCAAAATTTCGAAAAAAAAGTCAAAATTTCGAGCTTAAAATTGAAATTTGAAAAAAAAAGTCGAAATTTCTAAAGATAACATTTTTTTATTCGATTTCCTTTCTACGCCTTTGTAACATTTCGAAAAAGTACAAATTTTCAGAAAAAAGTCGATATTTTCAGAAAAAAGTCGAAATTTTGAGAAAAAAGTCGAAATTTGAGAAAAAAGTCAAAACTTGAAATAAAAGCGGAAGTTTGAGAAAAACGTCGAAAATTCTAAAAATAACATTTTCTTTTAATAGATGTCCTTTATACGCCTTTGTAACCTTATTAATTATTATCAATAATTTAAATTTCGATTTAAAAATTGAAATTTGTACTTTTTTCTCTAATTTTCGACTTTAAACTTCAAATTTCGACTTTTTTTTCGATATTTTGACATTAAAATCGAAATTTTGACTTTAATCTCGAGATTTAGTGGAGGAAAAGTCAACATTCCGTGATATTTTTTTTTCAAATTAATGTCCTTTCTAGGCTCTTGTAATTTTTACGGCCAAAAAAGTAAATCAACTTTTTTTAAAGTTTTGTAGTGTATTTATTAATACGTTTGTAACATGTTCAAGCACTAAATAAAAGGTTTTAAGACCGATAACAGGTAATAAAATAACGTAGGGTAACTTTTGTGAATATACGGTAATTTTAACTGCGTATGTACGGAATTTTACCTTCAATTATATGGCAACATTGCACCACAGTTATCTTTCCTATTCAGTCAAAGACATAATAAATGAAAAGAAATGTTAATGCTGTCATCTGTTGGCTTATTAACGCAGCTATTATTAGTAGATGGAAGTGGATAATAACATAACGACCTAAATGCACTTATATAAAAAAGGAAAACATTTTTTATTAAATTTACAGTGACCTGCATCTAAGATAAATCGATCCGATTTTTAAAATTTTTGAATCGTTCATTAGATCGATCTTATATTTGAGATCGATCTAAAAAATCGTCCTTATGACTTGAAAAAATCGAGTTTTCGATTGATCGATCTCAGATCGACATCCCTATCTGGATAAAGTTTGAGATAAAAAGTAGTTTACTAAGGATTCCGCATCGTAACGAATGTCTAAACCAATTTTCGTCAAAATCGCTTCAGTAATTGTGCCGTGAAAAGGGGATAAACAGATAAACACATTTTCGCAGTTGTATATCATTAAGGATACATAATTCAATGTCATGTGTTACATGTTTTGTGGTAATTTCAGTAACTTGTGTTAGGCGGAAGTTGTATATCAATTTTGAAAAAAATAGGAAGTTAGAAAGCCTAAACTAATTTAAGGAGTGATAATCTGATAATAAAATTATCGCTTTTTAACAGACATTAATAAAGTAGATCTTAAAAAACGTTTTTCCTATTTGTAGTATTACAAGTTACAAGAAAAAAATTACGTGAATTATATAGACAGGATCTGTTAACAGCATAATTGTACAAAATTAGCTTTCAAATTGTCATTATATCAATTTTGATGCAAGAAAAATGCACCTGAAACATTTTTAGATTTTTCCTACATCATCTTTTTCGTAAAAAATATGAATTGAATGCACTAAAAAATGACATTAAAATTAAACGAAATCGGTAAGTTTTGACATTTCTCAACAGTTGTTTAATAACCATATTTATTTACTTCGTTCCTCATTGGTAGTATGTAGAAATTCTTCACTCCTAATATCAGAAGCGTACTACCTACTCTCTAGACGCTTTTTCGACACGCTTTTTACGTTCGTGTCTTATCCTACTTCTCTAATCCGTAACTCAAACATTTTACGAATCAGGAGATTAAAATTTGGAAATAAAATGTCAATTTTTGTATAAGGCAAATGAACTGCTGAAAAAATTATTCATTTGTAATATTCTACGTTAATATCATTTGATAAAAGTATTATTAAAACAGAATAATAGCATTTTTTTTGAAATACATAGAATACGCGTTTCGATGTTCAAATTTTTCAGGTTTTATTCTCTATGACAAGAGACATAGAATTGTTTTCTCGCTACTTTCCGAATCGTTAGCATCTTTATTTTATAAAGTAACCACAATGTATAGATCTTGTGGTAACTCGCGGATTAATCCGTGTGGTAACCACATATCAGTTGTTTCATTTATAAAAATGGTGAACTAGGGCATGATCTATTGCAAAAAATTATCATATCAGGTAAAACCATAAGAATACTTTTGTCGACATCTTCTTATGCAAGTATTCAATTGAATCATAGATTAGAGTCAATATGGAACGTTTTCAATTTCGTTCAGAATTAAACGTAAAATGTAAACAATTCTACTTACAAGTTAGGGTGCGTTTAGCTCTTCCTATAAGTCCTTTGATGGCCAATTTCTGGTAATCTGGATCACGACCTTCCAAATTTTTTATGGTTTCCAATGCCTTATCTTTATCCTTAAATCCTAATCCGGGAACTGTATCGGGTTTTTCGGACATTTTTGGCGAGATTCAAATAAATTTAAGATATCGAGTACTAGTAACAACCGTAACAGCGGCGACCGCAAGTTATAACTAAGAGATGAATACTGGCAAATTAATACTCCTTTTACTCCGCGCTCGTTTAGTAACACGAATTGTAAATTCGGGAATCTATAATGGATCTGCACGTGAAATTATCAAGCGGCACATAACGACGATTTTGGTTTCCTTGTGTTAGAAAAAGTTGAAGCGAAGGTTGCTTATTTTGGTTGGTGACACGCAGGATGAGAGAATTTCTATACCGGTGTATTACGTCATGCGTGCGGCGAGGTTGTCCGTTTACAAACAGTTCGAGGTGTTATTGAATCTTGACATTCATAAAATTCATGCTCTATTGAGTAATTGTTATAAATATTGAACATATTTGGTCGAAATTTCCTTTGAATTTTAATTGCCGACAGTAAACGTCTATTTTAATCGATTTATCTTCGCCATATATTATGATGAATATATTATGATGTGTACACGCAGAATCACAGAAAATGGAACTGAAGCAGAAATTATTTTTAATAAAAGCTTCTTCGACATTCGCCTTGGGTTAAAAACCAATATGGAATCGTCAATTTTTAATGCAAGTCAAACTTTTTTAGGTGCGTTGAGCGATTTTGGATGTAGGGTAAACTTATGGTTTTGCATAGGCGTCAGGCGTCACCAAATCCTCTATTATTAACACCAGAGCGCACAGTATACAGTGCAATAGCGCTCCGGAGTTGACTCCTGTTCTAAGCACACTCTTACAATAAAGGTTTATTCCTTGACATCTGTCAGGTGGTAGACTGGAACATTCAGTCGTCCGAGGTAGTACCACCCCACGTATCACTAGGAGGGGGTGAAATGATGCTTACATCATGTTTCCGTCTCTGACACGTGAGTCGGTTTCTGATATTCTTCTTTCCTCATCCTGTCGTTTTCCTTGTTTCCTTTTTTCATCTACTCTGATTTTTTCTTCTAATTATTAAAAACAAAGATGATGGATTCTCTTCGTGCAAAAAATTCCGGACGTAAACTATCCTCCCGTTCGGATGTTCGGATGGAGGGTCTTTCGATTTCTTTGTATATACCTGTCGGTCGCCCTATTCCAGTTTTCTTGCTTGGCCCTGTCACAAGGGATCGTAAATTTTATTTAAGGGCAGTAGCCAATAATTACAACGAAACCGTTGTTAGTCGTACCAATGAAGGTGGATTGAGTAGCTTTCATTTGGTGCGACAACACGCAACCGAGGGTCGCTTATCGACGAAGGTGAATTGAGTAGCTTTCGCCCGGTAAATGATCTCTCGCTAGCGCACCTAACAACACGGGCGCGGTCGACGGCACGCGCTAAAGAAGGTGGACCGAGTAGCTTTCTTTAGAGCGACTGCTGTCGATCACGGACGCCTGCCATCGGAGGTGAATTGAGTAGCTTTCGATCGGCGGTCTCCGCAGCTCACAAAATTATCAACACAGTAATGTTCACTAAAAGACGGCGGTCAAAGGAACGAAAGTTTCGGAACCGCGTTAAACTACCAAAGAACCATGATGATGAATTACAACGAGAGAAACCAAGCAACCTCCGAAGAGTGAACAATAAACCGTGTAAATAAACCAACCTCGTCTACCGCGAGTGTAGTGGTGCTTCGCAAAAGCAAAAATAACATTCAATAAAGCATACAATCCCCGAATAGTGATAGAAAGCCCAGATTTCTGGCCCAACGCTCAGGACATTCGTTACACAAGTCGGCCTTACAACCCGGCTTAAAATAAAAACAATCCACCCACATCCACAAGATTTTGGTCCTACGAAACGGATCGAACACACCCTCAACAGAGGGTGTACGAAGGAATCCAAAATCGACGGAACATTTTAATGTACCACGGGCCAAGTTTCTTTCAAACAATTCATTCAAAATTCAATTCTGTAACATTCGAGGTCTAAACTCAAATCTCGATTCATCAACACCTTCAAAATGAAAGACCACATGTGTTGTCTCTGACAGAAACCCAAGTCTCCCCATCCATCAATATAGTCCATTTGCTTTGCCCTAACTACGACTTGCACACAAAATTTTGACACAAGAGGGGAATTTGTGCTTTTACGCGAAGCGACCTGTCCTGTCAACGAGAAGAAACACTGGAATCTGCTGATCAGGATATGATTTGACTAAAAATCTGCTCCAAAAACGAAATAATATTCATTTGTTCACTTTATTTGTCTCCAAACGATCCCTCATATACAGCTCCTCTCTTATCTCTCCGTAACCTTTGATTACCTACAGACAAACTATCCAGAAGCTGAGGTTGTCTTTCTTGGTGACTTCAACGTACACAACATCCCCTGGTTAAGGTTTTCTTCCTGTACTGACGACGTGGGAAGGGTGGCAGAGGCTTTCGCCATCACTTGTGGCCTATCGCAATTAGTTGAGGAACCCACAAGAATTCCTGATGTAGATACCCATCAACCTAATCTACTCGACCTTTTCCTTACAAATTCACCAAATTCGTATAAATCTCTGTGATATCACCGCTTGGAAATTCGGATCACAAGCTTGTAGCAGCCTCTCGCTCGCTTCATATACCATCTCCTTCCCAGACGCAGTCCCGTAGGGTTTGGCACTTTAACTCGGTAAACTGGTAAGAATTAAGAGACTTCTTTGCATCTTTCCCATGGCAGGAAGTCTGATTTAACTCAGACAACCCTTCCTTAGTAGCCGAATCCATCACGAAAACTATTCTGATTGGTATGGAATGCTCAATTCCCCACTTTTAAAAGAAGTCTGCCTCTAGTGAATCTTGGTTCAGTAAAAAATATGCTCGGACTGTCCCCTGCAAAAATCGCGCATATCGTCGTTGGCGAAATAATCCCTCAGTCGAGACTCGGACCATATTTGTAGTTGCACGAAATTCTTGTAAACAGGTTATTGATGAGGCAAAAGGTGATTTCGATCGTAAAATGCGTCAGAGGCTTATCAGCTGTACGAACGGTTCCAGGTCCTTTTGGGGATTTGCAAAGTCCATTGGAAAGAATTTTACATCTTCAAATTTTCCATCTTTACTCGATGAAAATAGCAATATTGCTACTATCTCCAAGGAAAAGGCTGACATGTTAGCCTTAATGTTTGCTAAAAATTCCAATCTTGATTCTCGAAACGCAGAACCGCCTATTCTTCCTAAGGTTGACACTTCGATGCCTAAAGTTGTTTTCAGACAACGCACGATCAGGAAAATTCTCCTTGAGCTCGACACCTCGAAAGCTTCTGGTCTTGATGGTATTCCCGCTATTGTTCTTAAGAAGTGTGCCCCAGAGCTGACTCCTGTCCTAGGCAAATTGTTTACACTCTCTTACAACAAAGGTGTATTCCTTAACATCTGGAAATCTGCTAGAGTGCAGCTGGTCCCTAAAAAGGGAAAAAGGAATCTGGCTATCGCCCTATATCTTTGTTACCCGTTATATCTAAAGTGATGGAAAAGGTTATCAACATCGAGATTCTCAAATATCTGGAGGAAAATAGAATCATCTCTGACAGGCAATACGGCTTTAGACAACGTTCCACTGGCGATCTACTGGCAAATGTTACTCATATCTGTTACTTAGCTATGGAAAAACATCGTGAGGTTAGGATTGTGGCATTGGATATCTCAAAGGCTTTCGACAGAGTCTGGCACCGATCTCTTCTCGCCAAATTAACATCTTATGATCTTCCTCCTGAACTGTGTCATTTGATATCCAATTTTCTCGCTGACAGATCTCTTCAGGTCGTCGTCGAGGGCATCTCATCCGAGACATTTGCGATTAACGCAGGGGTGCTTCAGGGGTCTGTTCTGTCTCCTACTTTATTTCTGTTACACATAAATGACCCCTTAGCTTCAATTTCCAATCCTATATACAGCTACGCAGATGATAGTAACCTTGTGTCATCGGTTTTCTCCGACAAACCATTTTCTATCGCTGCTTCTGATTGACTAAGGGAACACGTATATATTAACTGAAGCAAAATTTACACTTCATTTTGAGGGTTCCTACACATGCATACCCCTCTAACCTTAAGTATTACATAATATTCTTATTTAATTACATTTTATTCCTACTTCGGTTTGCTGTATGTTCCTAGTCTAGTCTAGTTTCTAACCTACATTTAATCTGCCTAACCTACCCTTCACCTTAACCTAATCTAACCTATTTAACCTAAGGTTCTAATCTAACGTTCATCCTCGCGTTGTCTCTTTTTCTTTCCTCTTGCGTTACGTCTAAGGCTGGGTGCTCAATCCCCCAGCTTGTGCCATGTCAAGGTACTCGATCCCCTTGACTTCGGATGGTTCCAGGTCAGAACTTGGAGTTCGACGTAGGCTTCCTCCCATATTGTCCTATTCCGCTTACTCGTAGATTCATTTCCCAGGTACTCGATCCCCCGGTACTCGAAATCTACTGTTCCTCAAATGAGGACTTGAGTTCGTCAAGCTTTCCAGCGGCTTGGTTCAGAACTTCAAAGAAATTTGGGTTCCGAGCCGCTTCATCAATCTCCTCGATACTTCTTGGCCAGAGAACTCCCTTTCTTATCGCTAGCTGCTCTGTTCTGTTCCTCCATTCCTCCCGATTCCTGCATACGAACATTACATGATCAGCATCCTCGGGCTCTCCGCATTGGCATAATGGTGAGTTCCTTTTCCCCATCCTGTGGAGGTATTCCTGAAACCTTCCGTGGCCTGTAAGCAGCTGTACGCATTGCTGCGTAAGCTGCCTTCCTCTTAGACGCCTGTAGCCTTCCACTCTTCTCAGGTAGCGATGAGTCCCTCTCCCTGTTGTGGCAGAATCCCATCGTTGCTGCCACCTGAAAAAAGAACAACGCGACAGTCTGTTCCTAATAAGCCCAAAGGGCACCTTATCGTATTCATATACCACCACCATGTTATTATTGTCATTATTGCCTAAACTGCATGCGCCTTTCGCGAGCTCGTCCGCCCTTTCGTTGCCAGTGACTCCCCGGTGTCCCTTAACCCATTCCAATCGCGTTTTCCTTGGTTCTTGAAGCAGATCTTGCGCTTCCTTAACAAGTTCCGAATTTGGTTTATTTTGCAAGGCAGCTATTGCCGCCTTACTATCACTCCTTATAATGCAACTTTCCAGCGTACGAGCTCGTTCTAGTGCTTTCTTAATAGCTAATACCTCCGCCTGAAACGCCGAGCAATTGCCTCCGAGCCTGTATTGCCCCTTACCTATTTCCTTTCCTTTCCTATAAATAACGTAAGCTGCTCCTGTGCCTGTTTCCTGTTTGGATCCGTCTGTATAAATTTCGTATTCCGATGCTATTTCTTGCTTCTTTTGGTCTACTTCCTTTACCGGATGTTTCCTTCTCTTCTTGACCTTTTTCTCTATCTGTTCTGCGTTAATCTCCACTCCCGTTTCTTCACGAATTTTTTCCCCTGTCCATTCAAATATTCTTTTTCTGTTTCTTATTTCTTCTAATTTAATATCTATTGGTACCAGCCCTGCTAATACCAATGCCGCTTCCGTTGACACTGTTCGATAAGCTTTCCCTGCTTTAAGTGCCATTATTCTTTGTACGCTTAATAGCTTCCTTTTTTCTTTGACTCCCATTTTATCGTACCATAAGTTCGCCCCATATGTTATAATAGGTTCGATTGCTCCTTCGTGGATAGCTGCAATGTTTCTCCCTTTAAGACCCCAGTCTAGGGCCGCAGCTGCTGTAATTTTCTGTGCTACATTCTTTGCTTTCCCTGTTACGTGTTTTATGTGTTCCTTATAGTTTAATTTCTTATCTAGTATAATTCCTAAATATTTAAGCGTTTCTTTGCACCTTATTCTGCCACTTCCCATCCTGAAAGTCGGCTCTTGTTGATTTGAACTTTTTCCAAAAAATATAGCTTCCGTTTTTTCTGCATTAAATTTCACCCTACTCCTTTCGGCCCAGGCTTCTAGCATTATCAGTGCTTCTTCGCCCGCTTGTTTTGTGCCCTTCCATGTGTTATTCCTTATGATAAGTGCCGTATCATCAGCATATGCTATGATGCGACACCCATTTGGTAGCTCACATTTAAATATATCGTTATAAAATATTTTCCAAAATAACGGTCCAGACTTCGATCCTTGGGGGCATCCCAAGTCTGCTGTTTTATTTACTTCAACTCCTTCTTCCTTCATTATCGCTATTCTCTTCCTAAAATAATCTCTTGCCAATTGGACTAAATTATCAGGACATTCATATTCTATCATCTTGTTTATTATTTTTGGCCTCCATGCGTTATCAAACGCTTCTTCTATATCCAATGGTATTATTGTACAGTATTCCCCCCTTTCCTTTGCAAGTTTAACTTCTTTAACTACCTCTTGTATAGCATCTTCCGTGCTTTTCCCTTCTTCGAATCCATGTTGATCCTTGTGAATCTTTCCTCTTCCCATGTTTATATGATATTCGATCCTACTCGCCATCAGTCCATCCAGCACTTTCCCAAGTACTGGAATAAGACTGATTGGTCTATGTTTGCTTTTATCGTTTCCTTTTGGGATCAGCTTAACCACCTGTTTTTTCCAGATGTCAGGAAATGCTCCTTTTTAAAGACATTTATTGAATAAATCAACAAATACTTCTGGTTTGGCTTCGATTGCTTCTTTAATGATATCAGACGTTGATCCATCTATTCCTGGAGCTTTCTTTGGGCTCATTGATTTTATTATCCTTATTATTTCTTCTTCTATGAATTCCTGATCGTTCTCTCCTCCGTTTAAATTTTCAGCCCTTTGTCTGATTACCCCCTGTTCATCAGATTCATTTTCCTTATCTTCATTTGGAAAGTACTTCATTAGAAGCTCTTGTGCTGTCTCTTCAGCCGTTCTTGTGTATTCGCCATTCTTTTTGCGTACGCTTTGCATCAGCACGCTACTTTTCCTTTTTCCTCTTATTATTTTGTATGCTCCTTTCCACGGATTCTGTCCCTGGTTTCTACTACAGAACTCCCGCCATCCGTTTAATTTTGCGTTTTCTATTTCCTTTTTAAATTCCGTCCGCTTTTGCCGATAAGCTTCTAGCTTTTCTTCCCCTTCTTCCCCTTGTTTGTCTTGATAATCTCTTCGAGATTTGTTTACCTCTTTTTTCTTTTCCGTTAATTCTGAAGTCCACCATGGCACTGCTTTCTTATTTCCTTTCCTTTTGGGAATTACTTCCCCTGCTATCCTTTCGATAGTCTTATTTATTTTCTCGGCTACCGCGTTAATTTCTTGTTTTGTGTGCGCTTCTCATATTTCGACTTCTATTCCTTCCATTTCTTCTTTAATTCTCTTTGAGAATTTCCCCCAATCTGCTTTCTTTGTACTAAATCCAAAGTTTTCTTCAACCCTATTCTCTCCTTCTATAGTAAACATGATGTTTCTATGATCACTCAGATTTTCTTCTTGCTCTACGTTCCATCCTTTTATTAGCGAATATATTCCCATGGAAGCTAAAGTCACATCCAAGTGGCTGCTCCCATGTGGCCCTATATATGTCGCTTCTTCTCCTTCGTTCACAATTACCAGATCCAGCTCAGCTATCAACTCGGTAATCGCGTTTCCTCTGTTATCTTCCCTCTGACTTCCCCAAGCAGGTGACTTACTGTTCACGTCTGCTCCGATTATTATTTCGCCTCCTTTCGTTTATTAGTATGCTTATAATTTCTTTCAGTTTTCTTACTTTCATAGTGAATGTGTCATTCTCCATTCTTCGTGCCACAGGTGGTATATACGAAGATACCGCAAACATGTGTCTATCTCCCAGATTAATACCTATTACCGTATTATAATTATCCGCTAATTCCTTAATTTCTATTGCCCCCATTGAATTACTATTAATTAAAATCGCTGTTTTATCTCCTCCTGAGAATACTTTAATTTGTCCGTTAAATCCTTTAATCTATGCCTCCTTTACATGAGGTTCTTGAATTAGCACAACCTGTATATTTTCTCTAATTATCTTTTCGTTTAATAATGCTGTAGCCGCTTTAGATTTTCCTAAATTTATTTGTAAGAATTTAATAACTTCTGACTAAGGGAACAGCAGATACAGACGATTGATCCCCCCAAGGGCAAGATTCTTGAGGCGTTCTAGACAGTCGGAGACAGCAAATTCCTGTGCAGTCCAGCTTGACACAGTGAGGACTTCTGTTTACGGAGACTCTTTTTTCTATAGAACTTCCAAGTTATGGAACTTGTTACCAAAAGGAATTTCTCCCAAAAATTACAATCTATCCTTGTTTAAGAAGGCGGTTCATCGCCATCTATCCTTGCTTCCGCATCGTACTCGCAGTGCTTTGAAAGCATAATGGGGTTACCCTTGCGAGTGGATTACACTTAAAAAAAAGTAGGTTCGAGGATGTACTGTTTTAAAACCAAATATATGTTAGTGTTAAAAATAAAATGTGTTCAAGAGATAAGAGATCTCATTGTCAGTACTAATAAGAAGAACATTACGCTAAATAAAGAAAAAGAGTCGAAAGTTTGTAAGTGTATTTCATTGTCAATAAGAACTAGATTAGTTTCAACAGGACTACAAGCATTTAAACTACAAATATAAAGAGGTAGTTCAGTTTGACAGCATTTATTTTAAAATATTTCCAATATTCTGACTCTTTTTTAGTGTGAGTTCGAACTACACTAGTTACGTAGACACTGTTATTTCCTAGTTTTGAGTTTTCACTTCTGTCGGCAGTTTCTACCTATTTTTTTTTGTTTTTTTAAGAGTACATCATCACAATGATGCAGTCAAAATAATTATTAGGAAAAAGGAGCTTATAAACATTTTTCAGTGACAGCAATTTTTATAAGAAAATTGTACTCGGTTTTATTTACAAACTATACATTAAATAAATACGTTTAAATTAGTCAAGTTACATAAAATACAAAAATTCGTTAACTAGATAACATTTGGTATAATTTCGTTTATATTGCACAAAGTCTTTGCCTGCGTTTCAAACTAATCATTATCGTAGTCTTCTAATACGTTAACTTTATTTTGAATAAAAAAGTTATTAAATTTACACTTAAATCATAATTCCGTTGTTTCTAGTTTTCTGGGAGGAGGAGGAGCTGGCGGCAGCGTTTGGTACACATTCTGTGCTCTCTGCGCCCTTCCGGAACTCCTTGGACTTTGGACTATTTCTTCATTCGCCACCGCATTCTCATCCAAAGAGTCATGCTCTGATGATTGACTGAAATATAACAATACGTTTGCATTGTTTGTTTATTTCGCCGATTAAACCATACTAACATTAACATAATTATATTCTTTGTCTGTGTTTTGAATAAAAATATTTTTTTTAAGCTGATATGATTATTTCTGAGACATAAAATCCATGCAATTTTATCACCTTTGTCTGTCTCTTTGTTCGAAAATGACTCGAAAACGATGTTGATTGAATTTTCACCAAAGGTTCTAACAGTTTCTTGATTATGTTTTAGTCGATTTTTAAATTAGATCTCATACAATTTGATTTAAGATCAGAGGTCTTAAAAACAGTTTACCGCAAATATGCTTTAAACAACCGTGCAGCTCCTAAATGAGAAAGATATCTTAAAGATATCATTATAGCAATAACTTTAAGAGCCACAGAAATGTTAATATTTAAATAGCTTTTCTTAGTCGTCAGATTACGGACGTCTAACAGATACCTGTTTATTTGATAATGTCTTTAACATAAGAAATCCTTATGTTAACATAATGTTAACTTTCTGACAATATTTCCCGATGTCAGACTCCAAAAGCTGTTTAAGAGAACTTATTTCTGAGCGGGCAGTAAAGTAGAGTACAATTTGCTCACCTATATTCATCAGTACTTTTAAACCATTCGTTTGCATAAGCTCTTAACCATATAGGATTACTTCCTTCCATACTATGCTTGTTGGTGTTGGGCACTCTACCAGATAAAGCACTCAGGCCTCGGCCGTCGAGCTCAGAATCTAGGGAAAGTATAGTTAGTTAGATAAATCAGAAAAAATATGACGACAAACCGTAAGCGGTTGCAGTAGCAGCTTTCAATTTCCGATGGTATATTGCCCTCTGATTAATACACAATGCCAAACACAGAATTAAAAGTAGCATCAGGAAGAGTGAAAATGCTGTTAACCAAAATGTTGTACCGTTAGATTGTACCGATTGAAAAGCTAGGGTCGCCCCTGGTTGCGTATCCAAAACATTAAAATCCTGTAAACAAGTAATTTAAAGTATGAACCACCAAACTCGATCAAAATCCGTACTTTGAAAAGACTATCTAATCTTTCGGTGTTCTGGTCTACCAAACGCAAAACTTCTTCAACTTCTAAAATAGAATTGTCCATTCTGTTTACTAAATGTAGATACAGATCAGTCCTGGTTTTGTCAACTGTACCATCATGATTTGCATGTACACGAAATTCATCAACATTAACAATAGCCCCAGTAACATTCCCAAGAATTCTGAAAATCAAAACAATAATACAACAATAATTAAAACCTATTAACCTACTCTCTGAAGGTTTCAATGCGATCTCGTAATTCGGGTGGATTCTGTCTCAGAACAAACCTAACACGTTGGTCTTCTCTAAGTAAATAGATGAAAACTCTAGCCATGTCTTGTAAATTGTCAGTATCGTTTGCCAATACCTAAAAATTTCTTCGATTGATTAATTTCATTGGCTGGCTGGATGCAAACTTACCATAAAATCAAAATATCCTTTCATTCCTTGTTGCGGATCGAAATTTAGTTGTACAGATCCAGTGTCTTTTTCCACCAAAAATGGAGGACGATGTACATTTTCCAATCCCTCAGTAAGCGTCATCTGAATTCTTCCAATAAGGTAGTAGGTTATTTTAGCGTTAATGCCGAGGTCTAGATCTTCCGCCTAAAATAAATTTTAATTTAATTTGAAACTGTCAGCTCTTTTGGATTCAATTCAAAGAAAAGCTGATCTTCTTGAAACACTAGGGCAAAGACGGCTGGTTGGTGACTTGTCTGTTTTCTACAAATACTATCATGGAAGATGCTCGCAGAAACTAATAGGATTGATCCCCCAAGGGCAAGATTCTCGAGGCATACAAGACAGTCGGAGACAGAAAATTGCTGTGCGGTTCAGCTTGACACTTGAGATTCTTTTTTCTATAGAACTTCCAAGCTATGGAACTCGTTACCGAAAAATATTTTCCCCAAAAATTACAACCTATCCTTATTTAAGAAGGTGGTTCATCGCCATCTGTCTTTGTTTCCGTATCCTACGCGCAGTGCTTTGAAGGCATAATGAGGTTACCCTCTGCCAGTGGATTAACCTTAAAAAAATGTTATGTTGTTTCTAGATTATCCAATGTCGTCGAAAATTACCAGAGGTCCTAAGAAAGGAGTGTTTTTTTTAGAACGGACTGGTCCTTAGTTATGTTTACAAATTGAAATACAAAACAAATCTTGTCCCCTGAAATCAAGAAAGATTAAAAACAACATTTCTTGTGTTTTTTAATCTTTCTTGGTTTTAGGGGACAAGATTGGTACTTCAATATTTGGAGTGGATTATGACGTATCAAATGAAAGATCAAGACGTCGCTGCGTTCCACCATCTTGGCCTATTTTGTTGATATGAGGTGGGTAAATTAAGTAATGAGATTGACAACGTAGCGTCGGATATAGCACCACTGAAAGCAAGTGACATGGAGAAGCGACAGATGGACATATGATACGTGTTCAGTACGAGTTTGAACTCGATCGAGTCATTTGGTTGTCCGTTATCGTTTTTCCCGTGAAAGCGGTTTTCGTAGCGCGTTCTAAAAATGAGTGACAAGGTCAGACAGCGAATCAACAACCGAGAGGTTCTCGAAAGACTCCGAAAAAGGGTCATGCGTGTAAGACCAAACATGAAGAACAATTGGATCCTGCATCAAGACAATGCGCCTTGTCAAGCAGCAATTTCTATAAAGGAGTTTTTCCTCAAGAAAAGCATTCCTGTAGATCCTTAGCTTTCTTACTTACTTCACTTGAGTCCTTGTGAATTTTTCTCTTCCCAAGATTGAAAATTCATCTCAAAGGACATCATTTTGGGACCGATTCTTGTAACTGATCAGCTGAAGGCTTTTTTAAATTTAATCCACTCGCAAAGGGTAACCCTATTATGCTTTCAAAGCACTGCGAGTAGGATGCGGAAACAAAGACAGATGGCGACGAATCGCCTTCTTAAACAAGGATAGATTGTAATTTTTGGGGAAAATTCCTTTCGGCAACAAGTTCCATAACTTGGAAGTTCTATAGAAAAAAGAGTCTCCGTAGAGAGAAGTCCTCACTGTGTCAAGCTGGACCGCACAGGAATTTGCTGTCTCCGACTGTCTAGAACGCCTCAAGAATCTTGCCCTTGGGAGGATCAATCCTATTGGTTCCTGCGAGCATCTTCCATGATCGTACTTGTAGAAAAGAGACAAGTCATCAACCATACGCCTGTGCTCTAGTATTTCGAGAGAATCGGTCAGACTCGTCATCAATTAGGCGAATCGCTCTGCATTGAATTGAATTCAAGAGAGCTAAAGTTTGTTTTGGGGCTGAACTTCAAACATGAGAACATTATTGGCTAGTGTTGCCCTAGCTTGAGCTTTGTATAGTATGAGCAGCTGATGAGATGTAAAGTACTTTTTAGCTCTAAAAAGAAAGCCTAGATTCTGAGAGGCGGATTTGGCAATGGCGCGCACATGATCGTCCCAAGAGAAGTTAGTGCTCGCATTCACTTCTAGGATAGATAGATCAGATCCATCGGAAGGATTTTACCGTCCATTAGTATGTTTGTTGCATTATCCTTTGATGTTTTCTTAGAGAAAACCGCGGCCTGAGTTTTTGAAGCGTTGAACTCGACCAAATTGTTCTTACCCGATTCCAGAATAATCTCGAGATCCCGATTAATCGTCTGTATCTGCTGTTCCCTTAGTCGATCTGAAGCAGCGATAGACAATGGTTTGCCGGAGAAAAAAGATGACACAAGGGTACTGTCATCTGCGTAGCTGTACATAGGATTGAAAGTTGAAGCTAAGAGATCGTTTATGTGTAAGAGAAATAGAGTAGGAGATAGAACAGACCCCTGAGGCGCCCCTGCGTTAATCGCAAATGTCTCGGATGAGATGCCATCGACGACGACCTGAAGAGATCTGTCAGCGAGAAAATTGGATATCAAATGACAGAGTCCAGGAGGAAGATCATAAGATGTTAATTTGGCGAGAAGAGATCGGTTCCAGACTCTGCCGAAAGCCTTTGAGATATCAATGCCACAATCACCATGTTTTTCCATTTCCCTTTTCCCCTTTTTAGGGACAGGCTGCGCTCAAGCAGATTTCCAGATGTTAGGAAATACACCTTTGTTGTAAGAGTGTGTGAACAATTTGCTTAGGATAGGAGTCAACTCTGTGGCGCACTTCTTAAGAACAATAGCGGGAATACCATTAAGGCCAGAAGCTTTCGAAGCTCAAGCTCCTATTTTAGTAACCGAATTCCAGCACTGCTATGAAGAGTGGAAGAATAGTTTTCAACGGCTTCCCAGGGGAATTATTTTGAGGAAGACAACGTACAATTGCAATTATATTTAAATAAAAATTTTAAAAATCTTAGTTTCATTACCTAATTTACATATCTCGTACATTATTGAAAACGTATCAACTTTTTCATATAATAACTACCTTCCGCCCTTTTTTAACTAAGACTTTTATGGCGCCTTTGGTTTCACCATAGATTTTTAGGTAATAGGCACTTTCCTTGCAGAGTCTTTGTTACTTCTTCCACGACAGGCCTCCCCAAGACGACTTACGGTATAGAAGCGGTATAGCTTATCTACTACTGTTTGAAATATGAAGTTTTATAATTAAAAAGACTATTTGCGAAGAGTATTGATTAGAAATATATTGAAAAGGAAACAACATTTAATTTTCGAAATTATAGAATTTTTCGAATGTAAATCCTTAAGTTTGAAAGAAATGTTATAATTTCGATAAAACAGAAATCTAAACTTTTGAAAAAAAGTTAGGCATTTCGAGTTTAAATTTGGTATATTACGAAACATTGAAATTATTTTAAACTCGAAATTTTGAAATAGAAGTAGAAATTTTAAAAAAATCAAACATTTTTATTTGAAAAATTTGAAATGTATTAATGCCGAATCTTCCAAATAAAATTACGAAAACTATAAGAAGTTATTGTCGAAATTTTGGGAAAAAAATTGACATTTCGAAATTAAACGATATTTTGAAATGTGAAATGAGAATTTCAGGGTAAGTTAAATTCGGAGAAAAAATTTCATAAAAGAAAAAATGCTCTACGAAATTTCCAAACTTTTGTAGTCAAAACATCGCCTTAAAAAGTCAACATTACAAAAATCCAAATATAGAAAAATCTCCTCGAAATTTCGAAAAGAAAATCAAGTATTTATATTAGAAAAATTGAAAATTTTTAATAGCGAAACTTTCAGACAAAAAACGAAAACTATAAGAAGTTATTCTCGAAATTTAAGGAAAAAAAAATGGCATTTCGAAATTAAATGATATTTTGAAAAGTAAAATGAGAAATCCAAGGAAAAGTGAAATTCAGAGAAAAATTGGGTAACAGGAAAAGTTCGAAATTTCAAATCGATATACCGCTCTGAAAGCCAGTATTAAAAAAGATCGAAATGGAACAAATTTGCCTCGAAATTTCGAAAAAAAATTCTCAAAAAGAAAAAAATTGAATATTCGAAAATTCAAATCTAATTCTAGACTCGAAATTTCAAGAAAAAAGGTGGACAATTCGAAAATCTTAAAAATGAAAATTAAAATCTGTTAAAAAGTTGAAATTTTAAATTAAAGGCAAAATTATAGCTAGAAATTTTGAGAAAAAGACCTTCGAAATTTTCAAACACTTGTAGATTTAAAATTTCAAGTCGAAATACCGCTCCGAAAGTCAGTATTAATAAAAATCGAAATGGAATAAATGTTCCTAAAAATTTTAAGAAAAATTTCCGAAAAAAAATTAAAAACCATAGAAATAATCAAAAATTCTTTAGAGGTAAAATTGGGCAATTCGAAATTCTTAACAACAAAAATTAAAACCTATTAAAAAGAAATGACATTTTGAATTGAAAGGCAAAATTCCAGCTAGAAATTTTGGGAAAAAAGTGAACCTTTCGAAATTTTGAATTTGAAAGCAAAATTGTAAACAGTAAAAATCGAAAGTGCAAATTCTGAGTCATAATTTTAATGAACTCGACATTTATGAGAAAGAGAAAGAAACATAGAAAGATTTTTGAAATTTTATAAGGAAATCTGGACGTTTATTTTAAATTCAAGTTTAATCTCGAAAATCCGGGAAAAAATTTAATATTTTAGAAAAACCCAAAATTAATATAAAAAATTGTTCTTAAAACAACTTCCACTGAACGTTTTTTTTTTTAATTTTAACTTTAGAATTTAAATTTTGCCAAGAAATTAACTCTTAAATCTGAAGTTGGGTTGTTTTTAGAAATATACTGAGCAATTTAGATTTTTTTAACAACTATTTGATGTCTTTTTGGTTATTTCAATTTTAATCTCAAAGGATTTTGTCTTGCCTTAACTCCAAGTTTCGAAAAAAAGGCAACATTATTATAATTTATTGGTTATGAGATGTTAAAATTAAGAGAATAATATTGAGTCTTAGGTTGGATCCCCATTGTGTTGTGTGTTGCATTTTTAATTAAAAAAATTATGTCGTTTATTGTGTGGCGTAATTATTTTGTATGTTCTAACGCTAAATTCGTTTGTATGCATCGTAAACTCTTCAAATGCTTTGACTATAAAACAAAGACCGTTAACGTAATCTAACTATTTGTGTCAAAAACAACGCACAACACAAATTTTCTCTGATGTGGATCCACCTTTAGAATTTAAAGTTGAAATGGCGTAATTTTTTATTAGAGGTTGTTTTCGGGAATTTTTACTTCTTCTTCCCATTAATTTTAGAAGTAAACTGAAAATTTCTAATCTAAAATGGAAATTTTAAAGAAAATCGAAAAATCAATAAAAATTCCAATTTTATAAATTAAAAATATCTATCCACCAGTCAAATTGTTGTTTAAAGTTAGATTTTACATTTGAAGAACAAAAAACTAAATTTTAAGGTGAAGTTTAAATTTTTATAAAAAAAAGACTGAAATTTCAAAGCGCACATCGAAATCTCAGAAAAGAAAAGATAATCTTTCAAGCAATGCTTTAAATTCGAGTTATCAAAGAAAAACAGCAAAATTTCAAAGGTGAAAATTTTTAGAGGCGAAATTTCAAAAAAACTCAAAATTTGCTTTAAAAAAAGTGTGAATTTCGGCTTTAAAATATAAAATTGAAATTGTGGGAAAATAAAATCACAGTTTCCCAGGTTAATGCGAAAAATAAAAAAACCAATCCCAACATTTCGAGTTGAAAACACAACAGTTTAGGAAAAGGAAATTATTTTAATTATTATCTTCAATTTCCCATTTTGAATTAGTATTTCGGTTTAAGTTTTAAACTCGATATTTCGAATGATATGGCAATTTGTAAATGAAAAATTCGAGAAGGAAAAACTATGAACCAAAAAATAAATGTCCACTCAGTTGTACTTAGAAATTAAAAAAAAATTCGAAATTTTGAAAAAGAGAGCCATTAACATTGCTATAAAGATTTTTTAATTCATTTTGACTTTAAATCGTAATTTTAATGTTTTTCTAACAGATTTCGCCTTTTTTTTTAAAATCCATACTTTTTTGTATAAATCTTGAGATAAAATATAAATAAATATATAAAATATTGATATTAAAGTTAAAATTGTGAGGAAGATATGTTAAAATATATGTCGACTTTACATTCGAAACATCTACAAAAATATTGGAATAAGTCTGACCTGAAAAATAAGTGTCTACCCAATTGTACTTCGGAATTAAAAAAAAGATTCGAAATTTTGAAATAAAAGGCATCAAAATTGTTATAAAGGTTTTTTAATCCATTTCGACTTTAAATTGTAATTGTCACGTTTTTCAACAAATTTAGCCTTTTTTTAAATCCATAAATTTTTAAAATAAATTTTGAGATAAAAATTGAAAATTTGATATTAAAGTTAAAATTGTGAGGAAGATATCTCAAAATTTGTGTCGAGTTTACGTTGGGAACTTCTACAAAAATATTGAAATTTTAAAAACCCATGAATACTATCAAATATTTTTGTTTAACAAATTTTTTTTTTTTAATTTCTACGTTTATCCTAGAAATTTGAAATTTAAATGCAACATTGGTAATATTTTTTTTAGGACATTTAGCTCTAAAGTCGAACAACTTTGAATTCAAATGATTAACTACTGACATTTTGTGGTTAAAGAAACGTGGTTGAAGTAGAGAAGAGATTTTACGAAAAAAGAAACTTCTCTACAAATTTTAAAATGATATTTTATTATTGAAATAAAAATTTTGTTTATTTCCAGAAAAAAGTTGAATTATTACGTATTTAAACTCAAAGTTTCAAAGTAAAAGTATTTCAAATGAATCTAATTTGCAAAAAAGTTTAAATTTTGAGAAAACGACTTTTTTTGTCAAACATTTCAAAAAATTCTAAAGTTTCAAAGAAGCAAAATTTCCCTCAATCGTTTTATACAGTTCAAAATTTTTAAAATTCGTAATTTAATAAGTCAAATTAAAAAAAAATCAAAATTTTCAGAAAAAGGCAAAATCTTCAAAAGAAAATCGATGTTACAAAAGTTTTAAATTTTGAATTAAAGCAATAATTCTTGAAAAAAGGTGGAAATTTTCTTAAAATCTAAACTAAAAAAAAGGGCCGAGATTGAGAATTTGAAAAAAAAATTTGGACCTTTGAGAGAATTCCAAATTTTGAGAAAAGAACAAAACTTAGAGAAAAAGTCAAGAAATTTTCATAGAATCTAAATTGAAGAAAAGGGTCGACGTTTCGAAAAAAGGTCGAAGTTTTCAGATAAGATCGAGGTTTTAAAAAACTTTGATAGAAGTGCAAAATTTGAAGGAAACAGACCGAAATATTCAGAAAAGGAGTTGAAATTCTGAAAATGGTGTGAAAATTTCAAAAATTTAAAATTTAAGTATATACAGTTTTTAAAAAAGTCGTATTTTTCAAATAAAAGTCAAATTCATATAAAAATTCAAGTGAAAATTTTGCAAAGTCCAAAGTCTCGAAAAAAGTGTTTCAAAATAACCGAAATTAGAAAGAAAAGTCGAAAATTTGAAAAACAATTCGAAAATTTAAGAAAAAGTCGAAATTTTGTGGCAAAATTTTCAAAAAATTTGATATTTTTAAAAAGATAAAGACAAAAAAAGTCGACAATTTTCAGACAACTTTGAGAGTTAAAATTTTCAAAATAAGTCAAAATTTGAAATTGGAAACTCTTAAAATGAGTCCAAATTTTGAAAAAAGAACAAATCTTTAAAAAAAGTCAACATTTTGGAGGAAACTGATTAAAATAATCAAAAAAGGAGTTGAAATTCTGAAAATGCTGCAAAAATTTAAAATTTAAGAATATCTAGTTTTTAAAAAAGTCGAATTTTGCGAAAAAAAGTCAAATTCACATAAGAAGTGGAAATTTAAAACAAGTCCAAAGTTTTGAAAAAAGCGTTTCAAAATAACCGACATTAGAAAGAAAAGTAATTGAAAAACCATTCCAAAATTTAAGAAAAGGTCGAAATTTTGTTCCAAAATCTTCAAAAAATTTGATATTTTCAAAAAGATAAAGACAATATTATAGGACTCTTTTCAAAAAAAGTCGAAAGTTTTTAGAAAACTTTGAGTTAAAATTTTCAAAATAAGTCAAAATTTGAAATTGGAAACTTTTAAAATGAGTCCAAATGTTGAATAAAGAACAAAACTTCGAAAAAAAGTCAATATTTTGGAGGAAACAGACCGAAATAATCAAAAGAGGAGTTGAAATTCTGAAAATGCTGCAAAAATTTCAAAAATTTAAAATTTAAGAATATCTAGTTTTTAAAAAAGTCGAATTTTGCAAATAAGAGTCAAATTCGCGTAAAAATCCAAGTGGAAGTTTTAAAAAAGTCCAAAGTCTCGAAAAAAATGTTTCAAAATAACCGATATTAGACAGAAAAGTCATTGAAAAACAATTCCAAAATTTTAGAAAAGGTCGAAATTTTGTGGCAAATCTTCAAAAAATTTGATATTTTCAAAAAGATAAAGACAATATTGTAGAACTCTTTTCAAAAAAAGTCAAAAGTTTTCAGAAATCTTTGAGAGTTAAAATTTTCAAAATAAGTCAAAATTTGAAATTGGAAACTCTTAAAATGAGTCCAAATTTTAAAAGAAAAACAAAACTAAAAAAAAAGTCGATATTTTGGAGGAAACAGACCGAAATAATCAAAAAAGTGTTTCAAAATAACCAAAATTAGAAAGAAAAGTCAAAATTTTGAAAAACATTCCGAAAATTTACGAAAAGGTCGAAGTTTTGTGGCAAAATCTTCAAAAAATTTGATATTTTCAAAAAGATAAAATTCTGAAAATGGTGCAAAAATTTAAAATTTAAAAATATCTAGTTTTTTAAAAAGTCAAATTTTGCAAATAAAAGTCAAATTCACATAAAAAAAGGAAATTTAAAAAAGAGTCCAAAGTTTTGAAAAAAGTGTTTCAAAATAACCGACATTAGAAAGAAAAGTCATTGAAAAACAATTCCAAAATTTAAGACAGTTTCGAAATTTTGTGGCAAAATCATCAAAAAATTTGAAATTTTCAAAAAGATAAATACAGTATTGTAGAACTCTTTTCAAAAAAAGTCGAAAGCTTTCAGACAGCTTTGAGAGCTAAAATTTTCAAAATTAGTCAAAATTTGAAATTGGAAACTCTCAAAATGAGTCGAAAAGTTTAAAGAAATCGCCTACGGATAAGCTGTTGACTTATGAAGTTGTAAGCAATGTTTATTGAGAGAATTTGTCGCGAAACAGACGTCCTCTATTATTAGGAGTTTATGGGTTGCCCTCCTTCTAAAGATCGAATAAAAATCTTTTTTTTTTCGATTTTTTTGTCTATGTTACGGATACGTCTTTCAAAAACAAAGACACAATGACTGCAATATTTTATGTGTACTGTACCTTTAGAGACATAAACTTGGTTCCAAATGCAGTAGCCGTACTAACACCCCCAGTAAATACTCTATGGATAAATTTTGGAGGATTATCATTTACGTCTAACACAGTAACATTGACCTTTAACAAAGTGTCATCATTGGGATCAAAGAAACTTTGGTTATATGGGGCTGTTGCACAATCTTCTGTAGCTTTTATCAATAGTATGTAATGATCGATTTGTTCTCTGTCTAAGCTTCTTGTCACCTAAAATGAGCCAATAATATCTACTAGAATTACCAGAATAAAGCGTACCGTTAAAGTATGTTGCATTCTATTAAGCTTAAATAATCCATTTTGATTTCCAGCTACAATATAGTAACAAATTGGGGGGAAAGGTCCTTCAAATTCAAGTTCATCCCTATCGACCGTATCCGGTAGTTTTCTCACTTCTAAATTTGCCGGAACATTCTCTGAAATTAGTGATATTGAATCCTAATGGCTGGTACACACCAGTGACAAAATTTCGGAGCTCTACAGACAAAGTTCTGCGATTGTCCATAAACAAATGGTAGACAAATCGCTTGATCTACAAATTCTTATGAACAAGCAGCAATTTCACAGGTCGCTGTCTCACTTGGTGCCTTGGAAACTAGTTCAGATTAATTGCGCAGATGTGGATAACCTAAATTTGATGGAGGCTATCTAGGGACAAAATCCTCGATTTGTCTATAGAGATCACGTGATTTTGTCTATGAGAGAGGCTTATGGTTAGTACACACTCGCAACAAAATCGCAGAAGTTGTGTCTATAGACAAAGTTCTGCGACTGTCTATAGACAAATGGGGAATAAATCGCCTGTTCCAAATCTCCCTGTGAAGAAGCAGGAATTCCATAGATCCCTATCATATTTGTTATAGTGTCTCGGAAACTACTTTAACTGAATTGCGCATAAATGAACGCCTGACAGAATATCCTGGCTCAGGAAAATAAGAGAATGGTTTGGACGCAGCAGCGCAGAACTATTCAGAGCGACGGCAACCAAGTTCATATAGCCATGATGGTTTCCAGCCTTCGATAGGAGATGGAACCCGAAGAAGAAGAAGAAGAAGAAGAAGAAGAAAAAGAAGAATAAGAAGATTAGGAAGAAGAAGAATAAAAAGAAGATAAAGAAGAAGAAAAAGAAGAAGAAGAAAAAGAAGAAGAAAAAGAAGAAGAAGAAGAAGAAGACGAAGAAGAAGGGGAAGAAGAAGGCGAAAAAGAAGAAGAAAAAAAAAGAAGAAGGCGAAGAAGAAGAAGAATACCTGACAAATTCTCTAGACTTTTTGAGATTTGTTCGGGACTGTCTAGAGACAAAATTTTCGATTTGTTTACAGACAGTCGAGCAATTTTGTCCACGAGTATGTATTAGCCTTTAACGTTACATTAGTGACGTACCAGTGAAATTAACCATGTATTCATCCACCAAAAATTGCGGTAGGTAATCATTTATGTTGCTCACGTATACGGTTAAATCCAAGTCTGAGCTTAATGGTGTCGGTACCCCTAAATCATAAGCCTCAATTCTAATCTGCAACAACAAGTTAATCTCCTGGAAGATTTTTTTCTTTCTAACTTACGTCATAAATTTTCTGCCTTTTTCGATCAAGCGGGAGACGAAGTTCCAGGATCCCAGAAACTGGTTGAAGGTTAAAATTCTTCCAATGACCTGCGGGATCCGCTTTTAGGCGATACCTAACGGCTCCATTTAGCCCGATATCTTCATCGGAGGCGATAATTTGAACTAGAGCACTTCCAACGGTGGCATTCTGGAAAATCACATCTTTCAGAATAGTAACTAAGAGGAGGTACGGGGTGCATTGATAATTCCGGTAAAAATGAAACAAAGAGTTACTTTTTTCGAATAAGTGTCATTTGAAATACAGAACTTGTCCCCTGAAACCAAGAAAGATTAAAAAACACAACAAAGGTTGCTCCAACGCGTTTCGACTGCCAAGCTGTCATCTTCAGGGAGAAATTGTTGTGTTTTTTAATCTTTCTTGGTTTCAGGGGACAAGTTTTGTATTTTAATTTTTGAGGATAACCAAGGACCAGTCCGTTCCATCAAAAAGTGTCATTTATTTTTCAACGTAATCTCCTTTCAGAGCTGTACACTTGGTTAGACGATGCTGGAGTTTTTTGATCCCCTTTTTGTAGTAACCGTGTCCAAGGCCCTAAAAATACGCCTTAGTTTCGGAGATAACCTCCAAATTAGTTCGGAATCTTCGTTCCCCAAGCCATTTTGCCACGTTTGGAAGAAACCATTCGGAGCTAGATCTGGAGAATATGTTAGATGGGGAGGTATTTCGTAGAGTAATTCCATCAGCTTGGCCTTTGCAATGGCGGAAGAATGAACAGAACGATTATCGTGGTGAAACAGGACTTTCTTCTTGGCAAGATGAGGCCGTTTTGCTTTAGTTTCTTGATTTAATTGGTTCAAGAGTGTAGCGAAATCCTCTCCATTTATCGTCTTCTTTTTTGGAGGAAAGCAATTAAGTGCGTCCCAGAAAATCGTAGCCATACTTTTGTCTGCTGATGGAACCACCTAAGCCTTCTTCAGAGCACTGCCACCAGCTTCCATCCACTGATTAGATTGTTGTTTTGTCTCTGTAGTGTAAAAATGAATCCATGTTTCATCTACAGCGATAGAACACCGCAAAAACTCATCTGGGTTTCGTTAAAACAGCCGCAAATTAGCCTGGGAAAGTGTCATTTTTTCATGTTTTTGGTCAATTGTCAACAAAAGCGGCACCGATCTTGCTGAAAGCTTTTTCATAAGCAAATCTTAATGCAGTATGTTGGAAACTCGTTCATATGAGATGTTTACAGTGTTGGCTATTTCTCTCAACTTCACTCATCAATCTCCTAATACGATATCGTGGATTTTCGTGATCATTTCTGGAATGGTTACCTCAATTGGACGTCCTGGGCGAGGAGCGTCTTCCGTGTTTGTTCTACCACAACGAAACTCAATGAATCACTTGAGAATCATCTTAAGTGATGGAGACGATTCACCATAATACTTACCAAGAGACTTTTTCATTTCCGTGATGGTTTATTTGCGTAAAAAGTGATGTTTTATCAACACTCGAAATTCACCTTTTGTTAAACAGCGAAAAAGCAACTTGTCCAATCAAAACGACTGCTTCTAATTCAAATATCAGTATGAAATTTTATGTATGTATTCTCAAAACAAACCTGTCCAAACATGTTATAACCTGTATACTACTATTACCGCTTCATTTATTTTTACCGGACTTATCATTCTGCCCTCGTACATAAGTAACGTACCTCTGGAATTCGCAAGGTTGAATTATGAGGTGGGCTTATAAATGTTGGAGCGTGATCGTTAAAATCCGTTACGCAAATATGAATTTCTTTTTCTGTCAAATGACTGGGTGTCCCCAAATCTTGGGCCCTCATTATGAGAGTGTAATTTCCATGGCGGCCTCTTAAAGATTCGATATTTTTTAGTTCTGCCGACCACTCATTGATTTGTTCTAGGATGAATACGTCCAAGAGGTCACCATCCGCAATATCAATGATTACCTAAGACACGAACAATTTTAACCATAATGATTGATAAAGTATGAGGATGGTTACCTGTCCATTTGATGTTGTTGGATCATCGGCATCAGAAGCAAGAATCGTCGCAATTGGTTGTCCGGGTTCGTGAAATTCTGTTATATTTATGCAATTTGTTGGTACTACAAGTTGAGGGGCGTTATCGTTGACATCCAAAATTGTAACACTAAAATTTAGAAGCAGAGCATAACAGATATATTTCTTTAACAAAAAAAGTGCTTCTATTTTAATTTTTTGCTTTAGGCACTTCCCAAAATTTTAAATATAATTAATACCTTCGTATCAATTTTAAAAAAACTGGCAATTTTTTTTAAAATGAAGCTGCTTGATTTAAAATTTTGACTTTAATCTGAAAACTTAAAACTAAAATTTCAAAAAATCGATAACTAGGACTTGTAGAAGATGCTGTACAGTTTTAAAATCCTACTTGCATTTTTTGTACTATAACTATTTCTAGAGTTATTGATTACCAAAACCAAAAATAAATTTTTTGCTTTGAAGGAACGACGAAAAATCATCGCAGAGCTCCATGATATAGGGTCAGGGAGGAATCAAATTAAAGGGGATTTAATTATCTAGAACAGGGGTCGGCAAACTTTTAAACCGAAAAAGCCAGTCGCAGTAAAAAAAATTGAATTCGTGAATTTCAAAGAGCCACACATTTCTTATTTCTTTTACATTTTATTTCAAAATTAAATCAGATAAATCAGATAAAATATGGGAGAGAGACTCTTCTGACTCATGTACTCAAATGAAAATATATTTAGCCTAAAAAACTTCTTATTTTTCAAAATTTGGACCTTTACTTCAAAATTTAACTTTTTTTTCGCAATTTCGACTTTTTTAACTCTTCTTTATATTAGACTTCTTTTTTAATATCTATTTTCTTCCTAAGATTAAACTTACTCCAAATCTTCTTTTCTTGTCAAAACTCGACAATTTGTGAAAATGTTTACTTTTTGCTAATTCGACTTACTGAAAGATTCTACTTATTTTTCAAAAATTTATCTTTTCTTGATTTTTTAATAAAAAAGTAAAAATTTGAAGTAATTGGAGATGATAAGTAAAACTCGACAATTTGTGAAAATGTTTACTTTTTTCTAATTCGACTTATTTTTTCAAAAATTCATCTTTTGTTAATTTTTTAATAAAAAAGCAAAAATTTCAAGTAATTGGAGATATCAAGTAAACGAGTTTTTAAAGACCTCGATCTTTATTTCAAAGTTTTTTTTTTCCAAATTTGGATCTATTTTCAAATTTCAGTTTTTTCCAAAATTACATTTTTTAGACTTTTATTCTAAATTGCGGCTTTTTTCTAAAGCTTTCTACATTCTTTTTAAAATTCGTCCTTTTACCAAATTTCTGCATTTTCCCCAAAATTGACTTTTACTACTTTTACTAAACATTTAAACTTTTATTTATTTTCTACAAATTTGGATTTGTTACGCAAAATTAGTTTTTATTCGAAATTTCGATTTTTCAAATTCGACATTTTATTGTTTCTGTAATCTGCGATTTTTTCGACGAAATTTATCTACAAAATTTGACTTTCTCTAGGAAATTTTGACTTTAACACCTCAACACTTTTCTAAAATTCGTCCGTTTTCCAAATTGAGCCATATTGCCCAAATATTGACAATTACTAAGCATTTAAACTTTCATTTATTTTCTATAAATTTCGACTTCTTTTGCTAAATTCGGTTTTTTTCGAAATTTTGATTTAAAATTTTATTGTTTTTGCTAACCGTGATTTTTTTCCACGAAATTGCTTAATTTTCAAAATGTTTGACTTAATTTCAAAATTTGATTTTTTTCCTTAAAATTTGACCTTTGTTTAAAGTTCAGCATTTTTCTCGAAACTGGAAGTTGTATCAACATTGTCTTTTTTTTTGAAATTATTTTATTAATTCTATCAAAATTCGAATTTTTCTAAATATTTCGAGTGTTTTTTAATTCGTGTTGTTCCCGAAATTTCAAATTTATTCTCAAAATTTACCTTTCTCTGAAAAAACGCATTTTTTTATTTTCTTATCTCCGAAAGAGTTCGACTTCTGAAAAAGTTCGACAATTTTTTTTAAGATTTTAATTTTTACAATTTTTCACAAAATTGAAATTTGTCTAAACAGTTCGTGTTTTTAAATTTGTTCTGCGAATTTAAATCTATTATCAAAATTTGAAGACTTTGTCTAAAGTTAGACATTTTTTGGAAACTTTTGACTAATTCATTTTTTTTAAATCTCTTTTTTTCAAAATTAAGCTTTTTCTGGAAATTTCAACCTTAATTTCGATGAAATTTATCTAACTTCAAATCACAGGAATTTGATTTTGTTTCTTAAAATTTGGCCTTCCCTGGGAAATTTTGACCATTTTTTAAAATTCAATACTTTTCTCAAAACTGAAGGTTTTATCGACATTCTCTTTTCTTTCGAAATTATTTTACCAATTTTCTCAAAATTCGAATTTATCAGAAAATTTGGATTTTTTTTATCGTCTTGTTCTAGAAATTGCAAATTTCTTCTCAAAATTTAAATTTCTCTGGAAAATTTCAAATTGTTTGTCGAAATTTCGGGCTTTTATTCAAATTTTAACTTTTTTCTTGAAATTTTTCCTAAAATTTAACTTTTTTCGCCTTCCCTTCCCTGAATATCTTCGACTTTTTCAAGGTTCGACAATTTTTTTTAAGCTTCCACTTTGTTTTTACAATTTTTCTTTTTGATATTTATAGTTTTTCAAAAAATTCAAATTTGTCTAAAAATCTCAGGTTTTTAATTTGTTATGGTTTTTATGGTTATGGTTTATTGTCGAAATTCGACTCTTTTTATCTAAAATTTGACCTCTTTTTGAGAACTTTTGATATATTCATTTTTTCGAAATCTCTTCCTTTCTCCCAGTTTGTTCGAAATCTCTTCCTTTTTTTCAATTTTTTCGAAGTCTCTTTTTCTCAATTTGTTCGAAATACCTTCATTTTTTTGAAGTCTATTTTTCTCAATTTTTTCGAAATCTCTTTCTTTTTCTGAAAATTCGGCTTTTTCTGGAAATTTCACCTTTTATTTCGATATTTGCTGTTTCTGTAAATTTAGATATTTTTCTCACAAAAGTAATTTAACTTTTTTTCGCGAAATTTCAAGGCTGCAGAAAATTTATAAATAAAAAAAGTAAAAATCATAAGAAAAATATTTTTTAGACATTTCAACTCCCCAAATTGGTATTTTTCTAGAAATTTCAAATTTCATATGTTTTTCCAAAATGTTAATACAAATTAAGCAAAAATTTCGGGAAAAATACTTCTTGAACTTTTAGCAAAACGTAAAAATTCCTAGAAAAGTATTTTTGGAAATTTCACTCCTGGTAGGTCACTTGTTTAATAAGTACTTATTTTCTGAGGGTCTGTCCATTCAAGCTTTTTTAGAAGAATTTAGAGAGCCACAATTGTCTTTGAAAAGATCCGCATGCGGCTCGCGAGCCGCGGTTTGCCGACCCCTGATCTAGAAGACGTTTCATTACCAAAACCAAAAATGAATTTTTTGCTTTAAAGGATAACTCAACGAAAAATCCTCGCACAGCTCATCATATAGGGCTCGGGGAGGAGTCAAATTAAAGAGGATTTAATTATAGAGAAGACCTTTAGGTTGGGATCACCGGAAAAAATTATTGAAGTCCTCGAAGATTTTTAAGGGTTATCAACTTTGGGAAAATTTTTGAGCGATGGTGTTCTTGGAATTAATCGCAAAGTGTGGAACCTAAAAACTTTGGAATTGAAGATCTGGAAACTAAATAGTTGGGGTTTTTATTTGCTATTCCTTATTTTTTTCTGTGAGCACCCGATTGCAGCCTTTTAAACATTTTTATATCCCTTGTCAGTTTCTCTGCCTACGGTAGTTGATAAATAACTTCTTACTTTAGATGTTTAAAGGCATTTCTGCTTTCTCTGCTGTTGAATCCATACTGGTAGTTATCCCAAGCTTCAACAACTAATAAATAACTGGCTTTGGCTTCCCTATCCAATTTGTCTGCCACCTTCAAAATTCCTGTATCCGGATCTATGCTGAATTTGCCCAAAGATGATATTCTGTCAAGGATATATGTAATTTTGCCGAATTCCCCTGAATCTGCATCAAGGGCCTCCAATACCGATACCTGTCGTCCTACAGGTACATCTTCTGGAATTATCAATGTAGATGGCTCCGATAAAAAGTATGGATTGTTATCGTTTTCGTCAAGAATTTGTATGAAGAGTTGGACTCTTGTTGACCGTGGTGGAATCCCAGAGTCCATGGCTTTTACCTAAAAATTGTTACAAATCACCCACCTGTGATTAACTAGGATTTTTAATTACTTCTTTTTCAGAAATATCTATATGCATGAACCGAAGGAGAGTTTTAAAAAAAAAAGTTTGCTTCAGATTACTGACCATCGAAATATACATACTATTTTGTAACATTTTTTACAATATTATTTTTTACAATGATATTTGGAGCTAGTTTTAGGTAAAAAGAACTGTTGGACTTACCGTTAAGTTTAACCATTGATATTGTTCATGATCTATTTTATTTGCAACCACCAAATCCCCAGAAGTGTTGTCCAAATGCACTAGAGTTAACATTTCAATCTGTCCTTCAAGAGAGTAGATGATGGTTTTATTTTTATCAGCATCATCAGCTATTACGGTACCGATTGATAAACCATTTTTACTATTTTCTGGTATAGCAAATTTGTAAAACGGTTTTCTAAATTTGGGACTATTGTCATTTATATCTTCAATTATAATGGTGAGTATACCTGCAGTCAGCAAAAAATGACATTTTTTTAGCTATTTTTAAAACAATTGGCGCTTGAGCTTGGAGGTATTTCTATCTAGAGCATGGGTGGGTAACTTTTTTCGTCAGCTGGTTGAAAAAAACTTTTTGTATAATTACTCGGGCCGGATAATAAAAAAAAAAGGTAAAATCAAACCTGCGCACTCCACAAGTTGGGTTTATAGCATTATAACTTACTCTTCAAGGTGGACTCTTATTAGTCGAAAAAATTATGTTTATTAATTTTATTTAACATTTTTAACAGTTTAAAAATATTAAAATTTTTATTAATGAAAATTGACAATATTTTGAGATAAACAATGTTCAGAATATTGTTAACTTTCATTAATAAAAATTTAAATATTTCGAAACTGGGTTGCAGAAATGTTAAATAAAATTAATAAACATAATAGCTTACCTTCAAATTTCAACTTTCTTACGACATTTTTATTTTAAAACAGCAAATTTTATTCTAAACTATGTACTAGAGAATGACCAAAGGCTCGACATCATTAACACACTGTCTTTCCCTTAAGATAATTAATTTTCAAAAATAAAGTTAAATTCAATCTCGAAAGTTATCAATCACATCTTGATTTGAATGTCAGAATATCCACTAAACATTTTAAATTACGTTCATTTTGTTAAAATTTACGTATTATATTATCAATTTTAAAACTAAAATCGAAAATTTAAGAGCAATAAAAATCAACCTTTTGAAAAAAGTTTAATATTTTAAAACTAATTTTTTTTTTATTTTTGGATCCTTATTGAGTTGTCTTGAATTTTATTAAATTTATTTACCTCACAAACTGGGCTCGGTAAGCTAACTAAATTGAATAAAATTGCAATGAATTTTGGTTAGGAAATGCTGTACTTTTTCTCGAATCTTTCAACTCAAAATTTTTACATTTTTCTAGAAATTTGACGCTTCAAGTAAAATGTCGAGTTAAAGATAGAAATGCTAAGAATTTTTTTTATTATACTGTAAATTACAAGCTCGTTTTGAAATGTTGAATTTCTTATCAAAATTCTCAGTTTCAACTCGCACTGTCTCTAAAATTTCGACTTAAAACTCGACTATTTTTGGAAATTTTGATTTAAGTATTAAATATTTCGTAAAGCTTTAAAGCTTTCTCAAAATCGTATTTTTAAATTTAGTTTTTCGTTTGGACTGCTCTCTGAAAATAACGTATTTAAAGTTGAAAATTTGAAAGTATTTTCAAGATCAAATTTCGACTTTTTCTCTAAGAGCTCTCATTCTAAACTTGAAAATGTCAGTTTTAAAATTTTGGATTAAATCTCCATTTTGTTGTAGAGATATCGAGTTTACTATTTAGAAAATCATCAGCCAAAAATTGGACTTTGATGGAAACTAATCGAAATCGAAACTTCTATAAGTTCTTAATTTTCGTTTTTTTTAATCAATTTTTGGTCTTTTTCCAAAGCTCCAACTTTGGGTTTTACTTTTTTGTAAATTGTCAGTCTCTAAATTGAGATTTGAACTTTTGCCAAATATTTTCACTATTTTTTTAAAAGTATCTCCCTGAAGCGATGATAGCTTGGCGAGACGCGTTAGAGCAGGGATGAGCAACCTTTTTTACAGCGGGCCAATTACAAGGCTAAAAATTTTGCGTGGGCCCCATGTGGGAAACATATGAATGCTGGGGTGCTTGCATCCCCTAGTTCATGCAGCAAACTAAAAATTTGTATGTATTCAATTGAAGGACTTTCCAATTCTTCAGAATCCATACTTTCCTTGAAACATTTTTTTGAAATTTCTACCTTTTTTTCAAATTTCGTACATCTTTTTAAAAAATTTGTCTTTTTCTTTCTTTCCTTTCTACTTCTTTTATGTCAAAATTTCGAAAACTTTCAAAGTTTCGAATTTAAAAGTTCATAGTTTTTTTTTCTGAAATTTCGCCGTTTCTCGAATTTCGACTTTTTCTGAAAATTTCGCCTTTTTTTGATTCTGAAAATATCGACTTGTTTATTAAAATTTGCCTTTTCCTCAATATCTGGTCGATCTTCTAACAAAAAGGTATATTTTTTAGAAATTTAAAATTTTTGTGAAAGGTCAAAATTTTCTTTGTACATTTCAATCCTTTTTTAATCCAAATTTCTGAAAGTTTCAACTTGTTTGTTAAAATTTCTATGTGTTATCATAATATTTGACATTTTTTGACACCTGTTGAGGCAAGGTAGAGCGCCTGCCTTCCTCTGACTCGTTCAGAGAATCCAGAGAAAATAAATATTCGATTTTTCTCTTAAAATTTACTCTTTTTCTGAATTTCGAAGTTTCACTAAGATTAAACGCTTTCTGTTAAAATTTAGATCTTTTTTGCAAAATTTCCCTTACAATGGCGTCTTTTTCTCAGGGTTTTGACTTTTTTTTTAATTTTGATTTTTTTTTTAATTTGACTTTCTTTGGACAATTTCAAAGTTTTCTCGATTTTTTTTTTTAAATTCCGATATTTTTCTGAACATTTAGCTATAAATTTCCATCTTTTAGATTCTGATTTTTTTAGAAATTCTGACTGGTTTCCTAAAGTCTGCCTTTTTTAGGAAATCTTGATTTTTATCTCAACATCCGATATTTAATATTTCAATAAATTTTTTTCTTTCTTTTGGTAAATTCGTCTTTTTCTTCAAAATTTCGAATTTTTCTAAAATAGTCTTTTACCTAAAATTTGCCTGTTTCTCAAATTTTTTTTTCGACAAATTGTTTGACAAAATTAAAATTATTTTTTTATAGAACGGACTAGCCCTTGGTTATCTTCACAAATTGATACATAAATATTGCCGCATGAAATCAAGAAAGATTAAAAACCCATAACAGTCGCTCTAACGCGTTTCGATAGCCAAGATATCATCTTCAGAGAGATACCTCTCTGAAGATGGTAGCTTTTAAATTCTCTCTAAAGATGAAGAGAATAATTGATGTTGTGTTTTTAACCTTCTTGGTTTCAGGCAAGATTTGTATTTCGATTTTTGAAGATAACCAAGGAGCAATCCGTTTCACCAAAATTAAAACTGTTTTTTTTATACGTCCTTGATTATATTTAAAACTTAACACATAAATCTTGTCTCCTGAAACCAAGAAAAATTAAAAAAAAAACACAACAACAGTTGCTCTAACGCGTTTCGATAGCCAAGCTATTATCTTCAGAGATATACCTCTCTAAAAATGAGAGCTTTTTATTTCTCTCTGAAGATGAAGAGAATATCTCTCTGAAGATGACAGCTTGGCTATCGAAACGCGTTAGAGCAACTGTTGTTGTGTTTTTTAACCTTTCTTGGTTTCAGGGGATAAGATTTGTGTATCAATTTTTAAAAATAAGGCTTTAATCTGTTCTATTTTATAAGTTCGGATTGTTTTCTTGAAGTTTTTGCTTTTTTCCTTCAAAAAATTGCAGAATTAAACTTTCAATATTTAATTTTTCCAGATTATCGACTTTTCTAGAAATTGTTACCTTTTTTTGATATATTGCTGATATTTTTAAGATTTCTGTTTTTTTAATGGAATTTCTACTTTTTTGTTTCAAAAAATGTGTAAACTCAAAAACTTGAATGTTTCAATTTGTATTTCTTTTCTAATAATTTTGATTTTATGTATTTTTTTTAGATTCTTGTTGAAAATTGAAATACAGAACTTGTCCCCTGAAACCAAGAAATATCAAAAAACACAACAAACGTTGCTCTAACGCGTTTCGACAGTCAATGTGTGGTCATCTTCAGAGAGATACTGGTCATCTTCAGAGAGATACTGGATCCTTGTTGAAAATATTGAGATACTAGATTCTCGAATGTAATAAGAAAATTGGTTTTAAAATTTTTTAAATACAAAAATTATACTATAATGCACAGACCAATAGGTTTGAACATTTATTAGATTCGAAGTTTGGAAACCAAATACTGGTTTCGATGTTGTTAGATCTCGTCGGTTTGATATATCCAACTCGAATGCTGACGAGATCTAACAAGATCGAAACCGGTATTTGGTTTCCAAACTTTGAATCTAATAAATGTTCAAAGTTATTGGTCTGTGCATTATAGAATCCTTGTCTTCTGGGAACTCTCCTAGAGAGCAACCGCTTCGCTAGGTGGCAGTGTTTCAACTGTTGGTAGTTCAGCTTGATTCACTATACACGCCTGGAGGGCTGCATGAATTTGTAGTCTAGGTTGCATTCTTCTTGCATACAAAAATTATACAAAAAACCAGAATTCGTCCTTTTCTGAAAAATTTCAGTTGAATTCTAAATTTTGATATCATTTATTTTCGCAAACTTTTGACTTCCCTTAAGACTTTAAGGATTTAGAGGAAATTTTTAAGAAAGTCAAACTTTCTAATTTAAATAAAGATAATATTTTGGGATTAAAGTGGATATTTTGGACATTTTTATGTTATACAAATGTCAGCATTTTCTTCGAAATGTTGACTCTTCTTTCGAGTTTAATGTAAAATTTTGAGATTTTTTTATGAAATCTTTGAAAGAAGGGTAAATGTATAAAAACATTTCACAAAAACGTCCCACCAAAAAACATTTTTCTCAAATTTTCAAATTTAACTTTGAGATTCAAACGTAAACTTTATTTTTATAAATTTTGTGGTTGAAATACAAATTTTGTTCCCTGAAACCAAGAAAGATTAAAAAACACAACAAAGGTTGCTCTAACGCGTTTCGATAGCCAAGCTATCATCTTCAGAGAGATACTAACTGAAGATGACAGCTTGGCTATTGTTCGAGCTATGTTGTATTTTTTAATCTTTCTTGGTTTCAGGGGACAAGATCTGTATTTCAATTTTTTAAGATAACCAAGGACCAGTCGTTTCACCAAAATTTTGTAGTTTCCCCCCAAATATTCCTAAGCTGTTTTCTCAAAATTTATCTAAGTTTTTTGGTCGAAACAGAAACTTGAGTCGATCTCCAATGAATATGAAGCTAATAGCTGGAAATTTTACACATTTTTTTTATTTTATCTTATCGAGCCTAGTGTGTAAGATAAAATAAAAAAAAATGTGTAATTCAAGACAAGTCGATAGGGATCTCAAAGTGAAAAGAAGACGTGAAATTTTAAACTCAAAAATTTGGCATTTTTTGGTTCAAGTTCAAAGTAACAGAATTCGAAACTTTGTAGAAAGATTAATTTATTAAATATTCTATTAATTATTCTTATTTTCTCATTAAACACAAAATTTTAAAATTTTATACAGATTTCCGTACAATTCAATTATGGAATCATGGAATTGTTTGGGAGCTCTACTCCTTTCATAGGTATTATCAGGGTATTTATGTATATTAGCTTAAGAAATTCCCAGAGAACATTCCCTGGTAACTGGGTTTTACCAAAATCAATTTGTCATCTTAGGGAAGTTTTGTAGGAGAAAAACGAAACTTTCAAAAATAAGTCTTCAGCCGAACTTCAGAGTCAAGTTGATAATTCAGTCAAACATTGATTTATTCATTTATTCATTCAGTTATTTATTAGTAAACTTTTAACCAATTTCAGTTTTAGTTAGGTTTTTAATTAGTTGTTATTGATTATTGTTAGTGTTTTTAATTAAAGTATTAAATCGTTAATAACTATTTAATTTCTTCAGAAGAGTGTATCAGTTACGCGGTACGCGAACTTCATTCAAAACATGGTGAACCTAACAAACCTATCTAAAATTGAAATTAGTTAGAAGTTTACGAATGAATAAAAGAATGAATCAATGTTTGACTGAATTATCAACTTGACTCTCTGAAGTTCGGCTGAAGACTTACTTTGGTCTTGAAATATAGATGAATTCTGGACTCTCTGACGACGCTGCAATTCTTCGATGATCAACACGAAGTCTGCGAAGTGAACTCGCGATTTTTCGGATTTCGATATCACTGTTTGAAATCGCGACACGAATGAAAGCATCCGGCTCGAAGGATCATGTTTTGAATAACAGAATTAAGAGACCCAGAAATGTTAACATTTAGTTAACTTTTTTTAGTCGTCAGATCTATCTGTTAGATGTCAGTAATCTGACGACTAAAAAAAGTTATCTAAATGTTAACATTTCTGTGTCTCTTAAAGATATCGCTAAATGATTTTAATAGATGTCTCTAGAATGAGAAATCTTCATGTTAACATAACGTTAACTTTCTGACAATATTTCCCGACGTCAGACTCTAAAAAATGATTACTTTAAGAGCTCTTTAAGAAAGCTTATTGCTGATTAAATTGTGCGGTCCAGATTGACACAGAAAGGGCTTCTGTCTGTGGAGACTCTTTTTTCTACAGAACTTCCAAGCTATGGAACTCGTTATCGAAAGGAATTTTCCCCAAAAATTACAACTAATCCTTGTTTAAGAAGGCCATCGCCATCTATCCTTGTTTCCACATCCTACTCGTAGTGCTTTAAAGGCATAATAGGTTTGCCATCTGCGAGTGTATTAAATAAAAAAAAATATAAACAAAAACTCAAAACTCTAAGATTTTTTTTAATATGTAAATTGGGAGTTGGGTTTTAAAATATTGATTTTAAATCAATAGGTTTTCAATTTTTTTTCTAAAATTTTGATTTAGAAAGTCGAAGATTCGCTGATTTCGGACAGAAACCGAGACCGAAACTAAGTTTTTTGATCGAAACCAAAAATTCAGCCTCCAGCCTCCTTTAAAGGCATAATGGGATTGCCCTCTGCGAGTGGATTAAATTAAAAAAAATATATAAACAAAAACTCAAAACTATAAGGATTTTATTATTATGTAAATTAGGAGTTGGGATTTAAAATTTTGAGTTTAAATCAATGAGTTTTATTTTTTTTCTTCTAAAATTCTGACCTAAAAAGTCGAAGATTCGCTGATTTCGAATAGAAACCGAGGCCGAAACAAAGTTTTTTGGTCGAAACCAAAACTTCAGTCGATCTCCATTATTGAAAAAGTCAAATTTTTGAGAAACCCTTTATATTTTTAAAAATATTAAACCTGTTAACGTTACTAGTAAAAGTGTAACGTTTTAATTTTAATCTGAAACTTTAAAAATAAAAATCAAAAAAAGATTATTATCGAAATGTTTTAATTAGCATAGACTTAAAAAAGATCAAATTTTGATAATTTCTAGCCCAAGAAACTTGAAAAAATTGAAATGAAATTTCAAAAAATACTTTTTTGAAATTTCATTTCAATTTTCAGATTCCCGTACAGCACCTAAATCAGAAAGATATCTTAAATACATTATTTTAGCGATATCTTTAAGAGACATGGAAATGTTAACATTTAGATAACTTTTTTCAGCCGTCAGATCTATTTGTTAGATGTCAGTAATCTGACGACTAAAAAAGTTATCTAAATGTTAACATTTCTATGTCTCTTAAAGATATCGCTAAATGATTTTAACAGATGTCTCTAGAATGAGAAATCTTCACGTTAACATAACGTTAACTTTCTGACAATATTTCTCGACGTCAGACTCTAAAAAATGATTACTTTAAGAGCTGAGCGTAAGATGTCAGATTTAAATGCAATTTTGGGAAAACTTCCAACATTCCTGGTTAAAATTTTATCATTTTCGAGATTAAATTGTGCGGTCCAGCTTGACACAGAAAGGGCTTCTGTCTGTGGAGACTCTTTTTTCTATAGAACTTTCAAGCTATGGAACTCGTTATCGAAAGGAATTTTCCCCAAAAATTACAACCTATCCTTGTTTAAGAAGGTCATCGCCATCGATCCTTGTTTCCACATCCTACTTGCAGTGCTTTAAAGGCATAATGGGGTTGCCCTCTGCGAGTGGATTAAATTTAAAAAAATATAAACAAAAACTCAAAACTCTAAGGATTTTATTGTTATATAAATTAGAAGTTGGGGTTTAAAATTTTGAGTTTAAATCAATGAGTTTTATTTTTTTTTTCTAAAGTTCTGACTTAAAAAGTCGAAGATTCGCTGATTTCGAATAGAAACCGAGGCCGAAATAAAGTTTTTTGGTCGAAACCAAAACTTTAGTCGATCTTCAATATTGGAAAAGTCAAATTTTTGAGAAACCCTTTATATTTTTAAAAATATTAAACCTGTTAACGTTACTAGTAAAGGTGTAACGTTTTAATTTTAATCTGAAACTTTAAAAAGAAAAATTAAAAAAAGATTATTATCGAAATGTTTTAATTAGCATAGACCTAAAAAAAATCAAATTTTGATAATTTCTAGCCCAAGAAACTTGAAAAAATTGAAATGCAATTTCAAAAAATACTTCTTTGAAATTTCATTTCAATTTTCAGATTCCCGTACAGCACCTAAATCAGAAAGATATCTTAAATACATCATTTTAGCGATATCTTTAAGAGACATAGAAATGTTAACATTTAGATAACTTTTTTTAGTCATCAGATCTATTTGTTAGATGTCAGTAATCTGACGACTAAAAAAGTTATCTAAATGTTAACATTTCTGTGTCTCTTAAAGATATCGCTAAATGATTTTAACAGATGTCTCTAGAATGAGAAATCTTCACGTTAACATAACGTTAACTTTCTGACAATATTTCTCGACGTCAGACTCTAAAAAATGATTACTTTAAGAGCTGAGCGTAAGATGTCAGATTTAAATGCAATTTTGGGAAAACTTCCAACATTCCTGGTTAAAATTTTATCATTTTCGAGATTAAATTGTGCGGTCCAGCTTGACACAGAAAGGGCTTTTGTCTGTGGAGACTCTTTTTTCTATAGAACTTCCAAGCTATGGAACTCGTTATTGAAAGAAATTTTCCCCAAAAATTACAACCTATTTTTGTTTAAGAAGGCCACCGCCATCGATCCTTGTTTCGACATCCTATTCCTAGTATTTTAAAGGCATAATGGGGTTACCCTTTGCGAGTGGATAAAATTAAAAAAAAATATAAACAAAAACTCAAAACTCTAAACATTTTTTTTATTATATAAATTAGGAGTTGGGTTTTAAAATTTTGAGTTTAAATTAATAAGTTTTATATTTTTTTTCTAAAATTCTGACTTAAAATTTCGCACAGAAACCGAGACCGAAATAAATTTTTTTTGTCGATCTCCAATATTGGAAAAGTCAAATTTTTGAGAGACCCTTCATATTTTTAAAAATATTAAACCTGTTAACGTTACTAGTAAAGGTGTAACGTTTTAACTTTAATCTGAAACTTTAAAAAAAAAAATCAAAAAAGATTATTGTCGAAATGTTTTAATTAGAATAGACTTTTTAAAATAAAGTCAAATTTCGATAATTTCTAGTCCAGGAAACTTGACAAAATTGAAATGAAATTTCAAAAAAGCATGAACGATTTTATTTTAAAGTAAAAAAATCTAATTTCGCGAAAGTGGCTCAAAATTTGTAAAGTACTTTTTCAAAGTTCATACTTGGAATTAAAATCTTCGCAAAAAACGAAATTTTGCAATTTTGAGAGTTGATATTTCGGAAGAAATTGCATTTTTAAATAAGGCCGCATTCGACATCGTCGAGGGCCATATGTTGTCCGCGAGCAGCTGTTACCCACACCTGATCAAAAAGTTGTTCTTATTCTAGATATTATTTTGAAGTTTGTATTGTAGGATTTAAAGGTTGATAATCAGCAGAAAAAATTGACTTTGGCTAACTCACCAGACGCAGTTTGGGGCCCAGTTTCAGAAGCAATGTCTTCAACCATGATTCCAATGTGGTAAGCCTCTATGGTCTCCCTATCTAATGGTCTTGAAATACTTATTTTTCCACTTAAAGGATCAATTTTAAAATTTTGTGTACACACTGTATCGTTGCTTCTCAGTACATTCCCTCGTTCTGATTTGACTTCACACATCTTGGGATTCATTCTATAAATTAATTTTGCGTTGAAGTCCAAATCTGAAGCTCTAATTGTAGACAGAATGTAACCGACCTAAAATGAATATTAAAAATTTCAGCACGTTTGAAATTTTCGACTCAAATTCCAGAATGAACTCGAAATTTTAAGAACTTTTACTGGAGTTACTATACTGAAAAATTGAAATAAAAAACTTGTCCCCTGAAACCAAGAAAGATTAAAAAACACAACAAACGTTGCTCTAACGCGTTTCGACAGCAAATCTGTCATCTTAAGAGAGATACTGACACAGGTTTCAGGACACAAGTTCTGTATTTCAATTTTTGAAGATAACCAAGGACCAGTCCGTTCCACCATACTATATTGGAGTTTTTTAAAAAATGTTAAGTAAGTTTCTGCTTAGAATTCTAAGTTAAATCCGAAACTTGAAATTTCTGATCTAAAATTTCTTTTAAACTTATCTTCTTTTTCCTAAAACTTCGAGTAAAATCTAGAAAGTTCCTATAAATCGTGTTTTATAATATTGCTTTTTTTTCTAAAAACCTAAACGTTTTCTGCAGAGTTCCCATTTTAAATTAGTTTCTTACCGGAGCATTTTCTTTAACAATGATGACTCCGGGATCATAGAGAGCAGGGGACTTATTATTAACATCTACTATAGAAATATTAACTATGACACTAGCTTTCAACTGGTTTTCTCCAGGTGCACCATCTAAGGCTATAACGCTTAAAGAGTAATACATGGTTTTTGGTTGAGATAAATCTGGATCTAGTGAGGCTCCTCTTGCTACAGAAATAAGTCCTGATTCCGCCCCGATAATAAACTTATCTGCTGCCCCATTTTGTATCCTGTATACTACTTTATTATTTGGCGACGAACCATCAGCATCAGTTGCTTTTACCTGAAAAATTTTGGCTAATTTTACATCATCACTCATTTCATAATTAGTTGTGGTTGTTTTACTATGATGGTTTTACAGAGACAATATTCGAATAATTATTTAGCGAACCCTCTTTAAGTTCATTAAATTACCTTTTTTTCTCAATACTATACCTGAAGAATCGCTGTTCCTCCTGGAAGGTTCTCCGGTATAGATCTGTTGTAAAACATTTTTTCGAATTTTGGTGCATTATCATTGACGTCTTGTAAATAGACCACCAAAGGTACATCAGAATGCAAACTCGGAACACCCCAATCCCTCGCTCTGACACTTAACAATACCGTTCTTATGTTCTCAAACGAGCTTCCTTCCATGCTTTCGAAGTCAAGAGGTTGCTTTAAGGTTATTACGCCAGTTATTCGATCTACAGCAAAACTATTTTGCATTTCGCCGAAAATTGAGTATTCTATTTCGCTGTTTTTGGTTCCTGAAATCGAAATACATTGACGCTTAGGTAACGCCATGTGGAAACAAACGCAGAACAGTAATACATTAATAGTTATAGTTCTCTGGAATTGGATCGTGTTAAAAAATTGCTAAAAGTGTTCGCTCGCGATCCTCAAGGCTTCAGGAACAATAGAAAAAACCAAACTCAAAATAGAAGATCACAGGAACTCAGTATGTCAATCATACCAGAGGTAAAACTCAGAAGTGTTGGAGGGAAAACTAAATATCGAAGTCAGCAGAGTACGGTCATTCAGAATGTCAATCGGATATCGGGCTCAAATTATTTCAGCAGGATAACCTATGTTAACCATAACAGAGGCGAGATTCATTTAAATCTCGCCTCTGGTATGGTTGATATAGGTTATGCTGCTCTTCGCTCCTCTTTTATGTCATTTTCACTTCGAAAGATTTTCCCTTAAAATGTAGACTAGCGAATTATGCTTGATAAGTTGAGTCAGCATGCTCTTCTGCCTTATATTTGGTTTTCCCCCGTTCCTGATCCCCCTTAGACAGAAGGTGAAACGGCGAACACTTTTAAGTTTTTCCTTGGAACGACCCAATCCTGAAAGAAGTATCTCTTTTACTGACTGGCTTTCGCAATTCTGGCACTTTAAAATTAATCAATAAACTTACCGTTAAGATCAGCATCTCTAGCTTCAATTTTCAGTGGTTTTTCAAACAGCATTTTGTTTTCAAACAAGTGTACCTCGTATTTCGTTTGCGAAAAAACTGGAGCGTTATCATTGATATCTTCAATGTTTATTACAAGTTGAACTGAATTGCGATTGCCGTTTCCCAAGTCATCTCTTGCTTCAACAGTTAAGTAGTGTCTCGATACTTGCTCTCTGTCCCAGTTTGGCCCACCAGCCGTTTTCACGGTTATGATGCCCGAAGTAGGGTGTAAATTCAACCTAAAGAATAATGTCTACATTGGGATAAATGCGTGACCATTTATGACTTACATATAGTCAATACTTCCGGCAATATTGGTATATCTAACACCGAGAGTACCGAAGTTTCCAGAATCGTCATCCAGGGCCTGCACCCAAGCGACTGTAGTGCCGACTGGACAATTTTCAGGAACAGATACTTCATAAGTTGATTTTATAAATTCGGGAAAATTATCGTTTTTATCTCTTATGTACGTCACAACTGGAACTTCACTAAATTTTGGGTTATGTTTTACTATCTCTTTGGCAACTAAAGTGAAGTTGATCATTTTCATTCGTTCGTAATCCAAAAATGAAGCATTTTTGACTTTGATCAAAAACGTCGCTTCGTTAATTGCTTTAGTGGGGGAGATTTCAAATATGTCGCTGGCCCCTTTGATATAAAGTTGAAACGTTCCGTTGTTTCCCTGAAACAAAAAAACTGGTCATATTTCAGGAAACGATTAGAATTTTTGAATATATGATTACAAAATATTAGATATAATCCGTTTAATGAGACTCTTACACTAACAATCTATTTAATAAATCTCTAAGGAGTAACTGACGCCACCCCAAGGCCTAAAGGGATAGGTTTTGGAGAATGAAATTTTATACAAGTGTTCCCCCTAATACGTAGGTGAGCACTAAGAGTGGATTTTTCAAAATTTAGTCTCTAAGATACCAAAAATGGGCACTAACGGAAAAGTGATTTTTATGTAGTAAATAATACATGAGGTTGTATTTAAAGTTGCCTACAAGCGTTGAGAATTGATATCGTTGATCAATGTGTCTACACAAATTTTTTTGGTGGAATGGACTGCTCCTTGGTTATCTTCCAAAATTGAAATACAGATCTTGTCCCCTGAAACCAAGAAAGATTAAAAAACACAACAAACGTTGCTCTAACGCGTTTCGATAGCCAAACTGACATCTTCAGAAAGACACTAAATAAGTAAGTAGTATCTCTCTGAAGATGAGAGTTTGGCTGTCGAAACGCGTTAGAGCAACGTTTGTTGTGTTTTTTAATCTTTCTTGGTTTCAGGAGACAAGTTCTGTATTTCAATTCTACACAAATTTATCTAGATTTTTGCAGCTGATCACTACATATTTTGTCATTTTATGAATTATTTTTTTAATTTAAAGTTGAAATTTCATATCTAAAGATAAAATTTCTAGACGAAAGTTGTAATTCAGGAATTAAAATCAAAAAACCTTTGAATTTCTAAAAAACTTTTTCAAAATTTTTGATTCAAAGTTAAAATTTGAAAATGGAATTTCGAGAAGAGACTTTAAAATGTTAAATATAATGTTTCCTGCACATTTCCCATTTCTCGAAAACACTTCTAAATTCTCTACTTTTTAAAAACTTTTCAGTTTAGACTCGAAAAATGCTTCTATTTAAAATATCAGCTTTAAAATCGAAATTTAATTAAGTCTTGATTCGTTTTATAGAATTCGTTCCAAATTTAGAAATTCCTGATTCGGAAAATTAGATGCTTTCATAAAATTTTAAAAATTCTGCAACAGGCAAATGTTTCAATAATTTCTTGATCTTCTTCTTCTGCTTATACTTCTTCTCCTTCTTTTCCTTCTTCTTCTTCTTCATCCTCTGAGGTAGGTTTCTTTGAGGTAGGTACCTCAACCTGTTCTGGTCTTCAAGCGCTTTGTGCTTCTGATATCCAGCATCCTTTCCATCTTTTCATCAGTCTTCCTTGTGGTCTTTTTCCTATTGGTTTCAATATCTTCGCTTGTTTGATCATTCTTTCGATGTGCTGGTACCAGTATTTTCTTTGGTCTCTTGTGAATCTATATATGTCCTGTATGTCACGCAATCTCTGTATCTCTTCATTTCTACACACAGTGTCTTCCCACGTATCGCTCTTAATGTTTTCATTTCAGTGGTTTTCATTATTTGCGTTTTTCTTTTTGAATCTGGTCTTGCTTCCACCCCATACGTCTGTGGTTTTGTATATTCGGATCTTACTTTCTGAGGTTAAAATTATAAAAATTCGAAGTTTCGAAAACACGGTCAACACTTTCAAAAAAATTTTGAAAAAATTCACAATTCACAAAAAGTCGAATGTATGAAGATAAATAGAAATTTCAAAGAAATTTCAAATTCTGACCACAGTCATAACTTTAAAAAAATCCAAATTTTGATGATTAAAGATAGAACTTTTAAAAAAGATGAAATTCTAAAAAAAATCGAGTGTTTTATAAAATCGAAATTTGGAAAATAATCAGTTTTCAAAAAAGATGAAAATCTTCGGAAAAAAGGTCGAATTTCTCAAAGTTATTAGAAGAGTCAAAACTTCGAGGAAAAGACAAAATTTGAAAATAAGTAAGATTTTTCAAAAAAAACATACAATCTCGAAAAATAGTATAAAGTTCAAACACAAGCGGAAATTTTTAATAAAAAAGTGGATATTTTGAATAAAGATAAAGATCTAAAAAATGTTTCAACATATTCAAAAATAATTTTCAAAATTTAAAAAAAAATCGAAATTTTGGGAAATGCTTGTGTTAACATTTTTATAAGAAGTCGAAATTTTGAAAAAATTGAGAAATTTTCCAAAAAAAATCGTATTCTATAGAAAGCTATTAAAAAAAGCCGAAATTTTGATGATAAAAATGTTGAAATTTTCACAAAAAGTCGAATGTTTGGAAAAGAGATAGAAATTTCAATGAAATTTTAAATTCTGACTATAGCCATAACTTCGCAAAAATACCAAATTTTGATGATAAAAGGTAAAAAAGATGAAATTCTGAAAAAATCGAGTATTCCAAAAAATCGAAATATGGGAAATAGTTACTTTTTTAAAAAAGATGAAAATCTTCGGAAAAAGGGTCAAGTTTCTCAAATTTACTAGACAATAGTCAAAACTTCGAGAAAAAGACAAAATTTAAAAATAAGTCAGATTTTTCAAAAAAAAGTTACAATGTCGAAAAATAATAAAAAGTTTAAACAAAAGCGGAAATTTTCAATAAAAAAGTGGTTATTTTGAAAAAAAGGGAAGGTTTAAAAAAATGTTTCAACATATTCAAAAATTATAATCAAAATTTAAAAAAATCGAAATTTTGAGAAAAGCTTTGTGTCAAAATTTTTACAAGAAGTCGAAATTTTGGAAAAATGGGGAAATTTTCCGAAAAAATCATATCCTTAAGAAAGTTATAAGAAAAAGTCTAAATTTTGGCGATAAAAGGTCGACATTTTCAAAAAAGCGAACATTCTAAAAAAAGTTCGAACATATTAAAAATGTCGAAACTCTGAGAAAAAATCAATTTTTCAAAAAAGTGCAAAATAAAAAAAATCGAATTTATCAAACGAAAGTCCAATTTACTACATAAAAGTCGAAATCTTGAAAAAAAGTCGAAATTTTTGAGGAAAGGTCGAAATTTTTGAAAAAAAGTCGCCATTTCCAAAAGACGTCAAAACTTTGAAAAATTGTCAAAAGTTGGACTGAGGATAAAATTAAAAAAAAAGGATAGAAGTTTTGAAAACTCAGTTTTTCAACATGATCAATTTATAGAAAAAAATCAAAGTTTTGAGAGAACATCGAATTTTGTGTAAACATTTTAAAAAAATTCAGAATTCAAAAAAGTCCAGATTTTGATGATAAAGGTAGAACTTTTAAAAAAGATGAAATTCTGAAAAAAATCGAGTATTTCAAATAATCGAAATTTGGAAAATAATCAATTTTTTAAAAAAGATGAAAATCTTCGGAAAAAAGGTCAGATTTGTCAAATTTACTACACAAGAGTCGAAACTTCGAAAAAAAAAACAAAATGTTTGAAAATAAGTCAGAATTTAAAAAAAGGTACAATCTCGAAAAATAGTAAAAAGTTTAAACGAAAGCGGAAAATTTCAATAAATAAGTGGATATTTTAAAAAACCGTAAAGGCTTAAAAAAATTTTTCAACATATTCAAAAATAAAATCAAAATTAAAAAAAAATCGAAATTTTGAGAAAAGCTTTGTGTCAAAATTTTTACAAGAAGTCAAAATTGTGAAAAAATGGAGAAATTTTTCAAAAAAATCATATTCTGAAGAAAGCTATAAGATAAAGTCGAAATCTTAATGATAAAAGGTCCAAATTTTCAAAGAAGTGGACATTCTAAAAAAAAGTTCGAACATATTAAAAATGTCGAAACTCTGAGGAAAATTCAATTTTTCAAACAAGTTTCAAATTTAAAAAAATTGAATTTATTAAATGAAAGTCCAATTTACCATATAAAAGTCGAAATCTTGAGAAAAAGTCGAAATCTTTGAGGAAAAGTCGAAATTTTTGAGAAAAAGTCGAAATTTTTGAAATAAAGTCGCAATTTCCAAAAGACGTCAAAAATTTGAGAAATTGTCAAAAGTTGGACTAAGGAGAAAATTTAAAAAAAAAGGATAGAAGTTTTCAAAACTCAGTTTTTCAACATGATCAATTTTATAGAAAAAATCAAAACTTAAAAAAAATCAAAGTTTTGACAAAACATCGAATTTTGTGTAAACATTTTCAAAAAATTCAGAACTCAAAAAATTAATCAAAATCATAAAGAAAGGTGAAACTGAGAAGTCTGCGATTAATAAAATAAGTAAACATTTGAAAAAAGTAGAAACTAAAAAAAAATAAGAACATTTGAATTTGGAAGTTTTTGAAATGTTGTTACAAAAAGTAATTATAAAGTTTAGTTGGAAATTTTCTAGAAAATTTGATAAGAGAAAGCGGCCGCGATAATAAATCAAACGGCAGATAAGCGCTCCAGAAATTTCGGCAAACGATAAACCTTATTTGCTGGATTCTTCTAGAACCCGAACCGGGACCTATATAAGGCGGTCGCTTTACCTCAGTTCGTTAGTTAGAAGTCAATGAATAAGTTAGTTAATTTAACATTGTTAGTGAATTACAATTGGGTGTTCCCGTGTTCCGAGTTCAGTTTTGAAATAAAGTGGTTACAATTCACCAAGTGTTAATCATTCGAACCGACAACGCGCAACAATATAAAGACGAAATGCTTAAAAAAGGCGAAACATGTTTTAAAATTTCCAATAAAAATCGAAAGCCCATTCTCCAAAAAAGTCATCATATTTAGAAAGTTAAAATTTTGAGAAAAAGTCAAACCTCTGAATAAAAATCAAATTATCAAACCTTCGAGAGTCGAAGGTTTGACAACAAATGAAACTTGCAAAAAATTCAGATTTTGAAAAAGAATTGAAACGTTTTGAAGAAACCGAATTTAAAGACAGTCAGATTTGCAAAAAGTTGAAATATTGAGTCGAAAAAAGATCGATATTTATAAACATAAGGTCAAACATTTGGAAAAGGACGAAATTTTTGAAAAACTTCAAAACTTTCAGATAAATTTAAAATATTAAAAAAAATTGAAATGTTGAAAAGATTTTCCAAAAGGTTGAAAATTTCAAAAAATAAAATGTGTAATAATGCAAAATTTATAAAAAAAGTAAAAATTTCAAAAAATCAAAATATATCCAAATAAGACAGTATTTTGAAGAATTTGGAGAAGTTAAAATTTTCCAAAAAGTCAACATTTTAAGAAAAGTCGAAATTTCTAAAGTCAAGTCAAAATTTCGGAAAAAAGAATGAAATTTTTGGTGCAACGAGAAAAGGTGGACCTTCTGAAAAAAAAATGGGTAACGAGAAAAGATCGACTTTGTGAAAAAAGTGGAAATTTTATTAAAATGTCGAAATTTTCGAAATAAGTCGAAATTATCAATAAAAACTAAATTCTTCAAAAACGTTGGAATTTTCAAAAAAGTGACCAAAGAATCCTTTCTATTTTTTCACGTGACGAAGGCGCTGGTATCAGCCAGTAAGTATTAAATTTATTTTTGAATTTTTAGCTCCCAGGGCACAGATTTATTTAAATAGTATTTGAATTTAAATGGTAATTTGAAAGCATTTGCTTTTAAATTAATTAAAAAAAATAGCTGAGAATTTAAGCTCTCTTTTTCATCTTTTCAGCGCTTTGTAAAGGAAGTCTCTCATCCAAAATAACATGAGAATACCATTTTTTAAAGTTTTATAAGTTGCTAGCGAATTTACCAAGAGTTGAAGATGCATTTTTTCTTTGTGTAGAAAGTCACCTGTTATAAGAATCAAATTTTCGGATAATGGAATGGGTCCATTGTTTGTTTAATAATATTTTTTAATCATAACATCATCCTACACTTGAACTTTCTTCTAATCTTCGTACTGTTTTCAATTTTTATCAAACTTATTGTATTTTGACTGAAAATACGAGGATAAATCAAATATGAACCGGAATTTGTTTTTAAAAATATTTTGGTACAAGATACATATATGAAAGTTATTAACTATTTTCTCCTAATTTTGTTATGCATTTTTCCCAACGGATTGGGAGTTTTTTAATGTCATCTTCATAAAAAGAAGGGAGGAGTGTTTGATCAAAAAACTACTTTGATGCATGAAATTCGTATCTGCTAGTCATTCACTAGAATTTGTTACAATTAATCATGCGATCGCGAGGTATACCGACCGCTTTAAGGAATGTACCCGAGTGTTGTTATCGCGATGACTCATGTGCTAGTGTTTAGAATCTGATATATATCGAACCCGAGTGTTGTTATCGCGATGACTCATGTGCAAATGTCTAGACTCTGGCATATATCAAATTTTTCCTGATGGAAACCTCCAGAACCTGGTATCTGATATAATAAGCTACTCCATTGTGATTCATTCAGTACAGTATTCGCACATTCCGTTCGGTAATTAATGCTCTTTGTTATCATATTAGGTTTTGTTTCTTTTGTCGAAATAGTGTTTTAAATTCGCGGCATCTTTATTAACACGTTACAATATTAATTGCTTTCATTCATGTTTATTGGCTTTTTCTCTGCCAGTTACTACTTCCACAATTCTAGATTTTCAGTAACCTGTTAAGGCTTAGCAATTCTCTTATACCCAAGCAGCGGTCTTTGTCAATCGTTGTTTGCCACTCAAGAATGAAAAACACTTTTTTTCTAATCCACTCGCAAAGGGCAACCCCATTAAGTCTTCAATGTACTGGAAGTAGGCTGCGGAAACAAGGGTACATGGCGATGAACGGCCTTCTTAAACAAGGATAGATTGCAATTTATGGAGAAAATTCCTTTTGGTATCGAGTTCCATAGCTTGGAAGATCTATAGATAAAAGAGTCTCCGTAGGCAGAAGTCCTTACTGTGACAAGCTGGACCGCACAGGAATTTGCTGTTTCTGACTGTCTTATATGCTTCAAGAACCTTGCCCTTGGGGGGATCAATCCTATTAGTTCCTCCGAGCATTTTCCATGACAGTACTTGTAGAAAAGAGACAAGTCACCAACCATACACCTGTGCTCCAATGTTTCGAGAGAATCGGTCAAACTCTCGTCATCAATTAGATGAATCGCTCTTCCTTAAATTGAATCCAAGAGAGCTAAAATGTGTTTTGGGGTTGAACTCCAAACATGAGAACAGTATTTAGTGTTGGCCTAACTTGAGCTTTATATAATGTGAGTAGCATGATAGTAGTTGTAGAATAGATAAGTCACCAACTATCCGCCTATGCTCTAGTGTTTCGAGAGAATTAATCAGAATCTCGTCATCAATTAGGCGAATCGCTCTTTTTTGAATTAAATTCAAAAGAGCTAAAATTGGGGCTGAACTCCAGTCATGAGAACACTATTCTATTGTTGGCCTAACTTGAGCTTTGTTTAGTGTGAGTAGCTGATGAGATATAAAGTACTTTTGAGCATTAAAAAGAAAGCCTAGTTTCTGAGAGGCGGCGCAAACGTGATCGCACTCACTCCTAGGATAGGCAGATTTAAACGTTGTTTTTCAGTGTTGAGTCACAAGCAGCGATTGACAAATAAAGATCCAACGCAATCGCTCCTTGGAGGGGGGTGGGGCAATCTATAAGAGATTACCAATCCTTGACCGAAGGTTACTGAAAATCTAGAATTGTGGAAGGAGTAACTGGTGAAGAAAAGCTAATAAAACATGAATGAAATTAACACTACTTCACAAAGAAGATACAGAGAATATCAATATTAATTCCTTATGCAACGCAAATTATTTGATTATTTCTTACCTGATCATGATCATATACTTCTGGCAATGCACTGTTAAGAAAGGTAAGAGGCGTATTAACTGGAGAGTTCTCAGCTATCTCACATTCATATTGCTTATTTCTGAATTTTGGTGTTTCATCATTAACATCGGTTATAATAACAGTAACCTCTGTAGTTGCCCAAGGTGGGGGAATAATTTTGCTTCCAACTTCTGTAGCCTAAAAGTTGAAAAATTTTTAAAACCGAAAATCTTCGACAAGAATGCATCAGCGGTAATAGAATTATTTTTTTTAACATCACGCACCACTGATGTATGACGTCAGATGTAACGTTATTTTGCAAGTAGGATAAGAGTAGGTGCAATTAACGAAATAAATTTAGTTAAATATACTAATGCACAGACTAATAGGTTTGAACATTTATTAGATTCGAAGTTTGAAAACCAAATTCCGGTTCCAAACTTAGAATCTAATAAATGTTCAAACCTATTGGTCTGTGCATTAGAATCCTTGTCTTCTGGGAACTTTCCTAGAGAGCAACCGCTTCGCTAGGTGGTTTCAGCTGTTGGTAGTTCAGTTACCTATGATTCACTATATACGCCTGGAGGGCTGCATGAATTTGTAGTCTAGGTTGTATTCTACTTGCATAGTTAAATATAGTTTAACTTACAATGATTTTTAAAATGAAACTCCCAGTGTGAGATGGCATGCTTTCGCGGTCTATATGAGCGTTTGTAGAAACTCTTCCAGAATTTTTGTCCATTTCGAAGATGTTTGGAACATTTTCGAGAGAATTCGAATGTAATGAATACTGAATGGCATTATTAACTCCTCTGTCTCCATCAACAGCGGTAACTGAAAAATCATACAAAAGGCAATTATGAATAAATGAGGACAATAGTTTTGTTGCTATAAAAATCTTGTCTCCAGAAACCAAGAAAAATTAAAAAACACTACAACAGTTGCTCTAACCCATTTCGATATCTCCAAAAATTGATTTACAAATCTTGTCCCCTGAGACCAAGAAATATTAAAAACAGAACATTCGCTCAACGCGTTCCGATAGCCAAGTTATCATCTTCAGAAAGTGTCTCTCTATGAAAGCAACTGTTTTTTAAATTTTTCTTGTTTTGGGGACAACATTTGTATATCAATTTTTGAAGATAATCAAGGACCAGTTAGTTCCACCAAAAAAAATAGTCTTATTTATACCTTGAAACACGGATGTTCCTATTGGAGAATTTTCTTGTAATCTAACAACAGGTTGAACTTTAACGAACTCTGGTGGCTGGTCCTCTACATCTTCAACTTTTATCAAAAGTGCTGCTGTGGCAGTATTAACTCTTCCTTGCTTAGCTCTATCAACTGCCAAAATTTTAAGTTGGTGTATTGTTTGGCGCTCGTAATCTAAGGAACCTGCAAATGGGTCAAGATTTTTCTTAACTAATCTATTAGCTAATCACAACATATTTAGACATGAGGGTGGAAACTCAGGACCATTATCCTATACCAGGGGTCGGCAAACTTCAAAGAGCCACAAATTATTATTTTTGGTTTTACATTTATTTCAAAATTAAATCAGAGAAAATATGGGACAGAGAGAGACCCCTCTGACTCATGTAGTCAAACGAAAATATTTTTAGCCCAAAACATTTTTTATTTCTCAAAATTTAGAGATTTACTTTAAAATTTGCCTTTTTTTGCAATTTCGACTTTTTTAACTCCTTTCGATATTAGTCTTCTTTTTTAATATTAATTTTGTTCCTAAAATTAAACTTTTCACCCCGAATCTTTCTTAATTCTCAAAATTCGACAATTTATGAAAATGTTTACTTTTTTGTAATTTTACTTAATGGAAGATTTGACTTATTTCTCAAAAATTCATCCTTTGTCGATTTTTTAATAAAAAAAAAGAAAAAATGTGAAGTAATTGGAGATATTAAGTAAAATAGTTTTTGAAGATTTCGATCTTTTTTCAAAGTAGTCTTTTTTCGAAATATAGATCTATTCTCAAATTTCACTTTTTTCCAAAATTACATTTTCTCGACTTTGTTCTAAATTGCGACTTTTTTCCTACATTCTTTTTAAAATTCGTCCTTTTACCAAATTTTGACACTTTTCCCAAAACTGACTTTTACCAAATTTTAAATGTAAATTTATTTTCTACAAATTTGTTACGCAAAATTCGGCTTTTGTTTCGAAATTTCTAGTTTTAAAATTCGACATTTTATTGCTTCTGCAAATTTTTTCGACGAAATTTATTTACATATTTTCAAAAATGTTTGACTTAATCTCAAAATTTGACTTTCCCTCGGCAATTTTGACCTTCAGCACTTCAACACGTTTCTCGAAATTTCTATATTCTTTTAAAAATTCGACTTTTTTCTAAATTTAGCCATTTTACCCAAATATTAACTTTTACTGAACATTTAAACTTTTATTTATTTTCTACAAATATGGACTTGTTGCACAAAATTCGTTTTTTTTTCAAAATTTCGACTTTTTATATTGTTTCTGCAAGCTGCGATGTTTTCGACGAAATTCGTCAATTGTCAAGATGTTTGACTTAATCTCAAATTTGATTTTTTTTCTTAAAATTTGACCTTTCTTTAAAGATCAAAATTTTTCTCGAAACTGGAAGTTGTATCAACATTGTATTTTCTTTCGAAATTATTTTACCAATTCTATCAAATTTCGAATTTATTTAAACATTTGAAATTTTTAATTCGCCTTGTTCTCGAAATTTCAAATTTATTCTCAAAATTTCTCTGGAATTTTCCCTGGAAAAATGCAAATTTTTTACTTTCTTCTTCCCTGAAAAACTTTGGCTTTTTAAAAGTTCGACGATTTTTTCTAAGCTTTTAGTTTTTTATAATTTCTCTTTTCGAAATTTTACAATTTTTCTCAAAATTTTTTGTCTAAAAATTTCAGGTTTTAAATTTGTTCTGAGTTTCAATCTATTGTCGAAGTTTTTAAATTATATCTTTTTTGAGAAAGTCTATAGAACGTTTTATCCCTTTACCACATCAACAATTAAACAAATAATTACGCGACACGTATTTCGCCAGCAGAACTGGCATTTTCAAGCGCACTAATCCTAATTAATTAGCAAAGGAAGCACCGACATCATTTGCAATTGAGAACTTTTGACAAATTAATTTCTTACGAAATCTCTTTTTTTAATTCGGTTTTTTCTGGAAATTTCAACTTTTATTTAAAACTGAATTAATTTATTTTCAAATCTCAATTCTTAAAATATGACTTTCTTCAGGAAATTTTGACCATTTTTTAAAATTCAATACTTTTCTCGAAACTGGAAGTTTTAACGACATTCTCTTTTCTTTAAAAATTATTTTACCAATTTTCTCGAAATCGTCTTGTTCTCAAAATTTCAAATATTTTCCCAAAATTTATATTTCTCAGCTTTTCTTAAAATTTTCCCTTTGTCTTTAACATTTTTCCTAAAATTTGACTTTTCTATTCTTCTCTGAAAAACTTTGACTTTTTTAAAATTCGACATTCTTTTTAAGCTTCCAATTTATTTTTGCAATTTCTCTTTTTCATATTTTACAGTTTTTCAATAAATTGTCGACATTCGACGTTTTTTTTTCTAAAATTTTACCTTTTTTGAGATTTTTTAATAAATTCATGTTTTTCTAAATCTCTTCATTTTTCTCAAAATTCGGATTTTTCTGGAAATTTCAGCTTTTATTTCAAACTTTGATATTTGCTGTTTTTGTAAATTTAGATTTTTTTCTCACAAAAGTAACTCAACTTTTTTTCACGAAATTTCAAGGTTGTAGAAAATTTACAAATAAAAAAGTTAAAATCATGAGAAAAATATTTTTTAGAAATTTAAACTTCCCAAATTGGTCTTTTTCTAATAATTCCAAATTTTATGTTTTTTTTCAACATGTTAATACAAATCAACGAAAAATTTTGGAAAAATACTTCTTGAAAACATAACTTTTTTGTCAAAATTTAAGCAAAACGTAAAAATTACTAGAAACATTTTTTTGAAAATTTAGACTTCTGTAGGTCACTTGTTTTATGAGTAATCATTTTCTGCGTGTCTGTCCACTCTAGCTTTTATTTATTTAATTTTTTAGGGAAATTTAAAGAGCCGTCATTGTCATTTAAAAGAGCCGCGGTTTGCCGACCCCTGGCCTATATTGTAACAGTTTGAACAGGAATAGATCATTTTTGGAACGTATGCTCGAAATCGAATTCAGAATTGTTATTTTATTCCTGATATGTACCCTTACGGTGCGTTTATATTAGAAACTTTATTCCGTACGTTTCTCTCTGACATACAGTATATCTCTCTCTGATATAAGTGTCACCTACCCTGAGAGAAGCTATCCTGCACCCAGCTGTGTAGATAAGTCTCCCAAAGCTTCTCTCAGGATAGTTGACACTTATCTCATAGAGAAATGTACGTAATAAAGTGTCTAGTATAAACGCACCCTTAGAGTCAATTAATAAAGAAAAAATGATGTCAAGTTATACCTATAAGGCGCACAACTGCTTTTGTACCAACAGTAGTGACACTAAAAAGATGATTCGATGTATCGATTTCTTCTAATTGGTATATAACTTGTCCATAGGGACCTTCGTCTGCATCTGTTGCTTCAAGAGTATCGATTACTCCCGGAGCAGCATCTTCTCTAAGCGTAATTGATGGCTGATGGCTTTTAAATATTGGCGTATTATCATTTACGTCTTCCACTAAAATTAGTAGACTTTGTGTGATGTAATTGCCTCTACCTAAGTGACCATCCGTTAATGTTAAAACGAGTGGGTACTCATCCCGTTCCTAAAAACAATCAATTAAAATTAAGTAATCTTCAGTTGAGTGCAAAAACAAATTATTGATATTTTCACCTCTCGATCAAGTTCCTTGTTGAGGTAGATGTTGGCTTCGTTGGAGGAAATCGTTTCTATTTTTATAACATCACTTCCTAATTGGGATCTGACACCAAACTTTAAAGTATCGCCATCAGGATCTGTCCCCCTTAACCTATAAATAAGTGAACCTAAAAACATATTGGTGTCAGTACAAATGTGTACTAGGCTTGCTATTTTTGTATCCAGCACTAGTTGTCGCGAATACTGTAAGTTATAAATACATTATGCGACATTTCGCATATTATTGATTGCATTGATTGCCTTTGATTGACTTAATTATTAACAAACGGAAACTGTACATGCATTATACAAATAAGTTCGTAACAGAAAATAAACACTCTCTTGGATCATGGGTAAAGTAAATTTCTACTGATATTATTAGGGTGAAAACCCTCTAAAGTTGATCATGTCATAAATGTCCTCTGATACTAATTATAGGGTTAACACTATGGTCATAAGGGAAACACTCTCTAAAGTTGATTATACCATAAGTGTCCTCTGATACTAATTATAGGGTTAACACTATGGTCATTAAGGGAAACACCCTCTAAAGTTGATTATGCCATAAGTGTCCTCTGATACTAATTATAGGTCATAAGAGAAACACCCTCTAAAGTTGATCATGCCTATAAGTATCCTTTTGATACTAATTATAGAGTTACCATCCTCTAAATCTGATCATACGATAGAATTCTCTGGTACTACTTATAGAGTTCAACTCCCTCTAAAGTTAATTCTGAGGGTAAACACCTCCTGGAGCTAATTTAAGGGTAAACACCCTCTCACAATTACATCTAAAGTACTTCCTTTCTCTCATATCTCTTAAACTGAGTTAACCCGCTCATTAGCGGCCTCCATCTTCCCTTACAGCCACCCCTGACCACACAGCTATTCTCATCTCATTATCTTCATTTTACTATATTGTATCAACCCTTGCTACTCTCTGATAATTACAAGCATAGACATCTCTAAAACTTACTAACAAAGCTTCTCAATCAGGTTACTGTCGAAAGAGACCACTACCTTTTATGCACACACATTCACGTTTAATACTTGCGTACGATATTTAAATTTTTTCTTTGTTTTCCAGGGACTTTTTCTTTTTCTTCTATTTGCTCCGGGGTATTCCCCGCAGCATACTGTCACTCTACCTCAGGTGGAGCATAAAGAAAGTTTCTGCTTCATCTACAGTGTTGCCAACAGATGATAATTCAAATTTAAATAAATGAAACATTCATGGGTTTCGTGACTATTCGCGACATTAGTGTTACCAGAATATCTGGCATATCCAAGGGGGCCTTTAAACAATCAGCCACCTGTGTATGGATTGGACCTCCCTATGTTATTATTATTTTTTTCTGATGAGGTTGATGCAAAATATCCAATGCAATCTATTGAATTGGTTGAACAGAAATCAAAAACAGTAATTTTGAAGAACCCAATAAATTTATCACTGGACAGGCCTAGACCCAAACCAAAGAAGACGCTTTAAAGTTTATTGATCTGGTGCAATAAATATTGACTTGGTGCAGTAAATAATAAAAAAAACATGGAATTATTACATATTAATACAATTTTTTTAAACACTTACCTACAGGCGTTTCATCGCCTTCTTTCAGTCTTAGAACGATTTCAGTTTGACCGTCTATCAGAAATCGCGGCGGTCTGTTACATTGTACTATATTTACATATAAATTAATTAATAAATACACAAACACTAACACTACATTGGAGGAAAGGACGCGTTTCCGTTTAAATTTGATCTTTACGAAATGTCCTGTAAAAATCCTTGTGTGACTCCTGAAAAATATCCTTTCTGTTTCCATTTTTCATTTCAATTCGTTTTCACTGAATTCGATGTATAAGCCGGTAAAACCAAATTAAGTTGACCGCGTTCGTCCCATGATTTTAACGTTGTGTTTAAGATCGTCTCCTACGGTACCACTTTCACTGAAATAAGAAAATTATTAATAGAGCGAGTACCATGGCCACAATTATATATTATTAACTTTTAAAAAAGAATTCTTGATTATAAACGTCGAATATTAAAGTATATAATTTAACAGTTATTTTTAAATTGTGTTGCACCTTTACGTTTACTAATAAGTATGATGAAAAAAGGCAGATGTAATTCCAATTGGAAATAATTAAAGAAAACAGCGAAGTAGAAATTAGAATGATTTATAGAATTGTGTTTATAATAAATAATAATAAATAAGGAGATATCAAAGTTTAAAATATTTATACGTGAGAGAAAGTAATGTGGTGTTTTAAAATGAAATTGTTTTAAAATACAAATTTTATTTAAGAAAAGATGCCACAATTAATCAACTTGACACCAAGCTGTAATACAAACATTTTTTTAATAGGTTATGTGAGGCAGATTCTTAAAGTATCACTTTTATTGTCACTAAGTAATTTTAATATGCACAGTTTGTCGTTTAATTTGGATATGTAACAATTATGGGACCAATTTGTAAAACAAAAAGCATTAAAATTGTTCGTAATATCAAACGTGCACACCCCGCGTCTTGATTTTATCGCTTACAGTTTTTTTCGACACTTTAACCAGAAAATTTTTCAAAAACTCCCAGAAAATAGCCAAAACTCTTATCAGGTATAAATTATAATCTTTTACAAAAACACTTCCCCCTTCTATTGCCCGTTTCCATATGATGAGTTACAGTAGGAAATAAAAATATTTTGTTCGGTAACTAAGGATCTTGTTTAATGAACTTCCTGCAAGAATTTAAAGACAAAAGTGTCAGTTAACAGCTAGTGTGCAATTTGTGCAGCTTCTCTTTCCATGACAATTACTAGGTATATTTGGTAATTTATATTCATGATATATTGTGTAGTTTCTAGCGCTTCAGTCATCCCACATTATTTTATATCAGCAGTGTTGATTGTTCTTAGGCAGACAACTGCTTTGGTGCAAAATTATCACAAATATAACTAATTTCATGGCGAAAAGTCAAATTTTTAGCCTTTCTCGGTAATAGAACACGATCAACGATCGTTGTGAGCAATTATTTTCCAGTGGACCAGATTTTTAATGGCGAATTTAATTTCCCGCCTATTATACAACCACAGGTCTATGACAGAATAGTAAGTCATGAATTGTAATCATTGTCGTAGCTAATACATGTAATTAAGTCCCCAAAAGGTAACATTTTTATGACCACGTGTAGTTCTGCAACAGATGCGTTTGCAAAAGTTGTCAATCCTATGCCTCATTTAGTTCACATTTTCATCAAGTAACAATATAATTGGATAGCATCATACAGAGTCGTGAAGTAGAGAGAGCATTTTGGTGAAAAATATGTTCCTTTTTTAATCGCATAATATTTACAGTAAGTTTTACCAAAGTTATTCCTTGATGAAGGCTCAGTAATAAAAAATAAGGGGCATGCTTCATACCTTAAAGATAGCACCAAAACATTTTAGCTCTAATATAACGTAATGATTAAGCAAATTAATACAAATTTCGAAGTTATCTCGAAATTCCACTGATTAAAACTCGAAATTTATAGAAATCAGTCAAAATTTCAGAATTAAAGACAAACTGTTTATGAAAAAAAAAAACCAACGTCAGTCAATTTTGAGGAAAAAAAAATCAAAATTTGAACAAAAAATGGGAATATTGTGTCCGAATATTCGACTTTAAAAATTTAAAGTTATAACTACGACAAAGGTTCAAATTTTTGTTAAAACTTCAAAGTTATAAAAAGCGAATTCAAAAACATGAAAATTGTATTTTTTTTAAGTTCAATTTACTCTCAAACGGCAACCATATTAAAAGCCTTCGAAGCACCGAGAGTAGGATGTGAAAAGAAGGATAGATGGCCGCCTTTTTAAATAAGGAATCGCCTTTTTATATAAGGATTTCTCTCTTTTATAAAAGGATCTCTGTATTTTCTTTGCAAAGTATATTTTATTGGCTTTTTTTTCTTCGCTAGTTACTCCTTTCACAATTTTAGATTTTCAATAACCTTATGTTAAGGATTGACAATCTGTTACAGATTACCCCACGTAACGATTGCGTTGGATCTGGCAAAGAAAAAGCCAATGAAACATAAATAGAAATACAGTAAAACTCGGCTTAATGCTGCTCCGTTTAGCGCTGTTTCAGTTTAGCGCTTTTTTACTGGAATAATGAGATTACCTGAAAATTGCAAGCGCCATTGGACTTCCCCTAAATTTAAAGTACATACAACATACATATATAATTTTTTTAATGAGGTTACGAAGAAAGATTCAAATGGAGTGTGTAAAAATATTTGGCAAGATCTAAACGAGGACGGTGACACTAGAAACTGTGTTGATATGAACGAAATAGTCGAATTAGTGAAACAAACAGGTTAAGAAATGTGAAAGATCTCAAAGAAATGATGATGAGCTCAAGGAAATCGTGGATCAAGAACAACACAAAAATATTGAAAATAGTGATTCTGAAGAACAAAAAAATTTTCAACGGAATTTCTAAAAACCAGTTTAGCCACTATAACAGAAATTATATATATTTTATTGAAAATGAAGCAGATTTTGATAGGAGTTCAAAGGCAAGACAAGGTGCCATGGATACTTTTCCCACATGTTGACAACTTCTTATAGGGCACTTCAGAAAAATACAAATCACATTAGGCGCTTTCGTGATGAGAAAGCGGACAATTGAAAATGCAGAAGAATCCGACTGATCTAAACATGAATGGTGACTTGCTTTTTACACTCATTTTCCCCTAACTCCATTATGTATATGAAGAGATGACCTCGTTAAACGCTGTTTCGTATAACGCTCTACTTGGTTGGAACAGAACCCCCGCGTTAAGCAGGGTTTTACTGTATAAGGATAGGTTGTAATTTTCGAGGAAAATTCCGTTCCGTAACGAATTCTATAGCTTGGAAGTTCTATAGAAGAAAGAGTCTCCATAGACAGAAATCTTCACTGTGTCAGGGTCGACCGACAGAAATGTGCTGTTTTCGACGATCTTGTAGGCCTCAAAAATCTCTATTAGTTTCTGCGGGCATTTATCATAGGAAGAAAAGAGACAGAAAGGGAGAAGTCACCAAATATCCGCCTGTGTTCCAATGTTTCAAGAGAATCGGTCAAACTTTCGTCATCAATTAAGCCAATCGTTCTTTTTTGAATTGGATCCAAAAGGCTAATGAGGCTAAACTCCAAACCTGCGAACAGTATTCTTGTGTTGGTTTAATTTGAACTTTGTATAGATTGAGCAGCTGATGAGATGTAAAGTACTTTTTAGCTCTAAACAGTCTAGTTTCTGAAAGGCGAACTTGGCACATGATTGTCCCAAGAGAAGTTAGTGCTCGCATTCACTCCCAGGAATAGACAGATTAGATCCCATAGAGAGAAGTTTACCGTTCATTACTACGTTTCTTGCATTATTCTTTGATGATTTCTTAGAGAACATGTGCGTGCCATTGACCAATCCGCCTCTCAAAAGCTAGGCTTTCTTTTTAGAGCTAAAAAGTACTTCACATCTCAACAGCTATTAACACTATACAAAGCTCAAGTTAGGCCCACACTAGAATACTGCTCTCATATTTGGAGTTCAGCCCCAAAACACACTTTAGCTCTCTTGGATTCAATTCAAAGAAGAGCGATTCGTCTAATTGATGAAGAGAGTCTAACCGATTCTCTCGAAACACTAGAGCACAGGCTGGTTGGTGACTTGTCTCTTTTCTACAAGTACTATTATGGAAGATGCTCGCAGGAACTAATAGGATTGATCCCCCAAGGGCAAGATTCTTGAGGCGTACAAGACAGTCGGAGACAGCAAATTCCTGTGCGGTCCAGCTTGATACAGTGAGGACTTCTGTCTACGGAGACTCTTTTTTCTATAGAGCTTCCAAGTTATGGAGCTTGTTACCGAAAGGAATTTTCCCCAAAAATTACAACCTATTCTTGTTTAAGAAGCCTGTTCATCGGCATTTATCTTTGTTTCCGCATCCTACTCGCAGTGCTTTGAAAGCATAATGGGGTAACCTTTTGCGAGTGGATTAAACTTAAAAAAAAAACCGCAGCCTGAATTTTTGAGACATTAAAGTCAACCAATCCATTCCAGAATGATTTAGAGTCACAATCCGTACTGCTAAGGGAACAGTACCCTTCTCCGATCAGAAGCATCGACGGATAATGGTTTGTCGGAAAAAAAAAATCACACCAGGCTACCATTATCTGCTTAGCGTATATCGGATTGGAAGTTGAAGCTAAGATATCGTTTATGTGTAACAGAAATAGAGTAGGAGACAGAACAGACACTTGTGGCACCCCCACCTTAATCGCAAATGTCTCGGATGAGACGACCTGAACAGATCTGCCAGTGAGAAAGCTGAATATCAAGCTGAGTCCAGGAGGAAGACCATAAGATGTTAATTTCGCGAGAAGAGATCGGTGCTAGACTCTATCAAAGACCTTTGAGATATCTAATGCGACAATCCTAGTCTCACTGTGTTTTTCCATAGCTTTCCATATGTCAGAAAATCGCCAGTGAGGCAAAAAACTCTTGTGGACATTCGACAATAGAAAATTAATTGAAAACGTTTTTTTTTTAAATTTAGATTCTTTATAGAAATTTTGAAATTTTGTCAGAAATTTCAAATATTCTAGCTTTGATTCAAGTGTTTCTGATTAAAATGAAAGGGATTTTTTACATAAATGTTTAGGCTGAATTTCTTTAAAATTCCACCTGATTTTTAAAAATTTTGAGTTTCACTTTGAATTGTTTTTAATTTCAAGTTTTTATTCGAAATTTCCGGAAAAAATCTCTTTTAAAGAGAAGCAATTCTAAAGTTTTGCTTTAATTTATGAGTTGGTCAAAAATAAAAAAAAACGATTTAATTCTTTTTAATTTCAACTTTTGCTACAAACTATAAATTTTTGAGCATGGAATTTTGAACATTTAATTTTGATTATGAAATGTCTCAGTTTAAACTTGAAGTTATTATTCTAAGTTCAAGTTTAAGGCTAAAAGCTGATAAAATGTTCAACTTTAGAGAATAAAGCCTAGATTTCAAGAAGAACAGTTTGCTGCCTAAATTTTGAGTTTGAAGCAGAATTTTAGAAAAAAATGAAAATTAAAGAAACATCCATTTTGAAAAAATGAAAGAACTATTGAAAAAAATTTTAAATTTCGGGTCAAAAACCAAATTTATGGAAAATAATGTAGCGAAAGAAATTATTTAAAAAAATTCACTGAAAAAAACATTTGCTTTAAAATTCAAATTATCAAAAAGTAGAAATTTCGCAATGAAGGTTAAACTTTCGAATGCAAAGAAAAACTTTTTGAAAAAAAAGAAGAACAGGAAGACGAAGAAAAAGAATCTGGCGATGAAAAAGAGAAAAAAGGAGAAGAAGAGACGGAGGCAGAAGAAGATAAAGAAAAAGAAGAAAAAGAAGAAGAAGAGAAGAAATAGAAGAAGAGAGTTTATTTGTGTTGACGTACATATTCCTAAAGTTTAATGATAAATATACTACCGGCATAATTAATATAAATATGGATAAAATAATGTAAATAGATGAAATAGGATTTTGAATAGAATTGTAGAATTTAGTAAATAAAAACCGTTTCTAGAAGGTTCTGATAAGGGGAAAGCGGCCGCGATAACGAAACAAGCGGCAGATAAGCGTTCCAGAAATTTCGGCATTCGATAAGCCTTATCTGCCGAAAATTCTGGAAGCCGGGGGCCAAAACCATAAAAAGGCGGTCAGCTTTTCCTCGAATCAGTCAGTTAGAAGTCAGTGTAGTTCGTGGGTTAGCAATTACTAAATAAGTAGTGAGTTACTGGAAGCCTATAAATACGCGGTCCTTTTTTCCTCAGCCAGTTAATTAAACAGTGAGTTAGTTAGTTGGTTAGCTAGTTAATTAGTCAGTTGATCAGTCAGTGAAGTGAATTATAATTGTGTTCCGAAATCAGTTTGGAAATAAAGTGGTTACAATTCACGAAGTATTAATTTTCGAACCGATAACGCGCAATAATATGTATTTTAAGAGCTAACATGGCAAGGTTTGCTTGTGAAAAAATTCGATTAATTCTGAACAGTAGTTTATGGTCGATACCTTTTTAAAAATGAAAAGTAAAAAAGAGCATTTTTGACATATGTTACCTTTTTACTATAGAAAAGGTAAACATGTTTTTCAAGCAAAAAAAAATTATCCGAAGTGTATAGAGAAGATGTCTCAAGTGAGCGCCAGTGCCAAAAGCTAGTTTGGAAAATGTCGATCCGGCAATTTTGATCTCGAAGATGCACCACGTTCAGGAAGGCCAGTTGAAGCTGGTGAAGACACAATAAAGCCATTAATTGAAGCAAACGGACGAAAAACAACTCATGAGATCACTGGGAGACTAAATTTATCGAATTCGACCATTTATGATAATTTAACGATAGGTTTAATCTCAGAGCTTGACATATGGGTCCCTCATCTTCTTACGGAAAAAAAACTTGTGCCTTCGCTTTGACGCGTTGCGATGTTTCTCAAACGCCAAGAAAATGATTCATTTTTGAAGCGTATCATCACTGAGGACGAGAAATGGGTTGACTACAACAAGGCTTCCCAAAGTGTGCCCAAAGTTGGTGCCTTGAAGAATAACCAGAGGCGTCGCGAGATGCTCTCTCATGGAATCTAAATTTACTTATACATATTTGAGGGTACAAAATAATTCAAATTGCGCGCCCTGGCATAAAATATGCATTGCGAAGAGCTCGCGATCGACATGATCAATCGTCGTGTACTCAATGTTGTTACAGGGGACTAGTTCGCCGAATACAGAGCTTGGGTTTGGTTTGGGCAACGCCGAAGCTCCTGTTGGCAAAGCTTTTCCAGAAATAAGCCAGTAGAATTTTCCTGAACGCTCAATGGAAGATTAGTGAAGATGGCGGTCAAGATTGTTTTCCAGAATTGCATAAATACGAGATCTCTAATGAGTTAGTTGTCTCTCAACACTTGCTGTCTCTTTTCACGCAACCCCTTTTGAACCTCACTGAATGGTTTGCAAATATTTGCCAGAGAAAAATGTCGACAAAAATTGCGTGGATCCAAGATTCTTTCCATGCCCAAAGTCCACCAGAATTCACTTAACAATAAGAGAGAAATCGCTCAAAAATCGACGTAGAGCAAGGAATGAGAGTGGCAGTGTAAAACCTTATTTCTCGTTTTGAAAAAATGTGTGATCGCCAAGAACGTGCATCACATTGAAATTTTCCCTTTTTTTGACTATAATTTCTATCCCTGGTGCCTCACTAGTGTCCATCATATACAGTCCGTCCTATAAAGGCATAGACCAATAGGTTTGAACATTTATTAGATTCGAAGTTTGGAAACCAAATACCGGTTTCGATCTTGATAGATCTCGTCAGTTTGGTATATCCAACTCGAATGCTAATAAATGTTCCGACAAATAAGTACTAAAACATTCACAGGCGTCAAGCGAGTGATTCTTAGTACTACCACATATTGGTCCATAGAGAAACTATGGCCATCGCCAAGAATGTCGTAGAGAGCAACCGCTTCGCTAGGTGGCAGTGTTTCAACTGTTGGTAGTTCAGCTACCTATGATTCACTATACACGCCTGGAGGGCTGCATGAATTTGTAGTTTAGGTTGCATTCTTCTTGCATATACAATCGTGTTCAAAAGAGTACAGTAAGCAAGTTTTAAAGCATAAAGCATAGAGCAAGTACAGCGTTTTGTTGAATACGACGATAGACAAATTTCGACTAGGCCGTTGTAATAAAATATTTATCCTAAAAGGGCGCTGCCAACTGAACATGTTTGGGAACTGCTGGTCTACAACAATGTTAATCGCAAAAGATCCTGAAGTAGAAAAGATGGACCAGCCCAAAGTACTTCGAAAGGCAATTTCCTTAAAAAAAAGGTTTGGTGGGATTTCAAAGGAATCGTTTCTTTTGAGCTTCTACCGAGCAACACGATGACCAATTCTGAAGTGTACTTGTGATCAGTTGGACAAATTAAATGATAAACTTAAAAAAAAAACCGCCAGAATTGGTCAATGGGAAAGGTATAGTGTTCCAACAGGATAAAGCGAAACCACATACAAGTTTGACCACTCGGAAAAAGCTTTTAGAATTTGGATGGAATATATTGCAACACCCACCATCGTCTCCAGATTTGGCATCTTCCGATTATCATTTGTTCTGGTCTGCACAAAATTTTTTAGGCGATAGAACGTTTAATTTAAATGAGTAGGTTAAAAATGACTTGGATCAGTTTTTTGACAGCAAAGAACAAACATTTTATGAGCGTGGAATCATTTCACTGCAAATAAAGATGGCAAAGGGTATTAGATCAGAATGGATAATATTTAATTGAATAAAATACTATTTCACTATAAGAAAATCGTCTTTTATTTTTATTTAAAAAAAAACGAAATTACTTTCCGAACAACCTTAACTATAGCTATGAGTTTTGGTGGAACGGACTGGTCCTTGGTTATCTTCAAAAAATGAAATACAAATCTTGTCCCTTGAAATCAGGAAAGTTTAAAAACACAAAAAAGGTTGCTCTAACGCGTTTTGATAGCCAAGAGCTCAGAGAAATACTCATCGAAAATTTGACTTTTTTTATTTTAATTATTTTTTAAGTGTAATTATGTCCCCAAAATTCGACGAATTATTTTTACTTTAAAAAAAGACGAAATTTTTCAGAGGAAATTTAAAAATGTTCGTCGAATTTTGGGGATAAAATTACACTTAAAAAAGAATTGAAAAAAAAGTCGAATTTTCGATAAAAAAGACAAATTTCGAGTCGAAATTTGCAGAAATATGAATTTCGTCTCGAAATTCGTCTTTTTTATCGAAAATTTGACTTTTTTATCATAATTCTTTTTTAAGTGTAATTTTGTCCCCAAAATTCGACGAATAATTTTAACTTTAAAAAAAGACAAAATTTTTCAGAGGAAATTTAAAAATATTCGTCGAATTTTGGGAATAAAATTACACTCAAAAATGAATGGAGATAAAAAAAGTCGAATTTTCAATAAAAAAGACAAATTTCGAGACGAAATTCATATTTCTGGAAATTTCGTCTCGAAATTTGCAGAAATATTTTGTTAAACACAATCTTAAGAGAAATTTTGAAAGAATGACAAAATTTAAAAAACAAAACGAAATTCTCAGGAATTGGTATTCAAAAGAGTTCCTAGAAATGGCCACATTTCCAAAATAATTTAAATTAAAAAAAGGACGAATTTTGAAAGAAATCAAAAAATCAAAATTTCAATGAAAAATCGAAATTAAGAAATATGTTTAACTTTTCTGGAGAAAGTCTGGTTTTGATCGAAGCATCGAGGCATTTAGGGTCCTTTCTTTTTGGTCGTCAACATTTCTAAGGCACCAAACGAAGAAGGAAGATGTACGATAATTTTTTATAGCTGATACAATATTTTTTTTTATTTTCACCTGGCAACCTGACGTCAAAGTGAAAATTCGAACACGCTTTTCTACCTCGTGAGGGCGACTCGTTCTGTAAAATTCCGAAACAGAGTAAAGCGAACTGTCCACTTCGACCTGCCGTTGCCACTCATGGTCCACCTTCAGTCCCTTCCCTGGAGATAGCTTTTTAAATTTTCTTCGCCAGAGATACTGTCTTGAAAAGTTCCGGTCTACTACCTACTATAATGCTCTTGCTGTTGCTCTTCCTCTTGCTCTTCCTTTTGCTCTTCCTCTTGCTCTTGCTCTTCCTCTTGCTCTTCCTCTTGCTCTTCCTCTTGCTCTTCCTCTTGATCTTCCTTTTGCTCTTTCTCTTGCTCTTCCTCTTGCTCTTCCTCTTGCCCTTCCTTTTGCTCTTCCTTTTGCTCTTCCTTTTGCTCTTCCTCTTGCTTTTCCTCTTGCTCTTCCTCTTGCTCTTCCTCTTGCTCTTCCTCTTGCTCTTGCTCTTCCTCTTGCTCTTGCTCTTCCTCTTGCTCTTGATCTTCCTCTTGCTCTTTCTCTTGCTTTTCCTCTTGCTCTTCCTCTTACTCTTCCTCTTGCTCTTCCTCTTGCTCTTCCTCTTGCTCTTCCACTTGCTCTTCCACTTGCTCTTCCTCTTGCTTTTCCTCTTGCTCTTCCTCTTATTCTTCCTCTTGCTCTTGCTCTTCCTCTTGCTCTTCCTCTTGCTCTTCCTCTTGCTCTTCCTCTTGCTCTGATGATAGCTTGGCTATCAAAGAAAGATTAACAAACACAACAAAGGTTGCTCTAACGCTTGGCTATCGAAACGCGTTAGAGCAACATTTGTTGTGTTTTTTAATCTTTCTTGGTTTCAGGGGACAAGATTTGTATTTCATTTTTTTATAGCTAAGAGGATTATGAAGCTATGACAAACGCTCAAATAATACGAACGAATGATAAACTTGTATTTCTTTCGTTGGTTGTTTATGTTATTGTTCATGCAATTACTGAAGCTGTATTACACTTTAAACGATGTTCGCGAAATTTTGCAAAATGGACATCCTCCCACCTCAAAAAAAAATCTATCATTTTAAATATTTTTAGTTGGTGTAATAGTCATTATCGGCCGCCTAATGATAATGGTTGTTGCATTCGGTTTAGAACGTAACAAACTCCATGATTATATGTAACATATTTTTACTGACATTGTATTTTTCAAGGTTCTTCAAGCGCATCGAAATGGAAAATCTTTTAGAACATTGACCACCTCAGACGCGCCAGTGACCACAAAGAAGGATTTGGTCATTATAAACTTTGGTTAACGTATAATTAAATTAAATGTCTGTAGTTATAAATATTAATAACTAACTGTTTCTGTCGGTGTAGTCCGTTTAAATTACAAATAATTCTTGAAATTGTGGAGATTTTCTGCGATGTTTTAATATGTGCAACTAAATATTGGATGTTAATGGTATAGTCACTATACCATTAACCTTCTTAGTGATATAGTGTTAAATACTATAACGTGAGTTGTCAAATGTGAAGGTTAATACGTTTGAACATTTATCAAATTTAGACTGCGGGAAACAAAGACCGGTTTCGATCTTATTAGGTGTCGTCCTGACAGATATGAGTTAATGTTCTCTTGATAGTTCTATTTCGTATATTTCTCTCTGACATAAATATCAACTATCCTGAAAGAAGCTATCGCCTCCCAGCTGTGTAGATAAGTCTCGGATAGTTGACACTTATGACAGAGAGAAATGTTGAAATACAAAACTTGTTCCCTAAAACCAAGAAAGAAGATATTTTTGGTGAGGTGAAGTTTGAACAATTTATTGAAGACGGATCAATTGAAAAGGAAAGCAAGGAAATACAAATCTTGTCCCCTGTATCTCTCTGAAGATGATAGCTTGGCTATCGAAACGCGTTAGAGCAATCTGTGTTGTGTTTTTTAAACCTTTCTTGGTTTCAGGGGATAAGATTTGTGTTTCAATTTTTGAAAATAACCACCTGTACAGCACCTAAATCAGAAAGGTAACTTAAAGATATCATTTTAGCGATATCTTTAAGAGACACAGAAACGTTAACATTTAGATAACTTTTTTTGGTCGTCAGATTACTAACATTTAACAGATAAGATGATTTCGATAGATTCTTTAGTATGCAAGAAGAATGCAACCTAGACTACAAATTCATGCAGCCCTCCAGGCGTGTATAGTGAATCAAAGGCAGCTGAACTACCAAGAGTTGAAACACTGCCACCTAGCGAAGTGGTTGCTCTCTAGGAGAGTTCCCAGAAGACAAGACACGCCTGGAGGGCTGCATGAATTTGTAGTCTAGATTGCATTCTTCTTGCATGCGACGTTGTTGGCGATGTCCATAGTTTCTCTATGTACCAATAGGTGGTAGTACTAAGAGTCACTCGCTTGACGCCTGTGAATGTTTTAGTACTTACTTGTCGGAGCATTTATTAGCATTCGAGTTGGATATACCAAACTGATGAGATCTAACAAAATCAAAACCGGTATTTGGTATCCAAACTTCGAATCTAATAAATGTTCAAACCTATTGGTCTGTGCATTATAGATTTTTTAGGATGAGAAATTTTTATGTTAATATAATGTTAACTTTCTGACAATATTTTCCGATGTCAGACTTTAAAAAATGATAACTCTAAGAGCTCTTTAAGAGAGCTTATTCCTGAGCGGGCAAGGACAGTTCCACAAAAAAAAGAGAGAAATGTGCGGACTAATGTGTCTAAACTTAACGCACCCTTAAATTCTTGTTTTTTATATTTAAAAACATTTGATAGCAGTCATTGGGTAGCTCGAAAAAATTTGCAGAAAACCTCTGAATGTTGTTGAAACTGAAAATTAATTCTTCTACTCGATCTTATTTGATACGAAAATCTGTTAATTAGTGTTCGTTAGGTTTTTCGTGGTTGATTTTTTGTTTGTTTTTTGAAAAACTTTAAAGAAAAAGTCAACTAAATTCTAACTTTTGCTTCGAAATTACTAAATATTCTAAAGAGCTAAAGTTTGCAAGACTCACATTGGGCAAAAGACGAAATGATATGTTTAAAAGCATAACATTTTTTTTTAATTTCACCACAAACTAGAAGGCGGATTAAAATCGATAAAACTATGACTACTTATTTCTTGAACATTCACATTAACACGAATGTTTTAGAAACTCTGAAAATACCCACTTAAAACTTTTTCACTGCTACATAAACCGTGTAGAACCGAGAACTGAAGCAACTAATCGAATTTAAAGTAATGTTGGTCTTAGCTGGTTTCATTTTTTATGGTGGGTTAACTAAGTCGGTAGGCACAGAGAAAATGTAGAAAATTACCTGCAATTTAGCAAAAATGAATAAACAATAAGAACGAAGATGCAGTTTCTACTATTGTTATAATATTATACGCATGAATTATTATGCATTAATACGGGCAAACATAGTGAAATGTTTCTAGGGGATAACTGTTCAGGATATGTGTATATCAAAGTAAAACTAATCTGAAACCGGCTGTATTATAATAACTGCACCAAGAAGCAAAAGTAATGCCAATGTCACGGCGAATAAAAGATTAGAGCGAAATGTAGATCGGTGTGATTATGAATATACTATTTGCAATTATTCCATTGTATGTGATTGAGTCCTGATATCCTACATAGAAGTCCGTGACAAGATAAAATGTATGAAGTAATAAATAATGTATCTTATAAATCTTCTTTTTGTAGTAATATATTTCTAAAGGAGTACAGTATAATTATATTTAGTTATTTTTTATCATCCTACATGGTGATTTAGAATTTCTCTTTACATGCTAGTTGTTTACTTTTTTTCAAAATAAACATTACTCTCTGACTAGCATTTATCCATTATAGACAGTTGCAGGTGAGTTAATTATATCCAAAGCTTGGCCAATTTGAATTCTAATGAGGCATTAACTTATTAGAAGCTTTTTGTGGAGATTAATCGTCGGAAACAGTATTGGCTACTTCACTTGTTTGTTTTAATTGCAAAGAAAGAAAAATCTGGTGATAAACCAATTCGACAATCTGTCGAATTACTACAGTGAATAGTCAATAGACCAAATTAAACCACTTTTTCTTAAATATGAACTTGAAATTTTATATAAATTTTCTTATGTTGTAAATGAAAAATAAAAAAAAATGTCTATTTTCAGATATACTTACTTTTTCTACAATCAATCCAAATATTTATGAAGCTAACTAAGTTGATAATGTCTCAGATAAGAAGCATTCATTCGCAATAAGTCGATGACACACAGTTTATAAGATCACCTCAAATCATGCTAAAATGTTCGATTCCAACCGCAATTACTGTGTTGCGTGAACTAGTGCTAACTCCGAAAATATTTATCTAAATGATATAACGTAGGAGACAAATTCGATCTGCATTCCATACTTTAGCTAAATCAAGTGTTTTACTTGAAAAATTACTATTTGGGTCTCAGATAAGAAGCATTTATTCGCAATAAGTCGATGAGTAACACAGTTTATAAGATCGCCTCAAATCGTGCTAAAATGTTCGATTCCAACCGCAATTACTGTGTTGCTTGAACTAGTGCTAACTTCGAAAATATTTACCTAAATATAACGTAAAACACAAATTTGATCTGCATTCCATCCTTCATCTAAATCAAGTGTTTTATTTGAAAAATTACTATTTGGGTCTCAGATAAGAAGCATTTAATCGCAATAAGTCGATCACTAACACAATTATAAGATCACCTCAAATCGTGCTAAAATGTTCGATCCCAACCGCAATTACTGTGTTGCGTGAACTAGTGCTAACTCCGAAAATATTCATCTAAATGATATAACGTAAACGACAAATTTGATCTGCATTCCATCCTTCATCTAAATCAAGTGTTTTATTTAAAAAATTACTATTTGGGTCTCAGATAAGAAGCATTTATTAACAATAAGTCAATCACTAACACAGTTTACAAGATCATCTCAGATCATGCTAAAATGTTCGATTCCAGCAGCAATTGCTGCGTTGCGTGAACTAGTACTAACTTTGAAAATCTTCATCTAAATGATATAACGTAAAAGGCAAATTTGATATGCATTCCATCCTTCAGCTAAATCAAGTGTTTTATTTGAAAAATTGCTATTTGGGTCTCAGATAAGAAGCATTTATTCACAATAAGTCAATCACCAACACAGTTTACATCTGACACCGTGCTAAAATGTTCGATTCCAACCCCAATTGCTGCGTTGCGTGAACTAATAATAACTCCGAAAATCTTCATCTAAATGATATTACGTAAAAGGCAAATTAGATATGTATTCTATCCTTCAGCTAAATCAAGTTTTTTATGTGAAAAAAATTATTATTACTTAGAATGCAAATACCTATGTTTCCATAAAATATTTTTTACCTCAGCAACTATTACGATATCAAAAAAAACCTGCAGCTTTCCTATAATCTTTGGCCCAATAACTATAAACCTTATAAAAATCTAAATTTTATCTTTAGAAACCTAGGGCGGTCATTTCTGGAACATTTTGAGATGTACCTTTTAAGAAGATTGAATCAAAAATTGTAAGAAAAATAGTTTTTTTTTAAGTTTAATCCACTATCCTTAGAGGTAGCTCTTTCAAATGATACCTCATACGATGTCTTCTTCTTCCTATGTTAGGACTTAGTCCTGTGTTTCTTACAATGTTTTCCACTCTTGGGATGCGGAAGTCCAGCTTTTGTACCAGTGTTTTGGTGCTCTTTCTGGGAGTCACGCGGCGTTAGGCCTTTCCGTTTTTGCATGTCTGAGTAGCCGGTTATCAGGCATTTTATCTACATAATTTCCGTCTTATTTTGGCCCATCTTACCACATCCTGTAGCCCACAGATCTCTCTGATTTCTTTATTTCTCTTATGGTCGAGTAATGTGTAGCCGATATATTAATTAAAACTTGATTTTTCGGAGACCTAATTAGCCCCCATTCTATTATAAAATATATTTTTTTTTAATCGCTAGCTGGCGATATTTGCGTGGGTCATCGAAAACTAACGCTATGCAAAATTTCAAATTTCTACAAATACATAGTTTTCGAGAAAAACCTCTTTGTGACGGACGGACGAACGGATACGAGAGCGAGATTTTAAAGGTTTCGCTTTTTTCTTTCAAGGTATGGAACCCTAAAAACATTCAAATTTATTTTTAAAAATGCTGGGATTTCAATCTCAAACGCAGTTATAAAAAAAAAATTTAAAGAAAAGTCTAAATTAATTAGAATTAAATAAAAACAAGAAAATTTTAAAAAATTTAAAGGCTTGTTTAACTTCAAAATTTGGAGAAATACGAATCTTTGGGATCTTAGACTTAACTTATTTTTTTTAAATAGGCTTTCAAAGAAAGCTGAGAAATTTGTGTAAATAATTTTTTTTAGAGAAAAAGAACCTTTTGGGGACTAATTCGAATTTGAAAGTCTTTAATTATGTTATTACGAAAATCCGATTTGTTTTTAGAAAAGTGTAACTAAAAAGAGTTTTGAAGAAAAATTCAAAATTTCTATAAAGCATTTTTTTAGAAAAAAAAGCGCACTTTGCGAAATATTTACAGTTTCGATAAAAAAAGTTGTAATTTCTATACATTTTGGGAAAAACCTTAATGTACTTAACACAAATGGAGAAAATGATATATTTCGAAGGTCGACTTTTAAAGCAAAATCGAAATTTTCAAGAATAAAGTCTTTTCAAGATAAAATCGTTTTCTTAATTTCTCTTGACTTATAAAAGTTTTAAATTTTTTAAAATTTCGACGTTTTATCAAAATTTCAAGTTTTTTGCAGAGTTTTTTTATATCCAAATTCAAAACTTTGATTTTTTTCGAAAATTAAGTCAAGTTTTACAAATCTTGACATTTTCTCGAAAATTCAACTTTTTTGCAGAATTTTTGCAATCCCAGTTCAAAATTTTGACTTTTCGATCTTTCTTCTTTAAAGAACATTTTTTTAAATTTTTAAATTTTAAATTTTTTTTTTTAAATTTGAACTGTGTTTCAAAACTTTCCATTTTTTCAGGTTTTAACTTTTCTAAAAACTCCAGCTTTTTTTCAGAAATCCATTCTAATCTTTACATTTTAAGGAAAATTTGGATCTTTTTTTAAAATTTGTGAATATCTCGACTTTGTTGTAAATTTGGCTTTTTTGAAAGTTTTGATGATTTAAAATTTCGCCCTTTTTCAAACTTAAAAAAATCTGTTTTGTTTGAGAAAAACCGAATTTAAAAAAAATTAAATTTTAAGAAAAAGATCGAAATTTCGTGTAAAAATCGAAATTTAATAAACACTCGAAAATCGCCAGAGAGAGTCTAGATTAATCAAAATTTTGAAAAAAGAACGAATTTTGAGAGAAACTTGAAATTTGTCCAATTTTCTTTTGACTGTCTAAACCAGAGAGAGACAATTCCCCCCTCTAGTGCTCCGTGGTCTTAAAAAATGTTTAATATTTAGATAAATGTCAAAATTTTGAGAAACAAATTTTTTGAAAGTTTTGACCTTTTAAAATTTTGCCCTTTTCAAACTTAAAAAAAATCTGTTTTGTTTGAAAGAAAAATCGAATTTAAAAAAAAAATAAATTTTAAGAAAAAGATCAAAATTTCGTGTCAAAATCAAAATTTAATAAACACTCGAAAATCGCTAGAGAGTCTAGAATTATAAAAATTTTGAAAAAAGAAAGAATTTTGAGAGAAACTTGAAATTTGTCCAATTTTCTCTTGACTGTCTGAATCAGAGAGAGGCAATTGCACGCTCTAGTGCACTGTGGTCTTTAAAAATGTTTAATATTTAGAGAAATGTCGAAATTTTGAGAAACAAATTGCAATTTCCAGAAAGTTGGGGTTCAACTTTAAACACCTACAACTCTGAAAAAAAAATTTTCTCGGAATGTTGATCTTTTTACAAAATTTCCAAAAAATCAATTTCAAAAACTTGAAGATACATATTTTTAGCTTCTTATCAAAAGATCGACCAAATTTCGAAAAAAGGTAGATTTTAATAAAGAAGTCGAAATTTGCAGAAAGTCAGGATTTAAAAAAAATCGAAATTTAAAAAAGCAGATTTTGAAATTTCATCAAAAACGAAGAACTTTGAGATAAAAATTCAAAATTTTGAGAAAGTTGGTTTCTTGTTAAAGAAGTACATATTTAAAAATAATTCTTCTTAAAAAAAAATTAGAGAACAGTCAAAATTTCCAGCAATGTTAAGTTTCTAAATAAAAATTTTAAGAAAAAATTTAAAATTCCTGTAAAATATTTAGACTAAAATTTCGTGAAAAGGCGAACTTTCAAAAAAAAAAATTTGATATTGCTTTTAATATTAATTTTAGAGAAATGTAGAAACATTGAGCAAAAATGTCCAAATTTCTATTTAAAATGAAAAAGGTAAATTTTTAAGAAAAAAAGAAGAAATTTCTTTAATATTGCAACGCAATGTAAATAGATGGAACAGAATTTAGAATAGAATTGTAGAATTTAGTACATAAAAAAAGTTTCTAGAATGATCTGATAAGGGGAAAGCGACCGCGATAACGAAGCAAACGGCATATAAGCGTTCCCGAAATTTCGGCAAACGATAAGCCTTATCTGTCGATTTGTTCTGGAACCTGGATGCCAAAATTATATAAGGCGGTCAGCTTTCCCTCGAATAAGTCAGTTAGAGTCAGTGTAATTAGTGACTTAGTAGAAGTCAATAATAAGTGAGTTAATTGTCCAATTGTGGTGATCCAAGTTTAGTTTAGTAATAAAGTGGGTATTATTTTCAATTCACGTGTGAATCATTTCGAACCTATAAGTCCGTAACAATATGTTGGAATTTAAAAATTTGAAGTTCTAATACAATTTTTAATTTGCTTTCAAGCAAATCAAAAATTATATTAAAATTTCTCCAAGGATATCAGAAATTTCTATACATTTTTTGAGAAAAAATACAAAATTTCAAAGAAATTGACATTTTGAAAAATATGTTCGAAATTTTGAGAAGAGAAGAAATTTCTATAAATTTTGAGAAAAATTTATTTCTTTTAAAAAATTGGCAAACGAAGAGAGAATGGGAATTTTAAAGAAAAACTTGGAAATTCAAACAATATATGTTGAACTTCTTGAAGAAAAGAAATGTGGGAATAATTCGAAATTTCTACATATACATATATCAGAAAAATATATCAAATTCGAAAATGATAAAATTCAATAAGGCATCCATAAAAAATAACAAAGTTGGTATAATTTTCTCAGAAACAGTTAAATTTAGAAAAAGTTAACGCACATCAATAAAAAGGCCTTAAAAAACAACTAAATTCAGTTTTTGAATTTTTTTAATCGGATTTCAGATAAAGCTGATTTTTAAAAATGACGATTTTCAATTTTTTCTTAATAAAATCAAGAAAAATTGGAATTCAATTGTTTTGTCAGTAAAATATCGTTACATTCTGCACTACTTTGTCCATTTAAGCTTTCTTGTGTCTCTAATAGTTTTTGGTTAAATTTGGTTAAACGAATTTAAACAAAAGTATAAATTTTTAACAAAAACGCGAGAAGTTCAATTTTAAGAAATAAAATCAAAATTTCTAAAAAACGAATTAACTCTCACAGAAAAAGAGATTTCTACAAAAGCAATATTTAAAGAAAAATCAAAATCTCATGGAATTTTTTCAACATTTTTTTGAAGAAATTTCGAAATTTGAAAGAAAAGTTTTTGTGTTTTTTGATAAAAAATCTGAATATTTCAAGAAAGTGGAAGATTCTTTTATAAAATTTAAACTTTTGTCACAAGATTTCAACATTTTGACGAAATGTCAATTTTAAAATCAGAACATTGACCAAAAAATAATAAAAACCTTTGTTGAATCTACAAAATTTGCGAAAAGAACTTTCGAATTTGTAATTTAAAAGTATTTTCAGAAAAAAACTAAAATTTTTGACAAACCTGTAACTCACAAGAAGTCAACGAGAAATTTCGATTTTAAAGTTAAAATTTTGGAAATTTTCCAGTTTAAACTGAAAAGTTTCAGAACTTTGATTGCGAAATCGTTTTGTATTTAAAATCACAGAATTTTAGGAAATATTTCAAAGTCATTGAAAAAACTAGATATATTTTTACGTTTTAACACGAAACTTCCAGAAATTAAAATTTCGATTTTAAGTGCAAGTTTCGGGAAAAATTTTGAGACTTTGGGACTATGAAAGAAATTTTTAGAATAAATCTAAACATTTTTAGTATTAATCCACAAATTGAAATACAAATCTTGTCCCCTGAAACCAAGAAAGATTAAAAAACACAACAGAGGTTGCTCTAACGCGTTTCGAAAGCCAAGCTATCATCTTCAGAGCGATAATCTCTTGTATTTCAATTTTTGAAGATAACCAAGGACAAGTTTGTTCCACAAACAAAGAGTAAATGCAATATTTCTAGAAAAACTGAAGTCAACACTGTCAGGAAGATTCTGGGTTCAAATGGTTAAAAATTGTCTAACCAAAAAACAAAAAATTTTTATATTCTACAAAATTTTAACTGTCACTAATAGGAAAAGGTTGGGAACCAATGCCCTTAAATACCAAAATAGAGCCGAAAGTTCTTTTTCAAAGTCCATTAATTAACATAACATAACAAGTCCATTAAGATTAACATATCTTGTAATGAAACATGCAATTCAGGAAAAATCTGGCCCATCTGATTGCGTTTCCTGTGTCAGTTAGCACGGTTGGAAATAAAAATGTTTTGTTTTACATTTGTTTGAGGAATTTACTACAAGGATTTAAAGACTTAGCTTAATCACTGTGCTTCTGCTTCCATAACAATGTACAGTCAAACCTCTCTATAGCGATTTCCAAGATCCTACAAAAAAATCGCTATAGAGAGGTTTTCGTTATAGCGAGATAGCAATAAAAATGCACAAATTACATATAAAATTTCATATTATACATTTATTTAAAAATAGGTACACAAACATACGCAGATTGATTAAATTTATTAAAAAAAATCTGTTATTTCTGTTTGAAGAGAGAATTTAGAAAATGTTTGCTGTTCAAAAAATACTTCGCACTTAGTTAACGCATTGAAAACATGTTCAGGTGTGTTCTCCACCTAAAAATTCCTTTATACTATCACGTAAAGAATATCATTAGCATGGGGTATCCCAAATATTGAGTATTACTTATTTTGAACGAGATGCAATTATAAGCCAATGAAACCTTGGCATAAGGTATTAGGAAAGTTCTCTGAACGGAAGACTGTTATTAAAACTAATTAAACGTTGAAAAATCTTGGTTCAAAAATTATTTCTAAGGAGGAATCCTGTTCGTTAAATGGTGGTAATATTACGTGTAAATTTGCTTAAAATGCTACGTTGCCTGAAAAAATTCGTTATATAGAGGAATTCGGTATATGGAGGTTCCTTATAGGGAGGCATGTATTTAATTTCGGTATCTTATATTTATCGTGGGATATTCTATAATTTCTAGCGCTTCGCTCATTTAGCATTATTGAACATCAACAACAAAGATTGTTCTTGGGCGGTACCAATTCATAAGCAAGGAGTGACACTTAAAATCGTTTGACATGTCAGCTTGTCATAGTTTTACCATCACTGTTATAATATACAACTTACTTGAAAAATTGAAATAGAAATATTGTCCCCTGAAACCAAAAAAGATTAAAAATCACAACAAAGGTTGCAACCTTTGTTGTGTTTTTTAATCTTTCTTGGTTTCAAGGGACAAGATTTGTATTTCAATTTTTGAAGATAACCAAAGATCAGTCTGTTCCACCAAAAAAAAACAAATTACTTGACAAAGAAAAAGCAAGAGCACATCGCTACTGTGAAATGAAAAAAATGTCATTGATTGGATTTTTCTCAAAAAGTGAATTACATCTTACTATTTTATACTCTGGGTGAGAGGAGGCTAACGTAACGTAAGAGATATAAAGACCCCTGATTCTGTAGTTTAATTTTTTCATGGAGAAATATATACTTTGAAATATTACATTAAGTTGAATGTAACAAATAGTATATAGAAGTTGAAACGAACTTTTTATGCAAATTATTGCGAGCTTGACTTGTCTTGCATAGATGATGAATCTAATTATGTACGTGTCTTATAAAAACGCCAGGTATTATTGCATAATATTTGTGGTTTCAGCCGAACGAAAACATTACATTTCTCTATACAATGCAAAGCAAAGAAGTGTGGTTGAAGTCTCTGACAACTTCCTTCACGATAACATTGCAAAAACCAAGAACCAATTTAAATATTCAATTATAACAGTTGTAACTTCCTTTGGTGGCGTGTATGTTACTGAAGCATCAAAAAAATTAAGATGACACTTTAATTACACATTTCACTGCTTTTGTCTATCTTCTAGCAAAAAGATGTTCTACATTTCTATCAAAGTTAATATTGCAGTTAGAAACTTTAATATCGAGGATGCTGCTAAAATTGATACTTTGATGCATCATTATCTTGTTATTTCCTGTAGATTGTTCGGAAGGTCGTGTTTTTTTTGAATAAAAATTGGAAAGGTATAAGTGTAGAGAAAAAATCAGGCAGCATGTAATTTTCAGGTGAATTCGTGTTATCACACCGTCATATCCGGAATTTTACACCTGCGTCCGGTGGATCACCCCTTTAATTTCATTGCCAATGACCTCGAAAGCAGTCATTGACAAATCAACAAAGAAGTGAGTCAACCTTAAAAAAATGGTAATCGGAATAACTTTGACCAACCATATTTTTGGAGAGTTAAAAAAATGGTATTCTTAACATTGGTGATGAAATATTGTTTCTTTATACAGGTTCTAACAAATTCGCTTCTCACTACAGGAATCTTAAAACGCTACGAGATATAGGATCGGTTAATTGGTGCAAAGATATATAATTTGATGACCAGTAACATGCTGTCGAGAAATCAAAAACGTCTTTTACTGCTCTTCAAATTTTTGGAAAAAAGTAAAGTTTTGAATTTTGGTTTTTATTTTTTATTAGCGTTATAAGGAGTAGTCGAAAAAATAAAAACGCTTTTTAATTGGTTTTTTTATCCTTCACAAGTCAGGCTAAATATAGTAGTTGTTTTATTAGACGTTTCGACCTTTTGTAGATTTTTGTTGTATGGGATGAAAAACGCCAATAAAGAATTTTTTCTAATTTTTCGATTTCTCTTCAAATAACGCAAAGAAACAGTAAAAATAAAAATTCAAAATTTTTATTTTTTTCAAAAATCTCCAGCACCTAAGGAGATATTTTGGATCTCTGGGCGGCATATTTCTGATCACCAAATTGTGCAACTTTGCTCCAATTTACCTAATGCGGTATTTCGCACCGTTTTTGAGATCCTTGTAGTTAGAATCGAACTTTCGACTTTTTGAAAAACTATCGAGATAAGGGTTGACATTTTTAGGTTAATATACGAAATTCGAAATTGAAGCCAAAATATCGACTAAAAACTCGTGTAAATTTTGAGTTCAAAGTTGAGTTTTTGTACTGCTTCCCAAACTTCTAAGTTTAAACTGGAAATTTAGAAATTTTAGTGAAAATTTTAATAATGATAAATTCCCAGAATTTTCGTGATTGATTTTGAAATCATGTTTGTTTAAGGTTACCAGATTTTTAGCATTCGATTATCGAACAGAGGTCTTCAGTTCCGAAACAAATCTACGTTCGTTTCACTGACACGAACACAGAACAAATCGAGCAAACCCTATTAGTGATGCACAGAGCAAGATTTTTTGTCTTGCCATCTAACTTTTTGTCTTGTCTTGCTCACCAAGACAAGATGTTGGATTACTTCTTGTCTTGCCAGCTCTTGCTGGTTTGATTCTTGTCTTGCTAGCAAGAGTGTTGGGTTTTCTTGTTCTTGTTGACTTGTTTTTTTGCTTGTGAGCAACAACAAAACCAATGCAGAATTAATTGTAGTACGATCATAAGCAAATAGAAGGCAACCTGGACTACAGTCTTGCAGCCCTCTAGGCATGTAGAGTGAATCATAGGTAGCTGAACTGCCAACAGTCGAAACACAAACACCTAGCGAAGCGGTTACTCTTTGGAAAGATCCCAGAAGACAAGGATTCTTAAGCACAGACCAATAGGTTTGAACATTTATTAGATTCGACGTTTAGAATCCAAAGACCCATTTTGATTTTGTTAGATCTCATAGGTGGAGGAGTATTAAGAATTACGCTGGCGACGTCCATTGATTCTTTAGTGACATACTTGCTGGAACATTTGTTCGAGGTGATGAGATCTAACAATATCGAAACCCGTATTTTGTTTCCAAGCTTCGAATCTAATAAATGTTCAAACCTATTGGTCTGTGCTTTAGAATCCTTGTCTTTGGCAATACGACCAGTTTAAAATGTATATCATGCATAAAAGATGTAAACACAAAATAAAACCATAAATTGGAGACGGGGCTCTCCAAACAAAAACACACCCACAATCTATAAAAAAAAATAGAACTGTTTAAAGAAAGTCAAAATTTGGGGAGACAATGAAGTTAAAATATAAACTTTTTCAAGAAAAAAGCTGACATCTAAAGAAAACACTCCAAATTAAAACCATTGTTTTAATAATAATTTTGTGCTTTTTTTCTGGGAGTATCATGGGCGAAACAAATACTTGAAAAATTGATAACAAAGGCTTCCACGGCCAGTCAGTACAGGATATACTTCTTCCGGGATTGGACCGTGTCAAAGAACTACTCGTCTCTGGTATGGTGAACATACTGAGTTACCGTGCTCTTCTGTCTAAACCTTCTTATCCTTTGTACCAATTTTCAATTCAGAAGAGTTTCGCCTCTGGTATGGTGGACATACTGAGTTACCGTGCTCTGATGTTTTGAAATTGGCCTTTTCATTCTTTCATTTTTGCATATTCCCTTATATTTCTCTTTTTATTTATTGTTTCTTTTCTTTGTTCCTGAAGAAGCCCCCTACGATGGTGGGCGAAACCTCGAACACTTTTAGTAGTTCTCTGACACGGTCCAATCCCGGAAGAAGTATATCCTGTACTGGAAAAATTACAATTTGCGAGAAAACACTCAACGTTTAAACGTTGGAATTTCAAATTTTTCAAATTTTGTCGATTATATTTAAATATATATATATATATATATATATATATATATATATATATATATATATATATATATTTAAATTTTTGAGCTGGATTTTTCGACATTACACTTAAATTTTGGATTTTGTCCCTAAAATTGCAGTAATATGAAATAAAAATGTTATTTTCGAAATTTCCAGAAAAAATTGAAATAAAATCTAGAGAAAAACTTAAAGATTTCTGGAAAAATAAAAATCTTTGAAAAACTAGAAATTCTTTAGAAAAATTAAAAAATTCAAAATCAGAAATGTTACGTTGGAACTGAAAATTTTGAGAAAAATTCGGGTTTATCCAAAAATTTTTAATTTTTTCTTGAATTCTGAATTTTCAACTTTAAATACGTAGTGCAAAGTTTTTACTTCATTTTTCATCTCAGTTCATTTTTTCAATTTCAAATTTAGATTTTCGACTTTATTTCCGAAAATACTTAAAAAATAAAATTTTAATTTATAGTTCACATTCGCACTCTTGAGATCAACATTCCAAGATTCAATAATAAATCAAAATTGTGCGTTTAGTGGGGAAACATTTTGTCATTAAAGTCAAAATCTAGTCAAAGTTAATATTTCGTGGTTAGAATTCTGGTTTCAAGAAAAAAATCGAAATATTGAAATGTAAATTGAAATTTAGGGAATTAAATTAAGGAGTTAAGAAGACCTTCAAAATGTTTGAGAGAAAAAATCAAAATTTAGAGAAAAATTAAATTTTCTTCTAAATTTCAGATACTTAAAGAGTGACATTTTAAGAAAAAAAAAAAAATTGAATATTTCCTTTAATTTTGATGTTTTCTTCAATCTCTAAAGATGATAGCTTGGCTATCGAAATGCTGTCGAAATGCGACAACCGAGCTATCATCTTCAGAGAGACACTCTTTCCAAGTGTACCCATACCTCCAACCTTATTATACCTTCGACATCTGCTGGAATCTAATAACCTTTGAGTATCTCTCCGAAGACGAGAGCTTGGCTGTCGAAACGCGTTAGAGCAACCTTTGTTGTGTTTTTTAATTTTTCTTGGTTTTTGGGGGCAAGATTTGTATTTCAATTTTCGAAATTTCAATTTTTTCCAAATTTTAATCTGAGAATTTATGTCTCATAAAGGAATTGTGTATTCAAAAATGTTTAAAATCACTGTTCTAGAGTTTATTTAAAGAAAATATTGACAAAAGCAAGAAATCTTGCTCCCTGCTAATTTTTTGACAAGAAATCCTGCTTCTTGCTAATTTTTTGACAAGAATTCTTAACCTTGCTGAAATAACTTCTTGTCTGGTCTTGTTCTTGCTCACGAATTTCTTGTATATTTCTTCCAGCAAGAACAAGTCAAAACCAAAAATTATCAAGACAAGAACAAGAAATTCGTGAAAGACTACGAATTTGTTACAACTTGTACACAAAACTTGGGATGTAAATGCAAATTGCAGCGTTATTTTTATTATGTTATGGTCTTCAGTTTAAAAGGACAATTATGTAACTAAGTTTTGAAATATACAATAATAATACCGCGTAATTATGAAAAATATTCCCAAAACTTTGGCAACTTTGGTTTGCCCACTACATACACACATAAATATCATAAAAGATTTGATGTGTTGATGGCATACTTAGGGTCATTTCATTCATATTTAGTCACCAGTGATCTGCTAAAGAAAATAATCATTTTAAACACATCTTATTGTTTTCACAGTTTGTTCATTCAGATGTCAATGAAAGTAATGCAAGATTTCTATTTCATCTTTGCAATTCATCATAACGTGAGAAGTAAAACAGTGTTTGCTTTTTACCTTCATAATTTGCAATAAAATACTTGCAAGAACCGTGGCTAATGTTTCTCTTAAATGTGGTTATGTATTCCGTTATTAGTTACAGTCAGAGACTGGTTACAGTGCATCTGAAACAATGCGAAAAATACCGAGAGAAATTTTTATTAATTTGAAGAAAAAAATCTGGGGATTCGTTGATTCACTCTGTTATTTCTTGAAAAAAAATCAAGAAATAACCTAGAGTATTTCATTGACAAAACAAGCATTTGATGCTTTCTTTGTATTTTGTACACCTATTTGTCTCTCCCTTTATTTTTGACAAAATACCTTCTGAAAATTCCTCGCAATATACTAACGAAATATCAGTAAGATGTAAATCCCACAACATAGGTATTTAAGCAAGGAAAGCAAATTACCTCAGCTATAAATCAATTTGAAAACGTCGCATTACACACGTGTGGAACAACAAATACATGCGAATGGATAGCAGGGTGCAGGGTGAGGATCTACGTACGATCTATACTGACGTATGCAACCGAAACGAGAGCAGACACAAACAAAACCAAATCAACGCTGAGGACAGCAGAAATGAAAACGCTGAGAGCAATCACCGAGAAAACACTTGATATAGTTAGAAACGATGAGATCAGAAGAATAGGCGAACTGAATGATGTGGTAAGATGGGGGTAGATAAAGAAGACGCCAATGGTATGACCACGTGAAAAGAATGGAAATTGACAGAGTTCTTTGAAGGGTTCTGGAGGATATGCTTGTAGAACGTAGACCAAGAGGAAGACCACCGAAGAGATGGAAAGACAGCTAGCAATCCACATCTCAAGAAAACCAGAATGCCTAAATTCGAAGGAAAACAGAGCAATAGGTCTTCGAAGAGAAGAAGAAGAAGAAGAAGAAGAAGAAGAAGAAGAGAAAGAAGAAGAAGAGGTAGAAGAAGAATTACAACAATTACTTCACAAAACTGATGACCACCGAGGAGATGAAAATACAGCTGGCAATCCACATCTCAAGAAAAGCAGAATGCTTGAATTCGAAGGAAAACAGACCAATAAGTCTTCGAAAAGAAGAGAAAGAAGAGGAAGAAGAAAAAGAAGAAGAAGAAGAATTGCACACAATCACTTCACAAAACTGATGACCACTGAAGAGATGAAAGGACAGCTAGCAATCCACACCTCAAGAAAACCAGAGTGCTTGAATTCGAAGGAAAACAGACCAATAGGTCTTCGAAAATAAGAAGAAGAAGAAGAGGAAGGGGAAGAGAAGGAAGAAGAAGAATTACACACAATCACTTAAAAAAACTGATGACCATTGAAGAAATGAAAAGACACTGGCAATCCAATCTCAAGAAAACTGGAATGCTTGAATTCTAAGGAAAACAGACCAATAGGTCTTCGAAAAGAAGAAGAAAAAGAAGCATTACACACAATCACTTCACAAAACTGGATAAAATTAACATTCTTTGGACAAAAAGACATGAAACAGTGATGATTAATTTGACGATTGTATTCAAATAATGAACCAAATTTAGTTGAATTTAACATCACTCTATTAGAAGATAATCATTGAAAAAAATTTTGGCAAAACACGAAGGAAATCTTACACCGAAATAACAAAAAAAGGTTTTTTTTTAAAGAAAAAAACTTTCATGCACAAGATAGCAGCTAGTCGAGCTTTGAAACTAGACAACGAAGAATTTAGAGCTTCTTTCAGAATCTAGAGCTTCTTTTAGAATCGTTAACTCTACCAGGAAAAATCAATAAAGTGTAGTACTTCGAGAACAACTACCTTTGTAGCACCAAGGTTTCATTGTTTCTTCAAATGATTAATGATTGTTTAAGCTTTCGAAAGAATAACACACTTAGTTACTTAAGTCAATAATTACCGTAGTGCTTTCTTCGTACATTTTTTCGTCAAGACGTCATGTCCTGTTATTACCGTCGCACAAATTCTTCGACAGAAACAAAACGGTGTAATTATTCAGCAACGCAATTAGGAAAGACGCTTTTCTTAGGCCGGAAAGTGTAAATCATTCATTTTCTAGGCGAAACGAAAGTAATCAATGCCTCTTGTTTTGATGCATCCTACTTGAAGTTTGAACTAGTTTCAGTCATTTCATTTAACACGCCGGAAAGTACAAGTTTGGGAAAATGCTGATCATCTTTATTACATGCTAGCGTTACGATTGATGCACGTTGACGTTTACATGAAATTCTTGTTATTTTGTTGGAATAAGTTAATAACTTCTAGTTGATTGCTATATCACGAAGTTGAAATATAATGAAAATTATAAGCTTTGTAATTTAATTGGATAATGGAAAATATATTGCGGAATAATTACAATATGGAATTTTTTTTTAAACCATTGGTTGATTGTTGCAGTTAGTTGTACGCATTGGATTAAATCTTATTTTTTCATTTAAATAAAATTTAATACCTCATGTTCACCCCTTTACAGGCTGAATTTCGAATCTACGTCACCATCTACGTCATATGCGGAACTTCTGTGCGAAACTGCATGCTTCTAGACAGTGGTTTAAGCTATGCTACCTCTCAGTCAGGGTTTAGATTTTTATTAAACAGATAAATGAATTCTTTTTACATGTTCATGTATCAGGCAGTGTTCAGATTTTTATTAAATAGATAAATAAATTCTTTTTACATGTTCGCTCCTGTTCTCTTTATTAAAAGAAAAACAATGAATGTGCGTCCTGTTTTCAGGTAAAAAAATAAACGGTCACCTTAATTTTATTTGACTTGAAAGGGCGATAAATTAGGGGTCAGCTCAGGCTGCAAGATGTTTAAGTAAGCCACTGTCGTTGAATAACAATCGAGAGGGAATTAGTTTAATTAAGTCTTACATAACAAGTGCATAATTAAAGTGAATCTTTGTAATATTTAAAAACGTGTGAACATTCGGTTAATTTTACTTTTATCCCAATTTTCTCTTTAAAACAATTACAATTTCAATCTTAGGAGGAGTTACATTACATTCTGAAACGATTACAAGAAATCAGCTTTGTTTTGTATTATGATAACGAGGCCAGAGTCAGTACAGGATGTACTTCTTCCGGAATTGGACCGTGTCAAAGAACTACTAAGAGTTCTACTAAAGGGTTCTCCTTATCCCCAGTCGTAGCAAATATTTTCAAGGAATCTTTTGAAAACACTGCGTTGGAAACTGCGGATTTAAAACCCAAGGTTTGGCTTCGTTATGTAGATGACACATTTATTGCATAGCCACACGGCAAGGATTCACTAAATTTATTTTTGGAACACCTAAACAGTTTACATTCTTCCATTAGCTTCACTATGGAAATCGAAAACAACGGTTCTCTTGTTTTTCTTGACGTACTGGTCACCCGTTGACCAAACGGTCGCGTTTCTCATTCCGTTTATCGATAACCCATACATACTAATCGTTATTTGGATGCAGAGTCCCATCATCACCCTTCCCAAAAACGTTCTGTCATAAATTCACTGGTTTCACGAGCTGCAGCAATTTCACAACCGATAAATCTTTCAGACGAGTTGAACGAAATTCGTTTCAACCTCCGCAACAATGGTTACAAATCGCACAACATTGAAACTATCATTAAACGACATCTTCACCCTACCCCTCGTCCTTCACAAAATTCAATAATTTCTTCTAAAGCCTTTCTTCCTTACGTTCACGGAATAACAGATCAAATCGGAAAATTATTGAGAAAACACAACATTAAACCAATTTTTTCATCATCCTCAAAAATCCAACAGCTCCTCCCATCTCCCAAAGATAAAATTTCATCATTTTGTTCTAATGGTGTGTACAGGGTTCCTTGTTTTTGTGGTTCAGTGTACATCGGAGAAACGGGGCGATCATTTAAGACGCGAATATCCGAGCACCAAAGATGTCTTAAGTCTGGTTTATTTTCGCGGTCAACCATTGCGGAACATCAACATGAGACCGGACATAAGATTCTCTTTGATAATATTTCAATTATATCCAATATTCCCAATCACTATAGTAGGAAGATATGCCAGGCCATTGAAATCCAAAAATTTCCCAAAAATATCAACAGAGACGACGGTTACATGCTTTCCTCCATCTGGAAACCAACCATCGGAAATCTTCGGGAGTGATCGCGCAGACGAATGTTATATGAAGTTTCCCTTTCCCCTTTCCTCTCAGAAGAGTTTCGCCTGGGTATGGTGGACATACTGAGTTACCATGCTCTTCTGTCTAAACTTTCTTATCCTTTGTACCAATTTTCAATTCAGAAGAGAAAGAAGGGAAAAAATTATTTTGAAAAATCGATGGAAAAAAATTGGAAAATCTTCCGGCTCAGTATAGCTATATTTTTACTTAAATAAGTCGGGGGTCGAATTTCTGAAATTTCGATATAAAATGAAATTTTGGAAAGTCAGTCAGGAAATCGAATCTAAAAAAACCTGAATCTTTTGGAAAACTTCGAAAAACGTCGTAATTTTGAAGAAAAATTGTCCAAAAGTCAAATTTTGTGAAAAAAGTGACGACTTCCAGACGAATTTAGAGAAAAAAGTTTCAAGCCTCAAAAATATTTTTCTCAGAATTTTTACTTTATTTCAATTTTGTCATAATCTTTGTTATAGTTGTCGTTAACAGAGTTTATTAATTGAAGAATTCTAAACAGTAAGAGTTAAAAATGTCAATTATAATCTTGGATTGGAATTGAAAAAAATATTTTTCTTGAAGTTTCCTAAAAATATTATTCTCAGAATATTTAAATTTTTATTAAAATGTCAATCCAATTTTTAAAAAATGAAGAATTTTAAAAGAGAGTCGAGATTTTGAGAAGATGTTTCATTTTGTAAGAAAAAACAGAAAGATCGCATTTTGAAGTACAAGTCAAAATTTCAAGAATAACACAAACTTTATAAAACATAACATTTTTGGAAAGTCCAATTAAAAAAATAGATTTTCAGAAAGAGCCAAATATTAAAAAATAATTTCGAAAATAATTCTTGAAGAATATCGAGGAAAAGATCGAAATTTTTAGAGAAAAATGGAACATTTCCAAGTAAAAATTCAATTCTGAGAGAAAAAATTAAAATTTTTAAAACTAATTTCGAAAGAGACGATTTTCAAGGGAAAAACCAATTTGGGAAAAAGTCGCAATGTTTAGAAAACCTAATTTAAAATAAAAACCCAACCTGTCAGAAAAACTGAAAAAGTGTTGAAAATTTGAAAAAAGATAAAATATTTCCAGTGGTCGAATTTTTTAAATAAAAGTCGTAGTTTTCAGGAAAAGTCGAATTTTGAGAAAAATGTCCGAAATTCCAAAAACCTTTTTTTCGAAATTTTTACTTTTTCATTTCAATTTTGACATAATATTTAAATTTCGGTAAAGAAATTGAATTTACAAGATTTTTGTTTCTCGAAAATTTCCCAAAATATTTTTCTCAACGTTTTTATTTTTTTGTCAATCTGATTTAGAGAAAGCAGGAGAATTTTGAGAAAACCGAAAACCAAGTTTGAGGAAAAAGAGTCGACATTTTTAGAAACGAAAATATCGCACTTTTGACTATTTTTGGATAAAAGTCGAAAATAAGGCGAATTTTGAAATACAAGTTCAAATTTCCGGAGTAAAATTTAAAAAAGTCGAAATTAAAAAAACAAAACTGAAGAAAAGTGACCAAATTTTGAAAAAAAAACAATTTTTGAAAGCAGAGTCTAAAAAGTAAAATGTTGAAAATAAAGTCGAAATTTCGAAACAGAGGAATCTAATCTAATTTTAGGAGAAAAATTCGAAATAATAACAATTTCGAGAAAAAGGCAAACTTTATAAGAGTCAAAATGTCTAAAAAGTCAGATTCCAAGGATCAACATTTTTAGAAAGATCCAAATAACGGAACTTCGAAAAAAAACACGAAATTTCGAGAAAACAGGATATACTTCTTCCGGGATTGGACCGTGTCAAAGAACTACTAAAAAGGTTCGACGTTTCGCCCACCATCGTAGGGAGCTTTTTCAGGGACAAAGAAATAAAATAAAAGGAAATGTACAAAAATGGAAATGAAAAAAGGGGCCAATTTCAAAACATCAGAGCACGGTAATTCAGTATGTCCACCATACCAGAGGCGAAACCCTTTTGAATTGAAAATTTGGTACAAAGGATAAAAAAGTTTAGATAAAAGAGCACGGTAACTCTATATGTCCACTATACCAGAAGCGAAACTCTTCTGAGAAAACAAAAACAGTCTAACTTTCGAGAAAAACTTCGAAACGGATAAAAAGATTGAAATTGTGCGGACAAAGTCAAATTAAAAAAAGTAGAACTTTGAGAATAGTCGTTTATGAAAAAAACGAAGTTTGAATAAAAATCAGAATAATTCTTCATGGTAGACCCTTATTGACCGGAAATATTATGTTTTTTTTTCAATTTATTTAACATTTCTTCGGCCTAGTTTGGAAATATTTAAATTGTTAACAAACCATAAAAAATTAAATATTTTCAAACTGGGTCGAAGAAATGTTAAATAAATTGAAAAAAAAAAAACAAAAAATCAGAATGTTAAGAAAAAGGCGAATTTCGAGAAAAAGTATTCAGATTTCTGGGAACATACGGATCTTGAAATAAACTTCAAATTTTCGAAAAAAAAAACAGCTTTGAGAAAAATATCGATATATCAATTTTTTCTCAATTTTTGGCCTGAAAATTTCAATTATTTCGAAAACATAAACTTTTTTTGAAACTTTGGTGAGTCCAAAATTTTCCGTTTTTTAAAATCTTTGACTGGAAATTTCAGATTTTCAAAATTTCGACGTTTTCTTAAAATTTCCAGTTATTTGCGTTTATTGAGTTTTTTTTCTTCATGGTGGTCTCTTAATGGTCGGAAACATTATGTTTATTAATTTTATTTAAAAAAAAATAATAAAAATTTAAATATTTCCAAACTGGGTGGTAGAAATGTTAAATAAAATTAATAAACAGAGATATTTTATTCATAACTATTAAACTTTATAAACGATTGAAATGCAAACTTTGATTTTTTTCGAAAATTGAGTCATAGTTTAACAAATCTCAACATTTTCACGAAAATTCAACTTTTTTGAAGAATTTTTTTCAAACCCACTTCACAATTTTGAATTCTTTTGAAAATTTCGACCTTTTTTCATCGAAAAATATGCCTCTTAAATTTCAACTCTGTTTCGAAATTTTCCATTTTCCCAGGTTTTAATTTTTCTAAAAATTTAAGTTTTTTTTCAGAAATCCATTTTTTAAGTTTCTATATTTCCACATTTTAAGAAAAATTTGGACCTTCTTTCAAAATTTGTAAAAATCTCGACTTTGTTGTAAATTTGGCCTTTTTTGAAAGTTTCGACGTTTCAAAATTTTGCCCTTTTTCAAATTAAAAAAAGAAATTGTTTTATTTGGGAGAAAATTGAGGAAATTTCAAGTTTCTCTCAAAATTCGTCCTTTTTTTAAAAATTTGATAAAACCAGACTCTCGCTAAGGATTTTTGAGTATTTATTAAATTTCGATTTTTACTCGAAATTTCCATCTTTTTCTTAAGAATTTTTTTTAATCTTGAAATTTCTATCTTTTTCTTAAAAATTTATTATTTTTGTAAGAAAAAGATCGAAATATCGTGAAAAAAATCGAAATTTAATAAACACTCGAAAATCCCTAGCAAGAAACTTGAAATTTCCTCAATTTTCTCTTGACTGTTCGTTCGAATCAGAGAATTGTCTCGTCCTGTCACACCGTGGTGTCAGAAAATGTTTAAAATGTGATAAACGTCGAAATTTTGAGAGACAAATTGGAATTTCCAGAAAGTTGGAGTTAAACTTTAAATATCTACAATTTTTTTTAGTGAAACGGACTGGCCCTTCGTTATCTTGAAAAATTAAAATACAAATCTTGTCCCCTGATACCAAGAAAGATTAAAAACACAACGAAGGTTGCTCTAACGCGTTTTGATAGCCAAGCTATAATCTTCGGAGAGATACAGTATCTTTCTGAAGATGATAGCTTGGCTATCGAAACGCGTTAGAGCAAAAGAGAGATACTGTATCTCTCTGAAGATGATAGTTTAGCTATCGAAACGCGTTAGAGCAAGCTTTGTTGTTGTTTTTTTAATCTTTCTTGGTTTTAGGGGACAAAATTTGTATATCAACCTACAAATTTCAAAGACAATTTTCTTGGAATGTTTATCTTTTTACAAAATTTCTAAAAAATCAATTTCAAAACTTCCAGAAAAATATTTTTAGTTTATTATCAGAAGATCAACAAAATTTAGAAAAAAAAGTAAACTTTAATGAAGAAGTCGAAATTTGCAGAAAGTCAAGATTAAAAAAAATCGAAATTTAAAAAAGCAAATTTTTAAATTTAAAAAAAACGGAACTTTGAGCTAAAAATTCAAAATTTTGACAAAGTCGGTTTCTGATTAAAGAAGTGCAAATTTAAAAAGAATCTTTTAAATTAAAAAAAAAAGAAAATTTTGTGAAAAAATACGAATTTTCAGACGAAGAACTTTGAACTAAAAATTCGACAAAGTCGGTTTCTAATTAATTAAAGATGTGCAAATTTAAAAATAAGCTTTTAAATTAACAAAAAAGGAAAATTTTGTGAAAAAATGCCAATTTTGAGACGAAGAAGTTTGAGTTAAAAATTCGAAATTTTGTGAAAGTCGATTTCTGATTAAAGAAGTTGAAATTTAAAAATAAACTTTTAAATTAAAAAAACAAAGACAAACTTTGTGAAAAAAGACGAATTTTGAGAAATACGCCAAAATTTCGAAAAAATTTCGATATCTCAAGGAAAGAACTAAACTTGAGGGAGAAATGGTAATATTTTAGAAAAAGGCTCCTCAGTTGGACATAAATTTTTGTGCTGCATAAACCAAGGGTAGTAAGCGCCCTGCCCTGTTCTATTCTAGCCACACCTATGATTCTTGTAAATTTGTCCTTTTTTCAAAATTTTGATAAAACCAGACTCTCGCTAGGGATTTTTGAGTATTTATTAAATTTAGATTTTTTCTCGAATTTATTTTGTTTTAAATCTCGAAATTTCGATCTTTTTCTTATTTTCTTTTTTTTAAAGAAAAAGATCGAAATTTCGTGAAAAAATGGAAATTTAATAAACACTCGAAAATCCCTAGTGAAAGTCTACCTTTATCAAAATTTCGAAAAAAAGACGAATTTTGAGAGAAACTTGAAATTTAAATCAGAGAGAGAGACAATTGTCTCGTCCTGCCACACCGTGGTATCAGAAAATGTTTAATTTTGAGATAAATGTCGAAATTTTGAGAAACACATTGGAATTTCCAGAAAGTTGGAGTTAAACTTTAAACATATACAATTTTTTTTGGTGGAACGGACTGGTCCTTCGTTATCTTCAAAAATTGAAATACAAATCTTGTCCCCTGAAACCAAGAAAGATTAAAAACCCAACAAGGTGTTACAGCAACATAGAGATACTGTATCTCCCTAAAAATGATAGCCTGGCTATCGAAACGTGTTAGAACAACAGAGAGATAGTGTATCTCTTTAAAGATGATAGCTTGGCTATCGAAATGCGTTAGGGAAACCTTTTTGGTTATTTTTTTTTAATCTTCCTTGGTTTCAAGGAACAAGATTTGTATTTCAACCTACAATTTTCAAAGACAAATTTCTCGGAATGTTTATCTTTTTACAAAATTTCTAAAAAATCAATTGCAAAACTTCCAGATAAATATGTTTAGTTTATTATCAAAAGATCGACAACATTTAGAAATTTGCAGTCAAAATTAAAAAAAGATCGAAATTTAAAAAAGAAAATTTTTAAATTTAAGAAAAAACGGAAGAACTTTGAGCTATAAATTCAAAATTTTGACTAAGTCAGTTTCTGATTAAAAAAGTATAAATTTAAAAATAAACTTTTAAATTAAAAAGAAAGCAATTTTCTGAAAAAATACGAATTTTCAGACGAAGAACTTTAAAATGAAAATTCGAAATTTTGACAAAGTCCGTTTCTGATTAAAGAAGTACAAATTTTAAAAAAAACTTTTAGATTAAAAAAATGAAAATGTTGTGAAAAAATACGAATTTTTAGACGAATAACTTTGAGTTAAAAACTGGAAATTTTGACAAAGTCGGTTTCTGATTAAAGAAGTACAAATTTAAAAAATAAACTTTTAAATTAAAAAAAAAAGAATATTTTGTGAATAAAGACGAATTTTGAGACGCAGAACTTTGAGGCAAACATTCAAAATTTTAAGAAAGTCGATTTCTGTTAAAGAAGTCCAAATTTAAAAATAAACTTTTAAATTAAAAAAACAAAGACAAACTTTGTAAAAAAAGATGAATTTTGAGAAATATGCCGAAATTTCGAGAAAGTGTCGATATCTCAAAGAAAGAACTAAATTTGAGGGAGACATGGAAATATTTTAGAAAAGGGCTCATCAGTTGGATATAAATTTTCGTTTAGCTACATGAACCAAGGGTGGTAAGCGCCCTACCCCTATCTATTCTAGCTTCGCCTGTAATTCTTGTAAGAAAGTAAAAGACAATTTTTGTATTAAACTGGCTTATTTTATTCAGTGATGTATTTCCTTGTCAGAGAAGCATCATCTTGTAAGGCCAGCCAGTATCTCTAAATTATTCGTCACTATCCAGGTGATCCTGATACGGTTTAATTCCAAACAAATTAAACTTCATAAGGCTCCTTATCGTGTTCGTGCATATGTCCATATTAAATATATTTCACTTAACTATTTGACTATCTAACTATCTGACTGACTGCGGTAAAGACGATCGCGTATTTATAACGTTTCCAGCTTCTAGAACGGATCTCGTACAGATGGGGCTCGAAGCAAGCGGGAAAAGTCTAGATCGCTTATCTGCCGTATAATTAATTCTCGCGGCTGCTTCTCATTAACAAATGTTTCCAGAGAGTTCCTTACACTATACAATACTAATACAAATTTTACAATTACAGTTTTTTTACAGTATCTTCCTTGAATTTTAGTAAGACAAATTGGTAGGATCAAACAGTGGCCAATTACGTGTTTCAGGAATTACGTTTTTGCTCTCGGTTACTAAAAACAAGTTGTAAATAAAAAATCAGTAGAAAGTAAGTTCACCAGATCGACGTACGATGATGTACTGTGATTTCTGTTTATGTTTCTAAAATTATCTTCTTATTAAATTGCTGATTACAGACACTTCAACGGTTTATTTTTTTCAAACCCACAAAATGTAAAAACACGTGTTGTTCCTAGCAGTATACGTAATTAAAATGAACTAATTAACAATTCTAAGATGTGCAGAAGTTTCAGTGAATTAAAAAACAGTTTAAATAGTTAATGCTTGCAATAAAATATACATAAATATATGGTGCTGTTATAACATAAATCTGAAATTTTTTACTCATTGCAACTGATTTTTAAAATAATAATGATATTTCAATTTCATTAGTTTCTTTACATTTACAGCTAAATTGGAATCTATATCAGCTGTCCATTCTGAAAAATTATGACAATCCGTTAGTCTACCTAACCTGTCTACAAGACTTGCTGCCCCAGTTTCTGATATACACATACATTACTGTTTTAAATTTATTATGACAATGGAATTTATAATATTTAACATTTTTTATAACAGATCATAAATACATACGACAAAGACCCTAACTTCCTCACTGTATAACGCTGTTATGTATTAGTTAGGAAATTTGCTCAAAATGGGACACAATTTGATGATTCGCTAAATATTTTCTCCAGCTCAGCTTGTTTAGTATGAAACAAATTCTTTAACACAATTAGACTCTTTGGCATTGTATACTGGCAAAAGTAACTAAAAATGGATATAAATATATTTCGTGCATCTTGGAAAAGGCTCTAGCAATTTGGATCAAACTTTGTATTTAGATAAGATTTGTTTTTTGAGTGTATCTCTGTAGGTCTCTTTCCTGAAAATTTTGCACAAAAAAAACCATTTTTTATGTAATGCCGTCTCCTAAATCTTTGGGGTATTTGAATTGGATGTTGGGTACCTAGATGGCGCTGACGTCTTATGTCGTTTATCTCCGAGTAACGAATGGGATGAAAATTTATATTTACTCAGACTAAATAGGTAATAAGTCTGAAGCGTCCATTTCAAAATTAAAGTCAACAGACTGAAAGACTTAATGCCGGCTCTTCACTCTCGCCGAGACGATGCGAGGTAACACGAGCGCGAGAATGTGGAAGCTACGTTCGTTTTGATTCGCTCTGTCTCCGTTCCCCTCGGAAGTGCTCCTTGTCGAGTCGGTTTTTGGGGCCGAGTCAATCTAAACGAAAACGACAACCGAGAGTGCAAACGAGAGGGTAGATATAGCCCTCGCAGTTATATGGGTCCTGTCAAATGTCTCACCGAAACGTTCGGCGAGGTGCCTCTGCGAGAGTAAAAAGCCGGCTTAAAGATTTGAAGAAGAAAATTAAGAACAAATTTTAACTGTAAACTAGACTTTTTTGGAAAAATTCTAGCTGAGAATCCAACTTTCGACTTATTGAAAAAATATTGAGATAAAGGCTGACACTTTGAGATTAATATGCGAAATTCCAATTGAATCCAAAATATCGACTAAAAACTCGTGTAAATTTTGAGTTCAAAGTTGAGTTTTTGTACTGCTTCCCAACCTGCCGAGTTTAAACTGGAAATTTGGAAATTTTAATAATGCTAGATTCCCAGAATTTTAGCGATTGATTTTAAAACTGTGTCTGTTTAGGGTTACCAGATTGTTAGCATTCGATTACTGAACAGAGGTCCTCAGTTCCAAAACAAATCTATGTTCGTTTCACTGATACGAACACAGAACAAATCGGGCAAAATCTGGACGTCTAGCAACCCTATTAGTAATGCACAAAGCAAGATTTCTTGTCTTGCTCCCTAACTTTTTATCTTATCTTAGCTGAGTATGTCAAGAAGTTGTTTTACTTCCTGTCTTGCCAATTTGATTCTTGTCTTGCTTTTTCTTGTTCTTGTTGGCTTGTTTGTTTTGAGCATAAGGAACAATAAAACAGATTCAGATCATTTAAAAAGTACATCTTATAAATGTATAAAAGATGTAAAAACATCGATTCTCAAAATGAAAACCCACTCAAAATTTATAAAAAAATCGAAAATTTTTAAATGAAAATCGAAATTGAAAAAAAATGAAATTAAAAAATGATCCCTTTTAACTTTAAGTTTTAAATTTATACTGGAAGTTTCAATAAAAAAGTTGATTTTAGAGAAAAAACTTTAAATGAAAAATATTGTTTTAGTAATAATTTCACGTTTATTGTTGAAATGTCTTTTATTGGTAAAATCTGAAGTTTAAATTTCAAAATTTCGGTTTATACTTAAATTTCAATTTCAAATTGCGATAGTATGCAGTTGCAAATGCTGATTTCGAAATTTAGAGAAAAAATTGAAATAGAACATTTTGGAGATAAACTTAGGATTTCTGGCCAAAAATAAAAATCTCTGAAAAATTCGAAAAGGTTTAAGTAAAAAAAAATGTTACGTCGAAACTGTACATTTCAATATTCTAGGAAAAATTCAAGTTTTTTCAAAAATGTTTAATTTTTTCTCGAATTCTGAACTTTTGACTTTACATTAGAATAAAATTTTTAATTTTTCATTTTCGATAGTTAGGATGCAACTGGACTACAGTTATGCAGCCTTCTAGGCGTGGATGGATAGCTAAACTACTTACAGCTGAAATAGAAGAAATTCCTTTATACATATTACGTGAATGTCGGGCTCTGGCTCCAGCTTTGGGAACGCTCTGACTGAACCAAAGACAACAGTGGAGACACCCATAAAGGAGGTTATGGAATTCATCAAAAGAACGGGCCTATTATGAGATAATCGTGGGGGCGAAAATGTTGCAGGGATAAACCTATAGGAATAAATACAGTTGAAACACAAACACCTAGCCAAGCGGTAGCTCTATAGGAAGATCCCAGAAGATAAGGATTCTAATGCACAGACCAATAGGCTTGAACATTTATTAGATTCGAAGTTTGGAAACCAAAGACCAATTTCGATATTGTTGGATCTCGGCAAAAGACATTAAACTTTCGGCTTTGTTTACGACATTTCTAAAAAATAGTTTCCAAAATTTACAGCTCAAAATCGAACTCTTGATATTAAAATTCCAAGTTTCAATAATAAATCGAAATTGACCAAGTTTAGGAAGCTGAAGTGCTGCAGGGATAACCGACCCCTTAAGAATAAATACAGTTGAAACACAAACACCTAGCCAAGCTGTAGCTCTCTAGGAAGATCCCAGAAGACTAGGATTCTAATGCACAGACCAATAGGCTTGAACATTTATTAGATTCGAGGTTTGGAAACCAAAAACCAATTTCGATATTGTTAGATCTCGCCAAAAGACATTAAACTTTCGGTTTTGTTTACGACATTTCTCAAAAATAGTTTCCAAAATTTACAGCTCAAAATCGAACTCTTGATATTAAAATTCCAAGTTTCAATAATAAATCGAAATTGACCAAGTTTAGGAAGCTGAAGTGCTGCAGGGATAACCGACCCCTTAAAAATAAATACAGTTAAAACACAAACACCTAGCCAAGCGGTAGCTCTCTAGGAAGAGCCCAAAAGACTAGGATTCTAATGCACAGACAATAGGCTTGAACATTTATTAGATTCGAAACCAAAGATTGGTTTCGATATTGTTAGATCTCGTCCGAAGACATTAAACTTTCGATTTTGCTTACGACATTTCTAAAAAAGATGGTTCCCAAAATTTACAGCTCAAAATCGAACTCTTGAGATTAAAATTCCAAGTTTCAATAATAAATCGAAATTGACCAATTTTAGGAAGTTTAAATGCTGCAGGAATAACCGACCCCAGAAGAATAAATACAGTTGAGACTCAAACACCTAGCCAAGCTATAGCTCTCTAGAAAGATCCCAGAAGACAATGATTCTAATGCACAGACCCATAGGCTTGAACATTTATTAGATTCGAAGTTTGGAAACCAAAGACCGGTTTCAATGTTGTTAGATCTCGTCAGAAGACATTAAACTTTCGACTTTGTTTACGACATTTCTAAAAAAAAATGGTTTCCAAAATTTACAGCTCAAATTCGAACACTTGAGATTAAAATTCCAAGTTTTAATAATAAATCGAAATTGACCAAGTTTGGGAAGCTTCAGTGCTGCAGGGATAACCGACCCCATAAAAATAAATACAGTTGAAACACAAACACCTAGCCAAGCTGTAGCTCTCTAGGAAGATCCCAGAAGACAAGGATTCTAATGCACAGACCAATAGGCTTAAACATTTATTAGATTCGAAGTTGGGAAACCAAAGATCGATTTCGATATTGTTAGACCTCGTCAGAAGACATTAAACTTTCGACTTTGTTTCTAAAATTTACAGCTCAAATTCGAACTCTTGAGATTAAAATTCCAAGTTTCAGAAATAAATCGAAATTGACCTAGTTTAGGAAGGAAAAATTTCGTGATTAAAGTCAAAATTTTGGTGAAACGGACTGGTCCTTGGTTATCTTCAAAAACTGAAATACAAAACTTGTCCCCTGAAACCAAGAAAGATTAAAAAACACAACAAAAGTTGCTCTAACGCGTTTCGACAGCCAAGCCCTCATCTTTAGTTACTCAAATGTTATTAGATTCTAGCAGATCTCGAAGGTATAATAAGGTTTGAGATATGGGTACACTTGGAAAGAGTATCTCTCTGAAAATGACAGCTTGGCTGTCGAAACGCGTTAGAACAACCTTTGTTGTGTTTTTTAAGCTTTCTTAATTTCAGGGGACAAGTTTTGTATAGTTGAAACCGGATATAACGACATTAAACGGACCATAAACTGCGGACGCTGTAACCGGCAGTTGTTTTAAGCAATACAACTGGCAGTACAGTTAGTTTTTAAAATAATCAGCTGGGACCTTGCCATTTAGTTGTAATAACCGATTCGTCATTGTAAACGATATCGTTATATCCGGTTTTGACGTATTTCAATATTTAAAGTCAAAATGTTTAGAAAAAATCGAGTCAAAGTCAAAATTTTGTAGGTAAAATTCTAATTTTGAGCAAAAATCGAAATGGAAACTGAGATTTAGAGAATACAATTAAAAAGTTGAGGAAACGTTCAAAATTTCTAAAAAAAAATCAAAATTTAGGGAAAAATTAGGTTTTTTCTTCAATTTTGGACGATTAAATAGTGTAATTTTGAGAAAAAACTTAACACTGAGCTTTTTATTTTAATTTTGCGTTTTCTGAAGTTTCACTTTTTTCAAATTTTAAATCAAGCGGGCGCCCTAAAATTATTATTTGCAAAAAAAATATTATTAAGGTTTAAAAAGACTGTTCTAAAGCTTATTTTAAGAAAATATTGAAAAACGACAGAAACCTTGCTTCTTGTTAATTTTTTGACAAGAAATCTTGTTGCTAAGAGAAGTTTTTGTCTTTTTCTTTCTCACAAATTGTTTGTTTTGTTCTTGCAGCAGAAACGAATGGAAACGAAGAAGAAAGAATAAAAATAAGAAACGACCAAGAAAAAGCAAGACAAGAGCAAGAAATCTGTGAAACACTAAACCCTTTGTCTGATATGTTAACATTTTAAGAGAGAAGTAGAAACGCAATGTTATAGCTTTCAACTTGTTTCCAGAATGTAAAGTCGAAGTTTCGAATTCTTAAAATTCAAAAACAAAAGTTCCATCTTTAACCTAAAAACCAACTTGTGTTTCTTGTTTTACTAACGATAGTATCTCTCTGACGATGACAGCTTGGCTGTCGAAACGCGTTAGAGCAACCTTTTTTGTGTTTTTAAATCTTTCTTGGTCTCAGGGGACAAGTTCTGTATTTCAATTTTTGAAGATAGCCAAGGACCAGTCCGTTCCACCAAACGATTCAATTCTTATAAATATGTAAATGCGAAAGTGTGTTTGTCTGCTTGTTTGACCGCTTTCCACGGCTCAATTCCTGACGCGATTTTGACGAAAATTGGTATAGACATTCCTTATAATGCGGAATAGTTAGTAATGTTGTGTGTTGTCGGTTCGAAAATTAAAACTTCGCGAATTGTGAACACTTTATTTCAAACTTATTTCGGAACACTACAATTATAATTTACTTAACTATCAGACTATCTGACTAACTAACTACCTAAGGGAAAGACGATCGCGTATTTATACCCTTCCAGTTTTCTAGAATGGATTATAGATAAGATTAAAACTTCGTGAATTGTGAACACTTTATTTCAAACTTATTTCGGAACACTACAATTATAATTTACTTAACTATCAGACTATTTGACTGACCAACTAACTAACTGAGGGAAAGACGATCGCGTACTTATACCCTTCTGGTTTTCTAAAACGGATTATAGATAAGATTGTCGCTTGCGCAAATGCCTGGAGCGCTTATCTATCGTATGATTCATTCTCGCGGCCGCTTCCCATTATCAAATGTTTCTAGCGAGTTCCTTACACTGCAGAATCACTAATACAAATTTTATAACCACAGTTTGTTACAGTAGGTTACTACTAAATTCCAGAAAGCTTAAATAACTTTTATAACGTTTTTACACGATGTAAACAATCACAGAGGAAAGTAAGAGTGTCTATGATCTTTACTTTGACGGCGGCCTCTTTTCTTACGTGCTCGAACTGTTAGCATACGAGTAGACATCTGTTTTATCGATTTCAGTAATATTATGTTACCGCCTTACAATTTGAAATGAAAATTAATTTGAAATTTCATTTAAATTTAAAATTGTTTTGAAACTTCCAGTGGAGTCTCCTTTATGCTTTGTCTTAGCCATGATGCTACTTGAAAGTGTAGATTAATTAGTTACATATAATTAATAATCATTATACAGGGCTAAATAATTAATACCTAATTAAATAATTCACCTAAATCATGGATATATGAAAGTGAGAAAATATCCATGTAAAAGAATGGGAATTGACAGTAGATTTCATTCATTATAATTATTGTTGGTCTACATTTAAATAATAGGTAGTTATAAGTAAACTGAACACTTTCTTCGATTGCTTTTAGCCATTCATATGGTAATAAATTGTAAGAAATGTGGGATCCATATAAAAATATGAACTGCCTTTACCTTTATATGTACTGATCCATTAAACTAGATCATTTATTTGTAATTAATGATCTCTTAAATGAAATTACAGTTAATCGCTTTCCCGGGGATAGGAACAATTAGAAATTCAAAGCAAATTAAAACATAGGCGTATGTAGGATTTGCTTTAGGGGAGGCAAAATTCAATTTGAAAAATTAATTACCTACAAATCAAATGGAATTTGTACATTTTTGTTTTTGAAAATTTGCACAATTAGAAATTTCTATGAATATTTGTTTCCAACTTATCACTTTTTTTTAATTGTTTATTTAATTATTGAAATTTCCAGGAAAAGTTTGAATCAAAAATTCTTTTCCTGAAATTTCAGGAAAAACTCTTTCAAAACTTTTATTCTGCTTTTTTTTTCACGAAAATAAACGAATTTCTAAAAAATGTCGAATTCCGAGGCAACAATCGAAATTTTTACGTTCTCTCTGAAGATGATAGCTTGACTTTTTCCACTTGCTTCAAGCCCCATCTGTACGAGATCCGTTCTAGAAGCCGGGAACGGTATAAATACGCCGTCGCCTTTACCTCAGTCAGTCAGATAGTTAGATAGTTAAATAGTTAAGTAAATTATATTTGATATGGATATATGCACGAACACGATAACGATCCTTATGAAGTTTGATTTGTTTGGAATTAAACAGTATCAGGACCACTTGGATAGTGATAAATAGTTTAAAGATACTCACTGGGTTTTCAAGATGATGTTTCTCTGACAAGGAAACACATCATTGAATAAAATAAGCCAGTTTAATACAAAAATTGTCTTTTACTTTCTTAAAAGAATCATAGGTGTAGCTAGAATAGAGTAGGGTAGGGACCGTTTCATGCAGATAAACGAAAATTGCAACTTGGAAGCCTTTTTCTAAAATGTTTCCATTTCTTCCTCAAAATAAATTGTTTCCTTGAGATATTGACATTTTCTCCAAATTTCGGCTTATTTCTCAAAATTTCGGCTTATTTCTCAAAATTCGTCTTTTTTCACAATGTTTGTCTTTGTTTTTTTAATTTAAAAGTTTATTTTTAAATTTTAACTTTTTTAATCAGAAATCGACTTTCTCAAAATTTTGAATGTTTATCTTAAAGTTCTGCGCCTCAAAATTTATCTTTTTTCACAAAATTTTTACATTATTAAAAAAATCATAGGCGTAGCTAGAATACAGTAGGGTTGGGACCGGTTCATGCAGATAAACGAAAATTTATATCCAATTGATGAGCTATTTTCTAAAATATTTCCATTTCTCCCTTAAATTTAGTTCTTTCCTTGAGATATCGACATTTATTCGAAATTTCAGCGGATTACTCAAAATTCGTCTTTTGTCACAAGGTTTGTCTTTGTTTTTTAATTTAAAAGTTTATTTTTAAATTTTGTCTTCTTTAACAGAAATCGATTTCTCAAAATTTTGAATCTTTATCTCAAAAATCTTCGTCTCAAAGTTTATTTTTGAATTTGTACTTCTTTCATCAGGAACCAACTTTGTCAAAATTTCGAATTTTTATTTCATTTATTTTTTTGATAAAATTTCAAAATCTGCTTTTTAAATTGCGATTTATTTTTAAATATTGACTTTCTGCAAATTTTGACTTTATTAAAATTTACCTTTTTTCGAAATTTGGTCGTGTAGGTTAAAATACAAATCTTGTCCCCTGAAACCAAGAAAGATTAAAAAAAATAACAACAAGGGTGGCTCTAGCGCATTTCGATAGCCAAACTATCATCTTTAGAGAGATACAGTATCTCTTTGTTGCTCTAACGCGTTTCGATAGTCAAGCTATCATCTTTAGAGAGATATTGTATCTCTCCGAAGATGATAACTTGGCTATCGAAACGCGTTAGAGCAACCTTTGTTGTGTTTTTTAATCTTTCTTGGTTTCAGAGGACAAGATTTGTATTTCAATTTTTAAAGATAGTCAAGGACCCGTCCGTTTCACCAAAATTTACGTTTTTATTTAAATTTTAATATGCCTACAACATCGTCAAAATATTTGAGATTCCAGAGAATTTTTCTCCACCTTTAAAATTAATTGTTAACTTTTTTACTAAAGCTTCCATCCAATTTTAAGGAAATAAACAAATTACAAGGAAAATATTCGAAGATTGGAGAAAAACTGGAATTTCAGGAAAAAATTTAAAATTTTAAAAAACTAAAATATTAGGTATTTGAAATTTCAAAGTTCTAATAACGATTCAAATCTTAAAAAGAAAAGCAAGTCGAATTTTAGCAATGAATTCAAATTTCGAAAAAGAGAAAAATTTGGAAAAAGTCTTGCAGTATCGACAAAAAAAAATACAGATTTAGGTAAATACACAAGTATTCCAAGAGAAAATCAAATTTAGAGAAAATTCTGAATTTGGGAATAAAGCTTAAAGACAAACTCCGGAAATAAATTGAAATTTCCAGAAATAGACAAATTTTAAAAAAGTTAAAACTGAAGAATCTGCAGGAAAACAAAGATGAATGTGGAAAGAGCGCAACATTTTGAGAAAAATTAGGAACTTAAATGCATTTTTCCAGAGAATGTCCAATTTTGAGAAAAAAAGTCTAATTTCGGAAATATTTCCGAAATTTCGAACAAAAATACGAATTTTGAACGAAAGATTAAACTTTAAAAAATTTTGAAAGCAATCACCAACTTTAAAAAAATGCCATATTTTCCAGAGGAAATAAAATTTTGAGAAAGATCTTTATTTGGGAGTAAAGTCATAATTTTGGTGGAACGGACTGCTCCTTGGTTATCTTCAAAAATTGGAATACAAATCTTGTCTCTTGACAGGGAACAAGATTTGTGCTTCAATTTTTGAAGATGGTTAAGTCGACATTTAAAAAAAAAGAGGAATTCTAAGAACAAATCGAAATTCACAAAAATGTTAAATCTAAAAAAAGTTGAATGTAAAAAATGATTCCATGTCAAAAAAGGACAAATATCAAACATCAAAATTTTATAAATAATTACAAATCTAAAAAAGAATGCCAAATTTCTCAGAGAATGTTACATTTGAAAATAAAAATCTATTTTGGAAATAATGCCGAAGTTTCGAAAAAAAAAAGACGAACTTTGAAGGTAACTCGAAATTTTGTAGAAAAGATCGTGTTTTAAAATTAGAGTCAATATTTTTCGGAAAATACAAAAAATTCTATATTCGGTTTTAGGCTAATTGAATTTTACATTTAGAATGAACCTCAATGTGTCTCGTAAAAATATTTGCTAAACATCAGTAATCATGCACATAAAAAATCAAATACATTTACTTACCCAATTACTAATTAGCAAGACTGAGGACTATATAATATTTTGTTGAAGCACAATTCGACGCCGGCGTTTATTTCGACGCCGCTAGGTAGCGATATCGTGTACACATTATTTGGCGAGCGCTGTTACTACTATTACTACGGTAAATAACAAACGACTCTATCGTCGTTGTAGGAAACGCTTCGTTGTGGATGGGCTACAAAGTAGACCAACCATCAGAGTGTAACACTGCACTTCGCAGGGGGAGTTTCTCATGCATGTCACTTAACCAGACAGTTTGCCCTGCTAGGTCATTACCAGTTTTGTAATCGGAAATACACATCATCAAAATTTACACATCAATCCTGTTTCTTTTAAATAACCCATTACTTTCCACACAGTGCAAATATGATCAAGTATAAACATACGTGGTGGCCAATAAAAAATAATATGTCTGTACAGAAATAATGAATTATATACAGGGTGTCTGTCTAATTTAAATTTGAATAACAAATTTTCAATTTTAAACTCCAGATTTCGATTGTTTCTGTTACTGAATTGAAATGTGTTAGAGACTGACCGAAACTACGTTTTTGGCCGAAATTGAAACCGCAATCGAATTTCAGCTTCTACTCTGGTTTTGACCGAAAGCAGAATCCAAACCGAAAATGAAAATTGCATTCAAATATACAAACAATAAAAGAAAAACATTAACAAGCAGCAACAGTTTAAATGTTTAGCTACTAGTTTAGTAGCTAATTTGGATATAATCTTTCTGAATGTACAGGGTGAATCAGAAAGAATGAGCCAACGCTAAACTGGAAATAGTAGACACGAAAATAGTACGATTGAGCTCAACATGCCTTATATCAATGTCGCTGGTTTACGAGATGTCGGGCGTTCAAAGTTTAAATTTTATTCTGAAATTGTTCAATTTCAAATTTTTTAACCCTTTAGGGTTATAGAAATTTTTATTCAGCACGTTCGCACTGTTTCATTCCGGAATATTTCATAGAATAAATTCAATAAAAGACTTTTAAAATCTTTGAGGTTGCACCTTGCATCGCTATTTCTTGAAAATGCGACTTTAATAAATAAAATTTAATTTAATGTTGAAAACAAATATAATTTCACGTTTATTCTAATTCAAAGTAAGTCGAAATACTAAATAAATAAAAATTTCTAAAAAATGCAACACTTTTTGTTTTTTTTTTTTCAAATTTTCAGCCTGAAGCCTCAAACTCGAGATTTCCATCTTTTTTAAACGTGTTGATCGAATAAGAATTCCAATTTTTTGAAAATTCACTTCGTCAGTGAATTCAAATTACATAAAATGCAAATTTGGTGGTCCCAAAATTTGGTCATTTGCGTGTTGAACATGCATGCACACACACGGTTAGAAACTCGTTTGTCAATGGAGAGGAAAATGCTGAAGCTGGCCCTGTTCTAGTTTTCGGAAATTTTTAAATAATTCCTTTATAATCTAAGACTTACAATGGGGCTTTACCTCCTTGATCCACCTCTCCCTATATACGCCACTGATTGCCTCCTAGTTCTTCAAATAAACGTATGTAGGAATGGCCCTCTGTATGTTCATAATCTGTTACGGAAAGCGTAGAGTGAATTTTTTTAGAAAAAAACAGTGTTTGCCAAGATAGAATACCGGAAAGGAGTTTTTTTTTACTCTTTATGGGTTAGTGAGAAAAATCCATTTTTTATAAGTATTCCTTGATCTTAAATTATTGGACCCCCTGTATAAAAAATATATATCATTTTTTATACAGGAAGTTCAATTGTTTGGAAATTCTAGAAAATGATCAGATGCAAACTGCTGTTGTTTTTGGTGCCATCGAAAAATATTTAAAAATTACAAATAACTACCAAATTTGAAATTTTACTTTCAGAAAATTATGCAAAAAGAATAGACCTATACAGCAGTAATCAGTTCTCTAAACGTGTACATTATTACCTCAGAATTCTCAAATTTGCAAGTCTCAATTTTGTTTGCAAAGCTTGAAATTATTCAAATTTAGATTCCAACGCTTCAAAAATTCAGGCAGCGGTTTTCTCTTAGAAAACATCAAGGGATAATGCAACAAACACACTAATGGACGGTAAAATCCTTCCGATGGGATCTAATCTATCTATCCTAGGAGCGAATGCGATCACTAACTTCTCTTGGGACGATCATGTGCGCGCTATTGCCAAATTCGCCTCTCAGAAGCTAGGCTTTCTTTTTAGAGCTAAAAAGTACTTCACATCTCATCAGCTATTAATACTATACAAAGCTCAAGTTAGGCCAACACTAGAATACTGTTCTTATGTTTGGAGTTCAGCCCCAAAACACACTTTAGCTCTCTTGGATTCAAATCAAAGAAGAGCGATTCACCTAATTGATTTCGAGAGTCTGACCGATCCTCTCGAAATACTAGATCACAGGCGTATGGTTGGTGACTTGTCTCTATCATGGAACTAATAGGATTGATTCCCCAGGTCGGAGACAGCAAATTCCTGGGCGGTCCAGCTTGACAGTGAGAACATCTGTCTACGGAGACTCTTTTTTCTATAGAACTTCCAAATTATGGAATTTGTTACCGAAAGGAATTTTCCCCAAAAATTACAACCTATCTTTGTTTAAGAAGGCGGTTCATCGCCATCTATCCTTGTTTCCGCATCCTACTCGCAGTGCTTTGAAAGCATAATGGGGTTACCCTTTGCGAGTGGATTAAACTTAAGAAAAACTTCCAATATTTACGTAAGTGTTATTATTATTAGCCTTAATTTATAGCCTTTTATGAACATTTTGAGTTGATATTTTTTTCATATTTTCCTCCAAAATGTAAGCTTCTTCTCGAAATTTTGATTTTTAAATTTCAAAATTTAGTTTAATCTTCTAGGTTTTTCCCTTTCAGGTACGAGTATTTTCACAAAATTTTGCCTTTTATGTCAAATTTAGAGTTTTGTTCACATGTGGATCCTTTTTTCCAACATTTTGCCTGTTATTTCTCTCTATTGGAAAATTTAGACTTTTTCCCAAATTTTTTAAGTTCACTTGAAATTTTTCTTGAAGTTGATAGTGTAAATTTCAGTTTTTTTATTAAATCAAACTTCAAATTATTACTTTCTTGATTTATTTATGAAATTATGGTTTTCCATCGTTGAAAATTTTTTGACTCAAAAAAATCGTTTTTTTCTGATTATTCCTTTTTTCAGATATTTGAGTTTTTTTGGAAAATTTAGACTTTTTCCCAAATTTTTCAAGTTCACTGGAAATTTTTCATGACATTGATAGTGTAAATTACAGTTTTTTTATTAAATCAAACTTCAAATTATTACTTTCTTGATTCATTTATGAAATTATGGTTTTCCATTTTTGAAAACTTTTTAACTCAAAAAAATCGATTTTTTCTGAATATTCCTTTTTTCAGATATTCTTCGCATCTTCTATACGAAGTTTGGTTAATTTCGTTTCCACGGAGTGGCATTTTCTTCGCCAATTGCTTTTTCCACACGTCTAAATTTTGAGTTACCTATTTTCGTTGAGGATTTGTCAATCTTTTATAGATTTCCCCAAGCAGCGATCGAGTTTGTCAATCGCTATTTGTGACTTAACAAGATAGTTTTTAACTGTTGTTTTTGGTGAGTGTTAAGTCCCGAAGAGTTGATAAACTAAGATCTAACGCAATCGCTGTTTGGGTAATCTATAACAGATTGCCAATCCTTAACGAAAAAAGGTAACTGAAAATCTAGACGTGTGGAAGAAAGAAGCAACTGGCAAAGAAACTGCCACTCGATAGGAATGGAATTTCTTTTTTCTTGACACAGTTAATTCCAAGATATCTACATTTTTGCAAAAAAAAAATTCAAATTGAATGTTTTAAGTTCTTCTGTATTTTTTGTCGAATTTTCGATTTTTTCCTAAGTTGAAATTGAAATGTTTACTTGTACCGCTTCTTAACTTTTAAATAAGAAATCATTAGAAAGTGTTTTTTTAAATGTCAATTGCTTTTTCGAAATTTCAAACCTTTTCGTAAAGTTAAGATAATTTTATACTTCTTTTCTAACTTTGACTCAACTCGAAATATCAACTTTTTAATGGGTCTAGTTTTTTGTCAAAATTTTCACTTTAATTTGGAATTGTTTAATGTTTGACAATTTAAACTCGTACATTTCTTTTAATAAATTTAGGTTTTTTTCTCAAAGATGGGATTTTTTTTCAAAATTTCTTATTAATCAGAAAATTATACTTTTAATTTCTAAGATATTGACTTTTAAATTTGCAACTTTCCAATATTTGGCTCTAAATATCGACTTTTGCTTTAATTTTTTTCTTCATAGAATTTTTACTTTAAACTCGTTTCAAGCTTAAATTCAATCATTAGAAAGTGTTTTTTTAAATGCCAATTACTTTTTCGAAGTTTCAAACATTTTCGTGAATTATGATCTTCTTTTTTAACTTTGACTTAACTCGAAATATCAATTCTGAAATGTTATGAATTTTTCGTGTTCGAAATTTATAATTTTTTAAAATTACTTACTTTTTCTATTTCACTTTAGCCTAGAATCGTGCCTTTTTTATGGGTCTTTTTTTCAACATTTTCACTTTAATTCGGAAATGTTTAATTTTTGGAAATTTAAATTCAAACATTTTTTTTTGATAAATTTAGGTTTTTTCTCAAAGATGAGATTTTTTACAAAATTTCTTTTTAATCAGGAAATCCTTACTTTTAATTCCTAAAATCTTGACTTTTAAATTTGCAACTTTTCAATATTTGGCTCTGAATATCGACTTTGCTTTAATTTTTTTCTTCATAGAATTTTTATTTTCAATTCGTTTCAAGCTTAAATTCAATCATTAGAAAGTGTTTTTTATATGACAATTGCTTTTTCGAAATTTCAAACCTTTTCGTAAAGTTAGGATAATTTTGATCTTCTTTTCTAACTTTGACTTTACTCGAAATATCAACTCTGAAATGTTATGGATTTTTTGTGTTTGAAATTTATAATTTTTTAAAATTATTTACTTTTTTTATTTCACTTTAGCCTAGAATCGTGCTATTTCATGGGTCTTGTTTTTTTTTCAAAACTTTAATTTGGAAATGTTTAATTTTTGGAAATTTAAACTCAAAAATTTGTTTCGATAAATTTAGGTTCTTTCTCAAAGTTGGGATTTTTTTTTTCAAAATTCCTTTTTATTCAGGAAATCCTTACTTTTAATTCCTAAAATCTTGACTTTTAAATTTGCAACTACCCAATGTTTGGCTCTGAATGTCGACTTTTGCTCTATTTTTTTCTTCATAGAATTTTTTGTTTTAACTCGTTTCAAGCTTAAATTTAAATTTGATAAAAAAGTGAAAACTTCAAATTTAGAATTCAAATGTCGGTTTAAATATTTTAATTGAAATATTTCGTCTTTTTATATTAAATGTTAAATTTTTAGAAATTTAAACTCAAAAAATTTTTTTAATAAATTTAGTTTTTTTCTCAAAGTTGGGATTTTTTTTCAAAATTCCTTTTTATTCAGGAAATCCTTACTTTTAATTCCTAAAATCTTGACTTTTAAATTTGCAACTACCCAATGTTTGGCTCTGAATGTCGACTTTTGCTCTATTTTTTTCTTCATAGAATTTTTTGTTTTAACTCGTTTCAAGCTTAAATTTAAATTTGATAAAAAAGTGAAAACTTCAAATTTAGAATTCAAATGTCGGTTTAAATATTTTAATTGAAATATTTCGTCTTTTTAATATTAACACTTTTCTTTGCTATCAAAATTTCGAGTGAAGTTAAAAGTATTAACCTTTTTTCAAAATGCCAAGAAAAATCTGCAAATTTTATAAGAATGTAGGGATTTATTTAAAAAAAGTTAAACTGAAACATATGCTACGAGATTGAAGTTTGAAACGAGATTAAAATCGAAAATCCGGTCTGAAGCTGATATTTCAAAATGTTCACTATTTTCAAGTTGCTACTTTGATCAACATTTCGACTTTTTCTCAAATTTTTGACATCAAATTCCACTTTTTCTTGAAATTTTGACTTTTTTTGTAAATTTAACGTAAAAGAATCGGCATTTCAAAACTCCCATTTTGCTTCAAATTTTAATTTTTATCAAAATTTCGACTTTTTAAAAATATTTTGAGTTTTCTGAAAATTTGGACTAACAATTTTGACTTTTTAGTGAAGTGTCTAAGGGTTTTGACCTAAGATTTCAGTTACAGTGAGAGAAATTAAATAAAAATATATGGAATGTTTAGCTAATAATATTTGTAAAAAATTAATTAAAAAATTGTGATCTTTATTAATAATAATAATAATACAGGCCCACAAAAAAAAAAGTGGTGTGTGCTGGGTGTCGGACCCACATAGTCCGGCGTATTTTTTCCCGCTGAACACGAATCTGTAGTCTAAATTGGGGGTCAAACTGCTAAAAGTAGAGAAAAACCAAAAAAACCGATAAAAATCACGATCTCGTATTTTTTTCTGTTTGATATTATCATTCTTATAATTTTCGTCTTTTCCTGACCCTTTTTTCTTCAAATGACCTGTGAAGTGGATTTCTGCTACGTTTTGTTCCTTTTTCTTGAGTTTCTCTGTGTAGCATCCAACAGTAATCTGCAAACATATTTATTCCCCACTGTCCCTGAAACCGCCGTTCAAACTCTTTGAGATCTTGGTGAAATCTTTCTCCTTGCTCTTCACTGAAGTCTCCGTTATTCTCCGGGAATTGGTCAAGATGCGAATCAAGGAAGTGCATTTTCAAATTCATTAGGCAACCTGAATGCTGAAAATTTCTTATCATATTTGCCACAATGCTTTTGTAATCAGCATCCTTGGTATTGCCTAAAAATTTGGTACACACTTCCTTGAAACTTAACCACGATGCCTTTTCTTGGTCATCCATGACTGCAACAAACCCTTCATCTTTGAATAACTTTCGGATTTCCGGTCCATCGAAGATGCCTTCCCTTAGTTTAGCATCAGATTTTTTTTTAAACACAGTACGCAGGTACGTAAAACATTCACCATCTTTATCAAGAGCTTTGACATACTGTTTAATTAAGCCAAGCTTTATATGAAGAGGAGGAATGAGAATTTTGGCTGGATCAACAAGCGGTTTCTTTATTATATTATGTGATTCAACCTTAAATGAAGATCGTAAAGGCCATTCTTTTTTTACGTAGTGATTTTTTCGATCCCTACTGTCAAACATACACAAATAGCATGGATATTTTGTGAATCCAGATTGCTGTCCAAGGATCATGGACAAAATTTTTAAATCACCACATACTTGCCACTTATGTTCTTCGTACTTTATTTTCTTTAGGACAACTTCGAGGTTTGAATACTCTTCTTTAAGTACAGTGGAGTGGGCTAAAGGTAGAGGAGCGAATTTGTTGGTGTTGTGGAGAAGGACTGCCTTAAGACTCTGTTGAGACGAATCAATGAATAACCGCCAATTTTCTGGCTCATATAAATTTGGCTTAAATTCATGGATAAGTCCTTTTACATCAGTGCAATAGAGTAAATCTTCATTTTTTTCAAAATATTTACGGAAGGCTTCTTCTCGATTCCGATAAAACGAAACTTTAGTACCTTTTGTCAATAGATTTCTCTTTTTCATATTCGAAGCCAATATTTCAGCCGCTTCTTTTGAGAGTTTAGCCTCTCTGAATAAATCATTCAGATGTTTTTGATCGTATTTTTCCGGCTTCCGATCTTCACCAATAGGTCTGTATTCTTCATTGCTCGAAAACTCTTCTTCCTCAGATTCGCTAGAAATGTTTTCACTACTAGTATCAAACTTTTTATCAATAAAAGCTGAATTTTCAGGATCGACGTCGACTTCCATTGTGTCTAATCCACTAGTCAGACTGTCTTGTGACGTGTCATCTTCTAAACCTTCTATGAAGTTTGCAACTGGTTGTTGAACACTTGACACAGAAGGATAAGAAATTTTATCCTTATGCATTCGGCCCACAGTGTTGACATTTGTTGTGCAAAAGTAACAATTACTTGCATCAAGTGGCTTTTTCCATATCGCTGGAGTTTTAAATTTAAGATTCGCCTTGACCTGGTGCTTTTCAAATCTATTGATCATATTATAACATGAACCACAAACAAAATTGGGTATCCAATTTTTGAGATCGAGGGAAACTTTCATATTGAAGCACTTTTCATACAAAGTCACGAAACGATCTGTTAGTTTCTTTGTATTTTTTATCCCTATGTACTTTGCACAAACGTAGCAAAAAGCATTGGGATTTCCAGTACATTTGTGATTGCCACGAGTACTAGAAGTTCCAGCAAAATTTTCAGTAGAAGAATCCATGAAAATAAATAAACCCCGCACGCTAGAATACCTAGGCCTAAGTATGAGGGCTTTCCAACTTTGACAAGGACAATGTCAACTCGTCGTCGGACACACTACGGCATCATTCTCATATTCTAGCGCTTCCCTGCAAAACAGCGCGCCTTCGCTGGCTTCGATACGCCGAAATGTTGACTAGCGAATCATTCTACACATCCCGATAAAGGGCAGTTGTCATCGTAGTCCAATCATTCCGGAGTAGCAGGTTTCTGCCGGTAAATGTACCGATTTAGTTAACCATTTCCTTATTTTTTGTCAAAAACAAAATATCATCTATGTGACACTTAAATAAGACACAATAAGTAGTGAATTAACGTATTTGCACATTACGGTTGGATATTACAGAGAGAAACAAGTAGAAACTGCAAGATGATAATATCATACAGAAAAAAATACGAGATCGTGATTTTTATCGGTTTTTTTGGTTTTTCTCCACTTTTAGCAGTTTGACCCCCAATTTAAACTACAGATTCGTGTTCAGCGGAAAAAAATACGCCGGACTATGTGGGTCCGACACCTAGCACACACCACTTTTTTTTTTGTGGGCCTGTGTAATAATCCGGGTGTTTCAAAATAAGATGCTCATACTTAAGGAGCATAATCTTCTAACTATTTTAAGAAAAAAAGTTTATATCAACATAGGTCCGGAACCGTTTTATTTTTAAGTTACAGGGTCTTGAAAATTAAGAAAAAATTTGGTTTTTCCTTAAATACTATGAAACCACTCAAAATATTTTTTCAAATGTTGGTAGTTACTAACTAGGATTAAAGACGCGCTTTTTGCTGGAAAAATATTTGCTTTTCTTCCATCAGTGGCGTTCATGCTGATTTGTCTTTGAGTATTGTTAACAAAAAAACTGGTACGTCACTGCTTTTTTACAAATTAAGTACCAATTTCATAAACAACCTTTATTTCTTAGTAAACATGCTCTTTAGAATTTTTTTCGTTTTAGGAACGGTTTTCGGTTAAAACAATTATTTAACTTTAAAAACTGTTTACTTATTTCGTAGTATGGGTTTATTAATTTATTAAAAATAGTTATATCCCAAAAACTTATAAATCCAACTTACATATTAACATGAATTTTTATAAAGAAACACTAAATAACAAAGTTGTCTTAAAATAAGGCATTAACTTTGTAGAAAAGAATATAAAACGCCCATCGAAATGCAAAGAAATGCATTTTATTTTTTCACTTAGAAACCGTTGGTCGTGTGAAAAATGTTAAGGAGGACTTTTTTTTACTAACAATAAACAGTCTTACTTAAAGCCACATTTATTTTGAATTAAAAAAGTGGCGCGATTTTTTTTAAATTAAAAGTATTTAAAGATATGTTAATCGAAAACCGTTCGTCACACAAAAAAAGTTGAGGGGGCATTTTTACCAAGTGAAGGATGTTTATACGATTGATGCTTATTTTAAAAAAAGCAGCGGCGAAACATTTTAATTTATCTATTTTATACAGATAGAAGAGTTTAAGAATTTGGGTAAGATAGCCCAAACTGTTCCACTTCATAAATTGGCAGAAATGTGGGGGGAAGCAAAGGGCATGTGGAGCTGCAATATAGGGTTTGGTAGCCCAAAATAAATCGCCTCCTAAATTGAACCGCTTAATTTTTTCTATTATTTAAAATTTTTAGAGCAATTTAAAGGGATCAATTTAGGCTAACTTACTCCACTAGGTGCACTTTACCCAAACTTTTTACCAAGAAATAAAGGTTCTTTATGAAATTGGTACTTAATTTAAAGAAAAGCAGTGACGCACCATTTTTTTTCGTTAAGAATACTCGATGACATATTAGCACGGACGCCACTGATGGAAGAATAGCAAAATAATTTCCAGCAAAAAGTGCATCTTTGTGCTTAGTTAGTATCTACCAAAACAAAAAAATAAAAGTCGAGAGGTTTCATAGTATTTAAGGAAAAACCAATTTTTTTCTTTATTTTCAAGACCATGTAACTTAAAACTAAAGCGGTTCTGCACCTTTGTTGATGAAAACTTTTTTGCTTAAAATCGCTCGAGGATTATGCTCCTTAAGTATGAGTACCTTATTTTGAAACTCCTGGATTTTTATTATTATTACTATTGTTAATAAAGATAACAATTTTTTAATAGGTAAACTCTTTTACAACCACTCTTAGCTAAACATTTCATATATTTTTCTTTAATTTCACAGACTGTTACTGAAATCCTAGGTTTTTAGATTTTTAATGCTTCAGGCACTCCACTATTTAGTCATTTTAGCAAAAAAACGTTTGCAACATGTGATAAAAGTAATAAAACAACAAAAACTTGACGAGACAGAGTTGGGGAAGCTGCACTGGAAGCAGCCAAAGCAATGAGCTGAATCAGAAAATTTAGTTTTCTCGAAATTTACTTTTTGGATTCTAAAAAACAATTTTTTAAACTTTCTAGTGTAATCTTAATATTTTGAATTTGTTATTCATCTCAAAATTTTTACATCATCAAAATTTTGCATTTGAAAAGAAAATTTCAAGTTTCAACTTAAAAATCTGAGAAAAAATTATAACTTTAATAATATATGAACATGTATCGGAAAAAAAATTGAAAACCTAAAATTGACTTTTTCGAAATTTTGTCCCCCCAAGTCAGACAAACTGTATTCAAATTTTGGATTAGCACAATACATATTGTCAAAACAGGTTTAACATTTCAGGCAGTAGTCAATTCTTTGTGCTGGGATGCAATTTATCAGGTGATGATCGGAGGTGGTCAAGAATTTAACACCTTAACAATAATTCTTTTATTTCTTTGGTTTTAAAACAAAACATTACAATTAGAGAAAATTCATCTGTCAAAAGAACATTGAAACTGTAATAGACTTGCATATACATTTTCACAAGTTAAACAAAAAGAGAAAGACAAGTTTGATTTGCAACATCTTAAAAAATAAGTAATTTTAGTTCTATTTAGGCAAACTTTTAGAATGTACTTTAATAGTTATTTTAGAAATATTTATAATTGAATGTAATTACATAGTATTCAACTACTTTAAAAACACACTATCAGATAAGTTTTCTACCAAATATCATGCTGAATTTTGACCTTCGAGTTCTATGTAATAGTTTTATTTTCTATGACGTATCGCAAGATATCTTACAATATAGACTAGCTTAATGTTCTAGATACACCTTGAAAACTCTTCTTAAATACTAGGCTTTAGAATTGCAACTGCGTTAAATAAAATTAAAGAAAACATCACATCGTAAAGAGGAAAATTATAAAAAATAGTTAAAAACTTTGCAAACTTATCACAACCGTTTCATAAAATATTAACAGATAATTATTTACATGTAAAACTAATAAGGAAGGTAGATTAAGTACTAAAATTATAAAAATTTACTCCTAGTTCTATGTCACACGATGCATATAACTTATTTTTTATAGCTATGTCGTAGATCTAATTATTTTGGGTGCTTAATACATATCATAAGATTTAGATATATTTTTTATCACACTTGTTAGTTAAAAATGTAGGAGTAAATGAATATAAAACAACCATACTATAAATTACGTGTGGCAAATTTTTTAGTGCAGTCTCAGTAATAATTTTAATTTTTCATAAATTTTTCTTACATAATTACAAAATATCGAGATACTCTAATTAAAATAGAAACCAGTTGGATGCATTCCACATTTTATTAATAGTTTCAATATCCTTGTTACATTAAAAATTGAACTTTAAAAAATATCTTAAATCTTATGTTCTCCCACTGAGGCACCTTGTCGTTCTTGTACTAATATTCAATTCGCTTCATTGCTTTGGAGACAGTCTTCTTTTGTGTTTGTTCGAGATACCACAATACAAACTGGACCTCTGACAATTCTTAATAAATCAATAATTTCGCTCGTATTCATGTGTTCCACACTTTCATCATTCACCTGGAACAAAGAACATATTTAGTAGCTAATACTCGTGTCTTCATCTGCGGGAAAGAAAAAAAATTCCTGCGTTATGCGGAAAATGATTTACATCTATTCGATTTCGGCTTTATTATTTGTTTCGTCTTTTTGCAGTAAGCTGGACTTTTGTTTGAAAAATTCGACTTTTTCCGAAGATGTTCACTTTTTTTTGAAAAATTGACTTTTTTCTCATAATGGTAACTTTTTGAAATTATCGAATCTTTTCAGAATTTTCAACTGTTTTAAGAATTTCGTGCTTTTATATCAAAATTATGACATTTTTCGAATTTATGGCTTTTTCAGATTTTATGGCTTTTTCGGAATTTGAAGTTTTTTCGAAATTTCTTATTTTTCCAAAGTTCGACTTTTTGAAAATTTCGAAATTTTTTTTTTTAAATTTTTGTTGAAAGTGTTGACCGCTTTCTCGAAACTTCGAACTGAATTTTGCAATTATTCGTCTATTGCTGAAAGTTTGTATTCTTCAATTTTTTTTTTAGTTTTGAAGAGTCTAACTTTCCAAAATACGAATTTTTACATTTTGAACGAATGCTATGAAACGAATTCGAGTACTCGAGATTTTACTAAATTTCGATTTTAAAGCTGTCATTTTTTTTTAAACGGAGCATCTTCAAGTTAAAACTGAACATTTTTATAAACAAAAATTTAAATTTGGAAGATTTTTCGAGAGAAATAGCAATTTCGAGCACAAGCGAAATTTTGGCTTCAATTAAGAAACTACGATATTTAAATTGAATTGTGGGGAAACATTTTTTTTAAACATTTCTAAGTTTCTTATCGAAATGTTGGTAACATTTCCAGATTTTGCCTTTGAATTAAAAATTAAAAATTTTGAGAAACAGTTTTGTCGAAATTCGAATATTTTTTGACCTTAATCCTTGCATTACGACTGTAGTCTAGAAATGTTAACCTTAGATATGAAATTTCAAATTTGAATAAAAATTAGTTAAAAATAATTAAAAAATAGTTCAGGAAAAGGCAAAATATGCAATGATCCCCTGCAAAAATTTGGATAAATTCGTCAGCTTTCAATGCTTACAGCCAGTTTCAAATAAAATCGCGTGAATCGCGTGCACAAAAATTACTTATTCGTTAATGCCCATTTTTCCCCTTAGAGGCTGACTTTTGACAAATTCTCTTTTAGTGCTCACCTACGTACTACGGGGAACACCTGTGTGAAATTTCATGATCCTAGATTCATTCGTGTGTCTGCGTGCGTTGTCAGTGCTTAGAGTTTTATTAAATAGATGTTGCGTTTACTCAATTAATATTTTTGTCAATATGTAACAGTTTATTTTCATACAATGCTTTTTTCTACAATTGTTATTGTCCCGATATACTTTCAAATTATATATTAAAATTCCAATACATTTAAATTAATGTGAGGGGGCCTTGTTTTAAACAAATTTGACTAAAGCATCTTTAACAAAGTCCACGGAGGGTTTCACCCCTTTACCACATCCGCAATTAAATAAATAATTACACTGGATACGTTGGGTAGGCATGAAATCTTCTATGGACTTAATCACAAGCCTTAGTGCTCTAGTATCTTTAACAAGTTGACATAAAAATGTCACGTCTTGGATAAAAATGTTCAATTTAGTTATGTAAACCAAGTTATAGTTTCATATATTACGTGAACAGCCTGCTAGGTCACTTCAACTCATCACATTTTCAGGATAAAATTGCACATAGCATATAAAATTCCGTCGAGTATACACTTTTTGTTACAAACACATTTATCATAGTCCACATCAATCAATGTTACCTTTATGACTCGATCTCCAGGTTTCAGTCGTCCATCTCTTGCTGCGACACTGTCTGGATGTACGGCGCTAACGTACGTAACACCAGCTGCTCCTTGCAAACTGAATCCTAGTCTACTGTTCCATCCGCGATTCAGTTCGATTGCGAGAACCTGAAACAAATCGTAACGTTTTAATTTTCGCAAATTTCGCAACTTTAAACATCTGGAAGCAAATCAATAGCCAGCCATACACGAACTGCGGATTTAATCCGTAAAGATATATCTGCGTACTTGGCTCATCAGATACCACGCTTTCCACTAACGTACACATCTGTACACATATTAGATCTGCCAATTAAATATGTCAATTAAAAACTTCACGCAAGTGGGCTAATACTCGCAAGTTTTGTACGAATTGGACTCGGCTCGCGGTACATTTACCGGCGCCCGAGATTTAGCTTGTGTTCCCTGGCATTTTCGAGTGAAAGATGTCAAAGTCAGAACCAGGCTTCGAACCGTTATTTTTTCGTTTCCAGCAAAAGATTTATATTGGTTCAGTTCCGGTTCTCGTTTTCGACAAAAATAACGGTTTTTTCCGGTTTTCGGTTCAGCCCCGACTGACTGTTTTTTTGATTTTTCAAACATTTTTCGAATTAAAAATTGATTTGCAAACATACAATAGTTATGTCTTATTTTTTTTTTAATATTACACGTAACTGCTTGAAAAAATTTGAAGCTGAAACCTTGACTTTTGAGTTCAGTTTGAGTTCAAATTTCAAGAAAAACCTGAACTTCGGGTTTAGAAATTTTAAATTTAAATTATTCTTCATTGCAGACTCTTATTGATTGGAAACATTATCATTATTAATTTTATTTAACATTTCTGTGTTAAATATTTCCAAACTGGGTAGCAAAAATGTTAAATTTAAGTTTAAACTCGGAATTTTCATAAAAATCTTAAGTTATATACCCAAGAGTTAAAAAGTTACTACGAAAAATATACAAAATTTGGCGAATAAAATCGAAAATTTGAGAGACTTTAATTTCAGAATTTTGGTTGTCTAGCGAAGTTTTGACTTTGATTCACTTTTTCTAACATAACTGATATTTGCTGTTTTGACTTTGGTTTCTCGAACTTTGGATCAAAAAGATCAATTTAAAAAAAACAACAAATGAAAAGAAAAAGACAAGACCAAAAAATATAAAATGAAAAGTTTTAAATTGAGTTTTTGGTGAAATGGTCAAAGTTTCGAAAAAAGAACTTCAAAATTTAACAGAATTTTTAAAATTTATACCTTCCATTCAAAATTGAATTTCTAAAAATGTTGACTTTAAAACCAAATATTCAATTTTTTTTCCTGAAAATGTTGCTGAAAACTTTAAAATTTCTAAAAAAAATAAAATTTTTCAGAAAGTTTTGGTTAGTGCATTTACCTTCTTTCGATATTTTAACTTTTTTCTTTTGAAGTTTCAAATTTGTATGTACTGTGGTGAGTCGAGTTCTACTAAACTGTTCTATTTACTCGTTTGTTTTATTTAATTGAATTTTATTCAATATTTTCTTGGAAATATTAAATCTACAAATATTGTACTATATAAAATTCTTTGTAACATAACGTTTTGCGTGAGAAACAGATTTCTTAGCGTTCACAAATTAGATAAGGGTTATTTGTTAGGCCTGGTTTGTTTCAAGCACAGATACCTAAACTGAGAAAATAACATGTTATTTTTGAAGGACTGCTGAAAAGTAGAGTAATAAATAAGGGTAAGTGCCGATAACGGAGACCGTAGCAAATATCTCGGCAAGACCATGTGGTGGTATACTAGAGGAATTTGACGTTCAAAAAACGCCCTTATAAACACGTACAATTGTAAGTTATTTAAATTTCAATTATCGAAGTAAAACTTGCAACATAAAGGGACGACATTATTCAAAAGGGGTTTGCAGTTTGATATGCACTTTAAGAATCGTTTTCAAAATTTATTTAAGGGTTAATTTGGATTAGAAATATTTAAATTAGTAGAAATTCTGCATCCTCATGCCCTCTAGCGAGATGCAGAGGATGTCTTTCGGTCCCCAGAAGTTAAGGGTAGGGGGTGTGAACATAAAACACCTATGAACCAACTTTAAGATAGTCAAGAACTAAACTTCGATGAAATTAGTTTAAAAATTATAGTCAAGAGCTAAACTTCGATGAAATTAGTTTAAAAATTATAGTCAAGAACTAAACTTCGATGAAATTAGTTTAAAAATTATAGTCAAGTGCCAAACTTCGATGAAATTAGTTTAGAAATTATGTTCAACTTCCGGACTTATAAAAACGAGTACGAAATACGGGAGTTAAAAAAAAAACTGCTTCTGTTTGTGCTAATTAACGTGAATGAACACAAAAAAAAACAATTTCTATTTCTGTTCAACGTGAAGTTCTAGTGCCGTTTATGTGATGTTTGCTACGGGATAAATAGGCAAGTAAATTTTAAATTGTCCCATGATTTTATTTGATGGTTTTTCGCTCTTATATGATTTAATTAACTTTTCCTAAAATTTGAGAAATACTTGTTCCTAATTTTGATTAATATGGGGTTGGGGGGCGTACACAAAAAAAAAAGAAAAAGGAATTTAAAAATTCCACGACAAACCGAATGAATGAGAAAGTCGTTGTTAGAAAATAATTATAGGGCCAAGAACCCTACCGCTGACTGGTGTAACTACCGGTCTCAGTTTCAAAAAAAGGGAAACAGAAATAAACAAAATAAAAATACAAATACAAGAAAACGAAAAGAAAATAAAGCGCATTCGTTTCATACAAACATTTTCATTTCCTTAAGGTCGATGTTAGTGTTCTGCTGTTGGAAGCTGAGTTTCCAGGGGTTCCAAAATAATTTATACCCATCACCACAAAGGTCCGGCAACTGGCAGCAGACACATATATTTGGGTTTTACTGATGATGTTCTGCAAGTTCTAGAAACGTAGGCATTGTACACCTTAACATCCTAGAAGCATAAGCCACAATGAGCTCTTACCTAGTTCTTGTTTTGGTGTATTCACCTAGTGCTACCTCATTCGCAGATTCTCCTTCGTAGGTTGCTTGAATCCCAAAAATATAGGACAAGACAACCTGGCCCAAAGAGAGCCTTATAGATCTGTTGACAAATGGGGAATACTAACGTAGGTGAACGAGCAGTATCAGCATCAGCTCTCGTTAGGGAAATGTTTTGATGAAAGAAATGAGAACTTCTTGCCAGTTTCTAACTTTAATCTCAATGTTTTGTGCTAAGTCAAGCTTAGCCACTTTCTAAGCCAAAAGCGCCTTTTCTTTAGAACAGTAGCCATAGAAGTAGATGTAGTGTTGGAAGGGAAATTCGGCTCAGAAAGTTTCTATGAAATTTGAACAATATTTCTAGTCTATTTTATGACACTGGTTTGAGTTCGAGTGATTGAGTTTGGTATGAGAAAAACAGAAAAACAAACAAAGGAACAAGTTAACAAAGGAAAGAAAGAAAGAGTGAGAGAACGAGATCTGTAAGATTGAATCAACATTTATAAATTTTATTTATTTCGATAAATCACAACTTCATTTCCAAGCTTGAGCTCCATTTTCTCGTAGCATTATCCTTTGGATATTGTTAGCTCAAAGCTTCGACAAAAAAAAACTGTATGCTATGTGAAGTATGCTTGAATTAAGAAGCAACCAAAAACACAAAGAATTGGGGAATAAACAGACACCTGAAAATAGTTTGAGAACCTCTGTGTACAAACTAACCAGCGAACACCCACCGATAATCAGGTACAAAGTTAGCTGCATTTGGTTTGAAAACCTTCGAGTACAAACTAAATGGCTCAGCTGGGGAAAATATTGCAATTATTAGGGTTAAAATAAACTTTGGGAAATTAATAACCGACGCACCATATACGAGCGAAAGAGTTAGACAAAGAATGTCAAATTACTTGTGCTTAATGAATTCTCTTCATTTTCTAAAGAAATATTTCTCTCGGATCTGTGTCCAGCAAATTTAAACAAGTTGAAACAAACAGGTTCACTTTTATTTTGTTGTATTATGTTTAAGAACACTTGAAAATCACAAACTTGAAATTTTGTCGATTTATTTGTTGACCTATTGTAATAAAACGTTGAGGTCAATTGTTGTTTGAATTTGATAACACTTCCCTGTCGACTCTACGAGCTGGGGTTACAACTTAATGAAATAAAATAATTTTAAAACACAACGTAGACAAATTGGGTCCGAAAATCGAAAGTAAACTATTCTTCGAAAATTTTTTAAAGATGAGCAAAATTCGACAATTTTGAAAAACTATATACAATCACTGGTCACAAACAAACGGCTGGTCACAACCGGCTGGGTCGCTCATCACAGTACCTTTTATTATTATTATTATTATTTTTTCTTTAAAATTTCGACTTTAAATAAAATTTAGTCTTTCTCTAGCAAGTATAACCGTTTTTATCGAGATGTCGACTTTTATTCTTTAATTCTAGACACTTTTCTCGAAATTTTCAGTAAGGACTCTCAGACCAGTTTGAGTTTGGAAGTTTCGACTTTTACTTTGAAAACTCAAAATGTTAAGGACTTGAAACTGAGATTAATTTTGAAAAATTTTTAATCATAAATTTAGATAGCTTTTCCTCAAAATTTAGACTTTTTCCAAGAATGTTAATTGTTTTCTTTAAATTTGGATATTCTTTCGAGATTGTGAATTAAGATTCAAAATAAAAAATATTATAAAATATTCAAATTCAAATTAGCACTTTTGCATTTGAAATGTAACTTCTGTTAATATTTTTAGCAAAAATTCGAAATGTTTAATCGAAATGTATATTTTAAGCGTAAAAATAAAAAATCCACAAAAAATGCAATTTCAGTTATTTCTAAATTTCAATTTTTTATAGAAAAATTGAAATTTCAAAATCAACGACAAATTTTCTGAAAAAAAAACGCGAATTTCAAATTTAAAGACGTAGGAAAAATTTTAGCTGCAGCTAAAAAGTTCCTGAAGAGATTTAACATTTTGAGAATCGATTTTGGACACAAAGTTCAAGGAGCAAAGGGCCGAACTTTCGAGTTTATACCAGAAGTTTCGCGAAAACTATTAATATTTAAAAAACACACAATTTCGACTTCTGAAAAAAATATCGCAATTTCAAGGTTAAAGTGGAAATCTTCAGGAAAAAATTAAAGTCTTCAGATTAAAAATTACTATTTTAGCGTAAACAAAACCGTTGGAAGTTTAAATTAGACATTTTCTAGGATGTCACCATTTATTCTAAAAATTTCGACCCCAATTTCAAAATTCCAGCTTTAACTTGGAATAAAATGTTATATTTTCCCTGAAATTTGTACATGAAATTTACACAAGGTTAAATTTGAAATACCGAGATTTCAGTTAAAATTTCAAGAACAAAATCATATCTTGGAATTATAGGAAGTTTTAGGAAGTCGGCAGTGTATAAAATCATAAGAATTTAAAGTTGGGATTTCGAAAAAAAATTGATATACTAAAAAAAGATGGAATTTGAAAGAAAAAATTGGCGAAAAATCGATAATTTGATTAATAACTTAAAAAAATAGAGATATCAAATTAGGAAAAGAAAATCAAAATTTAAGGAAACAAATGAATTTGGAGTTTTCTAAAAAAGGTCAAATTTCCAGAAAAGCTTGAATTTGCAAATAAAAGTGTAAAGAAAGCCCAGCTTTCTTAGCTTGAATGAAAAACACGCTACTGCTTTATTCTAAAATTACAACAGAGGATATATTTTTTTTAACTCGAAATTTTAAGAGGAGAAAAGAAATATTTTGAGTAATTTCTAGATAAAAGTCGAAATTTCAAAAACAATATCGAAAATTTTGAAAAACGATTCAAGTTGAAATTTTAATTTGGTTTGAAATTTTGATAATAAAGTCAATATTCTCTAGAAAATGTGGAAATTGTTAGTTTCTAATATAATTCTTAAACAGAAATGAGAGACTAAAAGTAAACTCTTAATTTTGAGATCAAAGTTGCACGGATTTGTGTAAAATTTTGAAAAAGAAATTGAAATTTCTAAGAAATAATTCTAAACTTAAAGGTAAAATAAAAACTTAGAACTTGTTACCGATAGGAATTTTCCCCAAAAATTACAACCTATCCTTGTTTAAGAAGGCGGTTCATCGCTATCTATCTTTGTTTCCGCATCCTACTCGCAGTGCTTTGAAAGCATAATGGGGTTACTCTTTGCGAGTGGATTAAACTTAAAAAAAAAACTGTTATAAGTACATTAATTCAACGAATCGAAATAAACCGATATTTTTCTGGTTTCCGACAAAAATAACGGTTTTTTTTGGTTCAGTTCCGGTTCGAAGCCGTGGTCAGAACGAATCAAAACCTTTAACGGCCACTAACTGTGATATTTAGTCTGGGCAATATAGTCTGCCGATCAGCGATCTCTGCGAATGCAGACTGTGGCTCGGTCCTGTCTATTAGAGTTAATTCGCTGATTTGATATGTGCCATATCCAACTCGTCGAGTAATCCGCTGGTGTATGGCCGGTTATTAGTAAAATTATGGTTATCTCACGGTCGTGAAAGTTCAATGACATGCGATAGATCTTACTTCATTTTCTTCTCGTATCATAGGAGGGGCGGCATGAGCGTTGGAGGCTTCTTCTTCTTTTCCATCAAACACCACCCCCTTCCATTTTTTCATATTGGTGTCGTCCTGATTGGAAGACTTGGATGATTTGTCTTCGGCTTTGTCGGTACCGCAAGGCGGATGAGCAGATTGATAAGCTGGATTTTTATGACTAAAACCCGGGTTATCTAAAGGAATGTGTGGCATGCTGGCTGGTTCTTTAGGATAATTGTCATCGCTTTCCAATTCCGTGCTTTTCACATTGTCATTCCCTGGAAGGTAAGCACAATAAGGAAATGCAGAATTGCGGCAGTTTGTAAAAAATTAGTGATTACACAGGTCAGCAACAAAAATGCTGTCTAGATATTTGCAACTGATTTCTAATATTTAGGTGTTTTAAAAGTTTTCAGTTCAGTTTTTTTAACTAAAAAAATACTCAAAAAATTCCATAACGTCAGGTTATTTTTCAAAACGCAAAATTTTATTATAAAAAAAGTTTTTTTGGGCTAACTTGAATTCATAAATAATAGCTACAATTTTATTTTGATTACTGCTTTTAAATGTGTACACGCCATAACTATTATTAATTTCTAAATAAGGAACACCCTGTGTGAGTTAAATTAAGAAACATAAAGACGTTGTAACCTGAACGTGCGTGCCCCGAAAGTGTAGAAATTGGCAATTACGTGTTAACTCGTCATTGTTTTATAGATCTTAGTTCAATATAGTGCAATGTCGTCTGTGTGAAAGTGTGTGAACTCTTCTGACCGTTTCTGTTATATTTCTGGCGAATATATGGTATTAAAGCATCTGCGACTTTTAGAGAAGGTTTATTGGGAAAATAACTGCAATACTGATGAACCACCAAATACCTATCTTTTTATCATAATATCATTTTGGCTGTGGACCTCCAATAGCACATTTGTGAATTTTAGAGAATTTTTCGTGACCAAATAATTAAAATACTGATGAACTATTAAAACGGTTGTTTGGAGTTCAGCCCCAAAGCACACTTTAGCTCTTTTGGATTCAACTCAAAGAAGAGAGATTCGCCTAATTGATAACGAGAGTTTGACCGATTCTCTGGAAATACTAGAGCACAGGCGTATGGTTGGTGACTTGTCTCTTGTGTACAAGTACTGTCATGGAAGATGCTCGCAGGAACTAATAGGATTTATCCCCCCAAGGGCAAGATTTTTGAGGCGTACTAGACATTCGGAAACAGCAAATTCCTGTGCGGCCCAGCTTGTGTGAGGACTTCTGTCTAGGGAGACTCTTTTTTCTATAGAACTTCCAAGTTATGGAACTTGTTACCGAAAGGAATTTTCCCCAAAAATTACAACCTATCCTTGTTTAAGAAGGCGGTTTATCGCCATCTATCCCTGTTTCCGAATCCTACTCGCAATGCTTTGAAAGCATAATGCGGTTACCCTTTGCGAGTGGATTAAACTTAAAAAAAAAGTTAATATTACGGATTTTGTAAAAAAAGTATACTTCGTGTATTTTGGCTTAAAACTTGGAGATCAGGATAAAGTCTGGGCACCTCATAAAGTCTGCAAACGATGCGTTGAAGACTTTCGAAATTGGTTTAAGGGCAAGAAAAAAGCTTTCCGATATGCGATTCCTATGTTATGGCGCGAGCAAAAGAACCATAGTGATGATTGTTACTTTTGTTCGTGTAATGTGAAAGGGTACAATTCAAAACGGAAGCCGCCCGTTTCATAATACAATCTGCAATCAGCTATTCGTCCCATTCCTCATGGGACCGAAATACCAGTGCCCAAGGTCCCTGCTAACTTGGAAGAGATTCCAAGTTCTGATAAAGATGGTGCTGTATCTGAACCCGATGACAAGTCAAGTTTTGAATTTGAAGATGACATCAGTCCCAGGGCGAGCCAAATAATTTGGTAAGAGACTTGAATCTTCCCAAAAACGCTGCTGAGTTGCTTGGATCAAGGCTCAAAAGCAGAAACTTACTTTTGCAGGGAGTGTCTTCCTCCTGGTTTAGATATCGTGAGAAGCAATTCACTTCCTACTTTGCCCAAGAGGACGAATTGGTTTATTGTACCAAGATTGAAGGTTGGATGGATACATTTAAAATCTCATACTACCCAGCACAGTGACGTATTATCACAGATTCTTCAAAGAGAAGCCTTAAAGTAGTTCTGTGTCACAATAGCGGTTTCTATGCTTCCATTCCTGTCGGTCATTCCGTAGATCTCATGGAAACCTACATGAACTTGGATCTGGTTCTTGGTAAATTAAAATATAAATACCACGGTTGGCAAGTGTGCGGTAATTTCAAAATCTTGGGCATGTCGCTCGGACAAGAACTAAGTTTACCAAATTCCCTTGCTTTTTGTGTCTATGGGATAGTAGAGACCGAACAAATCACTGGACTAAAAAGTGTTGGCCTCCGAGGGAGCTTAAATTTGGCGAAAAGAATGTCCTGCATGAAACCTTGGTGCCTCCTCATAAAGTTCTTCTACCACCGCTTCACATAAAGCTGGGGTTGATAAAGCAATTGGTAAAGTCATTTCTATGAGATGGGAATTGCTTCAAATATTTAATATTAAAGTGTCCAGGCCCCTCGAAGGCAAAGTTTTCGTTGGACCAGATATTAGATGACTTATGCCTGATCCACAATTCATCACAACCATGACGGATTAAAGAGAAGAGTGGAATGCCTTTAAAGATGCCATAGAGAAATGTTTAGGCAATAACTACAAACAAATCGTCAAAAGAATGTTAAAAGCATTTTTTTTTTAAAGTTTAATCCACTCGCAAAGGGCAACCCCTATTATGCTTTCAAATCACTGCGAGTAGAATGCGGAAACAACGATAGATGGCGATGAACAGCCTTCTGAAGCAAGGATAGGTTGTAATTGTTGGGGAAAATTCCTTTCATTAACAAGTTCCATAACTAGAAAGTTCTGTAGAAAAAAGAGTCTCCGTAGATAGAAGTCCTCACTGTGTCAAGCTGGACCGCACAGGAATTTGCTGTCTCCGACTGTTCAGTACACCTCAAGAATCTTGCCCTTGGGGGGATCAATCCTATTAGTTCCTGCGAGCATCTTTCATGATAGATAGAAAAGAGACAAGTCACCAACCATACACCTGTGCTCTAGTGTTTTGAGAGAATCGGTCAGACTCTCGTCATCAATGAGGCGAATCGCTCTTCTTTGAATTGAATCCAAGAGAGCTTAAGTGTGGTTTGGGGCTGAACTCCAAACATGAGAACAGTATTCGAGTGTTGGCCTAACTTGAGCTTTGTATAGTGTTACCAGCTGATGAGATGTGAAGTACTTTTTAGCTCTAAAAAGAAAGCCTAGCTTCTGAGAGGCGGATTTGGCAATGGCGCGCACATGATCGTCCCAAGAGAAGTTAGTGCTCGCATTCACTTATAGGATAGATAGATTAGATTCCATCGGAAGGATTTTACCGTCCATAAGTATGTTTGTTGCATTATCCCTTGATGTTTTCTTAGAGAAAACCGCGGCCTGAGTTTTTGCAGCGTTGAAGTCGACCAAATGGTTCTTACCCCATTCCAGAATAATCTCGAGATCCCGATTAATCGTCTGCATCTGCTGTTCCCTTAGTTGATCTGAAGCAGCGATAGATAATGGTTTGTCGGAGAAAAAAGATGACACAAGGTTACTATCATCTGCATAGCTGTATATAGGATTGGAAGTCGAAGCTAAGAGATCGTTTATGTGTAACAGAAATAAAGTAGGAGACAGAACAGAGCCCTGAGGCACCCATGCGTTAATCGCAAATGTATCGGACGACGTCCCGAAGAGATCTGTCAGCGATAAAATTGGTTATCAAATAACAGAGTCCAGGAGGAAGACCATAAAATGTTAATTTGGTGAGAAGAGATCGGTGCCAGACTTTGTCGAAAGTCTTTGAGATATCCAATGCCACAATCCTAGCCTTACCATGTTTTTCCATAGCTGAATTACAGATATGAGTAACATATGCCAGTAGATGGCCAGTGGAACGTTGTTGTCTAAAACCGTATTGCTTGTCGAAGATGATTTTATTTTCCTCCAGATATTTGAGAATCTCGATGTTGATAACCTTTTCCATCACTTTAGATATAACGGGTAACAAAGATATAGGGCGATAGTTGTTAGCCAGATTCCTTTTTCCCTTTTTAGGGACATGCTGCACTCTAGCAGATTTCCAGATGTTAGGGAATACACCTTTGTTGTAAGAGAGTGTGAACAATTTGCTTAGGACAGGAGTCAACTCTGGGGCGCACTTCTTAAGACCAATAGCGGGAATACCATCAAGGCCAGAAGCTTTCGAGCTCAAGGATAATCTCCCTGATTGTGCGTTGTCTGAAAACAACTTCAGGCATCGAAGTGTCAACCTTAGGAAGAATAGGAGATTCTGTGTTTCGAGAATCAAGATTGGAATTTTTAGCAAACATTAAGGCTAAGATGTCAGCTTTTTCCTTGGAGGTAGTAGCAATATTGCTATTTTCGTCGAGTATAGGTGAAAAATTTAAAGGTGTAAAATTCTTTCCAATCGACTTTGCAAATCCCCAAAAGAACCTGGAACCGTTGGGACAGTTGACAAGCCTCTGGCGCATTTTACGGTCGAAATCACCTTTTGCCTAGTCAATAACCTGTTTACAAGAATTTCGTGCATCTACGAGTCTCGACTGAGGGATTATTTCGCCAACGACGATATGCGTGATTTTTGCAGGAGACAGCCCGAGCACATTTTTTACTGAACCAAGATTTACTGGAGGCAGACTTCTTTTGGGAGTGGGGAATTGAGCATTCCATACCAATTAGGATAGTTTCCATGATGGATTCGGCGACTAAGGAAGGGTTGTCTGAGTTAAAGCAGACTTCCTGCCATGGGAAAGATGCAAAGAAGTCTCTTAATTCTTCCCAGTTCGCAGAGTTAAAGTGCCAAATCCCCACGGGACTGGTCTGGGAAGGAGGTGGTACATGAAGCGCGCGAGAGGCTGCTACAAGTTTGTGATCCGAATTTCCAAGCGGTGATGTCACAGAGATTTTATACGAATTTGGTGAATTTGTGAGTAAGTAGATTAGGTTGATGAGTATCTACATCAGGAATTCTTGTGGATTCCTCAACTAATTGCGATAGTCCACAAGTGATGGCGAAAGCCTCTGCCACCAGGAAGACACCATAAGCTTTAGGTTGCCCTAAAGAGTTTAAAAGTACATTTTTTTCATTCCCACCTCGACTATTTCCCAGAAAATTTAGGAGACGTGAGTGAAGAGCAAGGTGAACGATTTCTCCAAGATATTAAGGAGATGGAAAAAAGATATCAGAGAAGATGATGGCAGACTACTGTTGGACCCTTCAGAGAGACCTTCCAGATGCTTCTCACAAGCGAAAATGTACCAAAAGGAGTCTCATTGGGAAAAACAAATGTATTTAGTGCTAACAAATGTGTTTAGTGTTTACTAATTAATGTATTTTAGATACAAAAATAAGTTTTGTTACGCAATTACAAATTAAAAAAAATGGTTAATCTTTTATCTTTTATTTTAAGATGATAACTTGTTTAACGTGGATACCTATATTGTCAGAAAACTATGAAAGTCATTTTCGGATTCAGCACACCCAAAAACATGAGAATTATACAAAAAATCGAAAGAGTTCTCAATTTTATTTTATTTTTTTGCAGACCTGTGTTATTAATTAATAGTATTTAATCAAAGGCGTTGAAAAATTAATAAAATATATAAATAGGACTTACCTAAATTATATGTTAAATTGGGAGCATCTAACACTTCAGCATCTAAGTTATTGAGTTCGTACGCATTGTGAGCTAATGAAAAATTAAATCTAGGTTTCCTAGCCGCTACTGGGGTTTGGTTTGGATTATATAACTCTAATGAACTCGGCCTCGACGGTCGATCCCCATCTTCTGTGTCCACAATGAACAATGAATTGTAAGGATCATCATCGTATGGGCGCGAACACTGTTGCAACAGGCCTTCATGAAACTCTTCCTCGCTCATTGTGTATTTATTTGCATTATTTTGGGAAGCATCGGATGGGCAGGGCTGACGTCGCAGTTTCCTTGGCGATGTTACCGGCGATTGGGATCTTCTACTTGCCTCTTGATTACCAGGTATCAGTTTTCTAACAGCAATATCATTTAGCATATCAACCGCTTCTTGCCTGTGAAAAAAAGATGAACAAAAATTCATTAAACATTACAATAAACAATCATCTTCAAAGTAAAGTATTCTTTACTCTTTGCACCCCCTGTCCCATGTGATCAAGCTAATATTAAGCTGGGAGACTTCTTGCAATTTATGTTGTTTTTTCAGGGACTTATGTCACAAGTATCGAAATATTTCAAATAATGAAAGGGACCAAAGTGCACTTTTCGATGAATTTTGTTGACAAAACATATATAGCAAAGGTTTTCAGAAAAAAATCTGAGCGCAATATAAAAACAATAATGAAGTGTGTTCCAAGCATTTATTAACTCTTTAACTACGGAAATATTTTCACACAATTGTACATAGAAACGCAAAAATGAATGCTGAAAAAGTAACTGTAAATGTAGGTAGGGGCGGCTGGGGTATTGTGGGTCGCCTTTTTGTGTTGGTTAAAAACTGACAAAAAAATATTTTTTTCTGAAAATTTCAAAGCTTGAATTTGTAGTACACTAATAATCTCTCTTTGGGTCGCAGCAGTTTGGTCAAATTGTATTAAATTATACAACTTATAACAGTGGGCGCAAAAATTGCATTTTTGCGATTTTGAAAAATGTCGGGGAATTACGGACCACTTTGTAAATCGATTAATAATGAAAAAATGTAGTAGAGAAATCTTCTTGTTTTTGATTCAGAATGGCAGAAGATCTATTATGAAAGAGAAACAAAGTAAAGTGGAGTGACAAATGGCAATGAAAATCAGTTCGAAACAAAATTATTATTTTACCAAAAAACTACTAGAAGTTGCCGAAAAATAATGCTGTGCTGAAAATTTCCATGAATTATATGCATCAAATACACGAAATTAGCTTGTGAAATGTAAAGAATTGAGTGATCCATAATTCCACGACAAAAGTGGTCCGTAATTCCCCGAAACTCATTTTTTACAATAAGGCAGCATATGAGTAACACAACGCAAACTTAATGCAAAACTTTGTTTCTGTCGAAGACTTAAGGTTCCATGAATATTATGAAAATATATCTGAGTCGGTTCTCGAAAGGTATGGTCAAATTAGAGGAAAATCTAATGTGAAAAAAAATAATTTTGAAGTATCCCATTTCTATTTGGTATTGAAGCGAGGTAACGGTTCGTGTACACAAGTCGAGTACTGAAGGGAAAATGAGCTTAACATGAGGCTAGCCGACGACAGTTATTTGTAGCTGTCAACCACTATTAGAGAAAAAAAATATGAAGCTGGTCCTCAATTCCCCGAGGTCCAGAATACCCCAGTCTCCCCTACTTTTAATAGGAACGAAGTGTGACATGATTTTATGACAGAATAGTCAATTAGTAACACCTCATCCTAGCCTAATTTTTTAAATTGCTTATTGACGACACTCGTACCACGCAGAAGAGTCGTTGTGCCACGTCTTGTATTGACGACAGCCGCAGTTAAAGATTTAAAGGTGTTTTTCCTTAGAATTTAATTAACAAAAAAAACAACATTTAAATTATTCCCAAAGTTCCACTGCCTTGGATGGCACGTAAGAAGTTTTCCGAAAGGTTTGGTTTTTATTTCAGATTCGACTTTCTGACTGTTTACCAAAATTCGTCTTTCTTTCCAAAGTTCAAATTTAATCTGAAAATTCAATTCTTTGGTTCATGCAGTTAACTGAAGGTTAACGGAAGGTTTTTTCCTTCAATTTTTAAAAACTGAGTGTTGTCCCCCCCTCTCTTTCATGAACGAAATCCTGCCCTATGCCCACGTATGGAATATTTAGAGGATTATCATTCTTGGATACAAAAGTGATGTTGCCGAGTCTCTAACCAATTTTTGGTTATTGTTTTTCAAATTTCCAGTTTATATGCCGCCATAAATTAGTAAAATATATGACAAATATGGTAAGGAATATTAAATGCCGACATTTTTACAGGTTTGTTTTCAGTGGCAACTGGATACTAACTTAGTTTCCGTTACTTTGCAGCTAGTTATTTTACTCCGAAAACTTTTGTTACATACGTTATTCCACCTTATAGGAGTTTTCTTAGATTTCTTTTTCAGTTAATAATAAATAGCGGAATTACAAAATTATATTCAATAACTTTACACTTAATTAGGGTCACCTTCAGATATAACGAACTCTGCCATGTAATCAACGTATAAGGAATAAAATTATAAGAAAGTATGTATTTCTTAAAAAATTCCCTTGGTTCAAAATTGAAATACTAATCTTGTCCCTTGAAACCAAGAAAAATTAAAAAACACAACAGAGGTTGCTCTAACGCGTTTTGATAGCAAAGCTACCATCTTCAGGGAGATACTGGTTTTTTTAGTTTCAGGGGACAAGATTTCTATTTTAATTTTTGAAGATAACCAAGGACTAGTCCGTTCCACCAAAAAAAAAAAAATGTATTTCTTGTTCGTTTATAATGAACGTTCGGTTGTAGCGAACTATTTAAAGATTCCTTTGGTGGTTTCTTATATCCAAAGTTGACTATAACTTAAAACTATAAAATCGCCTTTTAAAGTCTCCGAATGAATAATTTTTTTTTAGATTATGACTATGACTTTTTTTTAGATTAACTTTAAATTTTTTTACCGTAGGTGAGGTTTTTTGGCAGAGGAAAATGATGCTCGTGGAGTTGTTTCCGTGGGAGATAACGCAGCCACAGGAGTTTGTGCAGCATCCCGATACAACCTTAACTTGACTACATCACCACATTGTCTCAGAAATTGTACCGCTTGCTCGTGGCTCATGGAAGATATTTCCACATCGTTGACCTGTAAAATCGTAGAGTTAAGCAGAATGTACATAGGATGAGTTTACTCTTCTTTGGGGTTAAAGACTCAAGCCTCTGCATTCCATTTTTTATGAAAGCTGACTTATCTTGAAACACAAATCTTGTCCCCTTATACCAAGAAAGATTAAAAAACACAATGGAGGTTGCTCTAACGCCATTCGATAGCTAAGCTATTATCTACAGTAGCTTTGGCTATTGAAACGCGTTAGAGCAACCTCTGTTGTGTTTTCTAATCTTTCTTGGTTTCAGGGGACAAGATTTGTATTTCAATTTTTGAAGATAACCAAGGACCAGTCCCTTCCAGAAAAATTCTGACAAAACTTGACAATGAAACATACAAATTAAAAGAAACTTGTTACCGCTGTATTACGGGTGGAATACTCTATCAAAACCGATAATACAAAATTAAGAAAAAAATTCCCAATTTTCAAGCACCCTGTACAGTTAAAGATATTTTTAGGCAAATCGTTCCTATCATTTTTTTTCTATCCCTTTTAGTCTACGTGCTACAAACCTACCCTTACATTTATAATCATAATGCAGCTAATTCCAAATATTTATTTATTAATCCCTCAATATAGGCATTATCTTACACAAATGTCTCAAGTCCAATCAATATAAAGCGCATTAAGCCAAAATCTATCTAAAATTTATGGCCTTACCGCGATTATTTTATCTCCTGCTTTTATCCGACCATCCGTCAATGCGGGCTCCCGGACTAGAGCTCTTACATAATGTCCTAACGCGCTATCATCTTCCTTGCGGAGCGTGAATCCTAAAGATCCTTGAATTTTATTTAGCGTAACTTCGAATTCCTACAATAAAAATAAGAAATTCAGGATGAGGAAATTTATGGCGTACCAATTGCTTCCAGCAGACCGCAATCTTAAATATTGTATTTCTGGGATGGCCTGGCAATAAAAATGCAATGAAATTGGAAAAATATCGCCCACTTTTCCCCTCAGTAAATATTAAAATCAGACTTTATGCATTTCTCAGCAGTGCATCGTTCATGATCAATATTCCATAGTAATTTGATCAGCGGAAAAAACGCAGACACTTTAAAAACACAGACACAGAAATTAAGGGATATGGAAAATCCCAGATTTATAGGTAATTTTCAAAAGGCTGTTGCAACTCGAAGAAAAATTGTCATACAGAAAAATCAAAAAAAACAAATTAAAGCTCCAAGTTGCTAGCTGAAAAATCGTGAGTTCAGAATTTTTGAGCATCAGCAGTTTTTGAATACTTATAAGAGAATCATCCCATGCCCTCCAGGCACCAAAATTCGAGTTAACTTACTGGAATCTGTTAATCACTTTAAAAATTGTATAATTTCCACACAAGTACGCCAACAATTTGAGAACGCATAAGGAGATTGCTTTTGCGTTTGCTGGTATGTCACTATTAACTTCAAAGTGTATGAAATATCGTGTACTTTGGATTCTGGACATAAACATTAATTAGATGTACTCAAAATTATGCGTCATTTAATGGTCTTGGAACATAATGTACAAATGATTATTGGAGTTTAATAATAAGTTACACGATTTATGTAACATATAATTTACAGCTGAAGGAGCAATAAATTTTACAATTGTTTAAATGATTACGCTACCTTGTAATAAATATTACACGATTAAAATGGTAATGCTGAATGTATGGACAAAATTATTCATTTGTTATGTATAATGTTGAATCTTGAACCATTTCAGGTTCCTTTTTTTAAACCTCGTGAAAAAAATTAGAACAATCAAGCTTGAAGTCAAAACATTGTTAATAAGACGAAAAAAACACCTTTCTCAAAACTTTGGGAGAAAACCTCACCAGTTCAAGTTAAAATTTCGAAGGAAATACAGGAAAAAAATTATACTTTAATCCCGACGAAGACAACTGAATAAAATGTTGAATTTTGGATATTTAATCAAAACTTATTTTTTCAATTTCAACATTCTCAACATTTTAATTTTTTTCTGAATGTTTCGTGATAAAACTAGGATTAATTGTTTTTCACAAACGTCGACTCTTTTGCGAACTTTAAACTTATATGTTTAAAGTTCGAAATTTAACACTAAAATTGATGAATTCAAAAATTCGAGAGGTTTTTTTTATTATACTTTTAAAACTAAGGTCTTTTCGAGTGAAAAACTGACAATTAAAGAATTAAATTCTGGTTATTCAAAAATGTCAGAAGGTTGAAGTTTAAAAACTCGAAATTCTTAATTAGTAGGTTTGTCTTTAAGTAAAAAAAAGTAGTAATTATTATTTTACATTAAATGGTTCAATAATATTTATGAATTTTGAGTTACGAATTGGAATTGAAATACAAATCTTGTCCCCTGAAAGCAAGAAAAATTAAAAATTACAACAAAGGTTGCTCTAACGCGCTTCGATAGCCAAGCTATCATCTTCAGAGATATACTTCTCTCTGAATAGCAAAGCTAACATCTTTAGGGTATCTCTCTTGTTTTTCAGAGTATCTCTTGAAAATAATAGCTTGGCTATCGAAATGCGTTAGAACAACCTTTGTTGTGTTTTTGAATCGTTCTTGGTTACAGGGGATACAACTTGTATTTCAATTTTTAAAGATAACCGTGGATCAGTCCGTTTCACCAAAAAAATGAATTGAAATGTTAAGAAAGAAAAAAAAAGAAAAAAAAAAAGATTAGAGTAATTGTAAACTTAGAATTTCGAAAAAAGTAAGAACCTTGAAACAATTCGAGATTTTAAAAAACATGTCAAATTTCAGCTAGAAATTATGTGAAAAATATTTTAGAAAAATAGCAAAAGAACATAACATTTATTGAAGTTCCAAGTATAAGATGAAATCTATTTAATAAACCTTGAAATTTTGAAACTTTTTCAAGAGTAGTCACACAACTTTGCAAAAATATCGAGATTTAAAAAAAATAAAAATTGTCACTCAGATTCTGGAAAAAACTGAAATTTTCTGAAAGTTGAATATTGAAGAAAAGCTAAAGTTATCAGAAACGTCGACCATCTTCAAGAAAAGTTGAAATTTTAAAAAATGTCGAAACTTTGAAGGTCAAATTCCCAAAAGAAAATAAGGATTTTAAGAAAAAGGCGAGGATTTTGAAAAAAATATAGTCGATATTTTCAATGATTTCGGGCATTTTAAAAAAGGCGAAATTTTGGAAAAATATCGACATTTAAAATAAATTGCAGAATTTTCAATCAGACTTTCAAAGAATCTGAACCTTTTGAATATTGAACAAATGTCAAAATTATCAAAATAGTTAAAATTTTGAAAAGGCAAAGTTTTGGAAAAAGGAGATTTGATTGAAAATTGTCACGAAAAAAAAATAAATAAATAAAAAATTAAAAATATAAATAAAATTTTGAAAGAATGTCAAACTTCTCAAAAAAAGATAATTTTTCAAAAAAGAAAAAACTTGGAAAAAAGTCGACGATTTAAAAGGTGTCGTAATTTTTAGAAAAATTCGAAATGTTGCGAAAGAGTCGAAAATTTCAAAAAAAATTTTAAGAAATGTCTGATTTAAAAAAAATCAAAACTTTTACAAGTAAAGAATCGAAAGTTTGCAAAATATGTCGAAATGGTGAAAATTGTTGAAATAAAAAAGATGATTGAACATTTTTATAATTTTTGAGATAAAGTGGCTAAAATTCTAAAAAATCCCAACATTTAAAAAAGCCGAAATTTTCAATAAAGTGGGAATTTAAAAATAGGTCGCAAATTTGAAAAAAGTCCAGATTTAAGAAAAGATCAAAATTTTTTAAAAAATAGCCGGAAATATTAAAAATTTGTTGAAATTTTGATGCTTTTTTAATTTTGAAAAATAGACGAAATATTTAAAAAATCTGAAAATTTGGGAATATGGCGAACATTTTTAAAAGATGTCTAAAATTTAAAAAAAAGATTTAAAAAAAAATCGAAATTTTCAGCCAAATTTTAAATTTTTTTAAATTTCGGAAGCCAAAATATTAAAAAAAAAACCAAAATTATCAGATAGATTAAAATTTTCAAAAGTCAAATTATTGGAAAGTTAAAATTTTGGAAAAAGTTGAAATTTTATGTCACAATTTTCAAAAATTTATAATTTTGACAAAATTTCGACATTTTCATAAAAGATCATGATTTTCTAAAAAAAATCGAAATTTTCAAAGATATTCAAAAATAAAAAAATAACGAAATTTTCCGAAAAAAATCGAAAAATAGTCGAAAATTTCAAAAAAGTCGAGATATTATAAAAATATCACGATTTAAGAAAATCGAAACTGCAAAAAAAACGTCGAAATTTTTAAAAATGGTTGACATTTCAAAAATAGTCAAACTTATTAAACATCGAAATTTTCAATAATAAAATTTTAAAAAAAGTAAAAAATTTAAAAAGTTCTAATTTCCAAAAAAGTTCAGCTCTAAAAAAATCTACGTTTTCAAAAAAACTAGGAAAGTTCAAGGGGTGGAGACTTTTAAAAAATAACGAAATATTTAAAAAGATTTACAAAAAAAGAACAGAACACCAAAAAGTCGAAATTTTTACGAAAAATAGCGAAATATTCTGTAAAAAATCGAAAAATAGTCGAAAATTTCAAAAAAGTCGACATTTTATAAAAATGTCTCGATTTAAAAAAATTAAAACTGCCAAAAGTTGGAATTTTCTTGACAGTTAAAAAATAGTCGAAGTTACTAATAATTGAAATTTTCAATAAAAAAAGAAGAGTCAAAAATTTAAAAAATCATATTTTCTAAAAAAGGAAAAAATCTACATTTTTGGAAAAATTAAGAATTTTCAAGGGGTGAAAATTTGAAAAAAAACGAAATTTTTAAAAAGATTGACAAAAAAAACAGAATACCGAAGTCGAAATTTTTAGGAAAATATGAAAATTTTCAAAACAGTGTACACAAGGCTTCGGAAAAATCAACACTTAAAAATAACGAAAAAAGTCGATATTTGGAGAAAAGTCTAAATTTTGCAATAAAACTGAAATTTGGAAAAAATCGAACTTTTCAAAAAACTCGACATCATCAAACATTTTTCATTGTCAAGATTTCAAAGAAATCTAATGGAATGGTGGACATTTTGAAAATATATGAACATTTTCAAAAAGATTTACAAAAAAATAGAAAAACACCGAAAAGTCGAATTTTTTATGAAAATATGAAAATTTTCAAAACACCATACACAGAGTTTCGGAAGAGTCAGAACTTAAAAATAACGAAAAAGTCGAGATTTTCAATTTTCAGAAAAAAAGTCTAAATTTTGCAATAAAATTGAAATTTGGAACAAATCCAACCTTTCAAAAAACGCCACCTTATCAAAAATTTTCATTGTCAAAGTTTTTAAAGAAATGTAAAATTTTTGGATAATAACATTTATGAAAATTTGGAAATTATCAGAAAAGTCGAAATTTTGAAAGTTAAAATTTTGGAAAAATCGAAATTTTGGATAGAGTTGGAGTTTTCGAAAAAATCGAAATTTTGAAATGATCGAAATTTTGAGAGAAATTTAGTCATCACTCGACATTGCTGCGAAATTTAATTTTTTTGAAAAAATAGAGATTTCTGAAAAACTGAAATTTTCAAAAGGTGGGATCGAAAAAAAGAACGAATTTTTCAGTAAAGGAAACAGTATTGAAGTAAAGTCGAACTTTTGCAAAGAGTCTGAGCCAAACTTGAAGCGGGGAAAATTTCAAAAAAAAAAGTACAAATTTTGCAATAAAATTGAAATTTGGAAAAAATCTAACCTTTCAAAAAACGCGACATTATGAAAAATTTTCATTGTCAAGTTTTTAAACAAATTTAAAATTTTTGGATAATAACATTTATGAAAATCTCTAAATTATCAGAAAAGTCGAAATTTTGAAAGTTAAAATTTTGGCAAAATCGAAATTTTGGATAGAGTTGGAATTTTGAAAAGATCGAAATTTTGAGAAAAATTCAGTCATCTCTGGACATTGCTACAAAATTTAAAATTTTCTGAAAAAATGGATTTCTGAAAAACTGAAATTTTCAAGAGATGGTATCGAAAAAAGAACGAATTTTTCAGTAAAGGAAACATTTTTAAAATAAAGTCGAACTTTTGCAGAGCCTGAACCAAACTTAAAGGGGCGAAAATTTCAAAAATAAAAAGTCTAAATTTTGCAATAAAATTGAAATTTGGAAAAAATTTAACCTTTCAAAACACGCGACATTATGAAAAATTTTCATTGTCAAGTTTTTAAAGAAATGTAAAATTTTTGGATAGTAACATTTATGAAAATTTCGAAATTATCAGAAAATGTCGAAATTTTGAAAGTTAAAATTTTGGAAAAATCCAAATTTTGGACAGAGCTGGAATTTTCGCAAAAATCGAAATTTTGGATACAGTTGAAATTTTGAAAAGATCCAAATTTTGAGAGAAATTTAGTCATCACATTGTTACAAAATTTAAAACTTTTTGAAAAAATAGAGATTTCTGAAAAACTGAAATTTTCAAAAGGCGGGATCGAAAAAAGAACGAATTTTTCAGTAAAGGAAATATTTTTAAAATAAAGTCGAACTTTTGCAAAGAGTCTAAGCCAAATTTAAAGGGGCGAACATTTCAAAAAGAAGTCTAAATTTTGCAATAAAATTGAAATTTGCAAAAAATCTAACCTTAGAAAAAACGCGACTTTAAGAAAAATTTTCATGGTCAAGTTATTAAAGAAATCTAAAATTTTTGGATATTAACACATTTATGAAAGTCTCTAAACTATCAGAAAAGTCGAAATTTTGAAAGTTAAAATTTTGGTAAAATCGAAATTTTGGATAGTTGGAATTTTCGCAAAAATCGAAATATTGGATAGAGTTGAAATTTTGAAAAGATCGAAATTTTGAGAGAAATTCAGTTATAACTCGACATTGTTACAAAATTTAAAACTTTTCGAAAAAATAGAGATTTCTGAAAAACTGAAATTTTCAAAAGGTGGGATCGAAAAAAGAACGAAATTTTCAGTAAAGGAAACATTTTTAAAATAAAGTCGAACTTTTGAAGAATCTAAACCAATTTAAAGTGGCGAAAATTTAAAAAAAATCGAAATTTTGGATAAATGTCGTGTGATCAGTTACATATCGGCTGGTGTTTAAATGAACTTACAAATTAATTATGCGCTTTTACCCCATCCTGGACAAACAAAAGAGAATTCTGTATATTATAAAAACCACAACATTATATCGCAGTAATCGTTTTTAAATAAACCGAATTTAGCATAAAATTGCGTAAAATTTTTCTAGTGATATCGGTATCAGTTATTTAATTAGAAACATTACATACAAACCGAAGTAACTTTAACGGAAGCATTCACTTTAGGTATGGAGACTCTTGTTCAATCACGTATAAAACTGTTTAAAACTGCAGTACAATTCACTACTATCTGCTTAAAAAAAATCAAAAAGCAGATGCTAAACTTAATCAGTTCGAAGAAACAATATACAAATACATGGGCTCTCTGAAAAGTTTTACGATGTGGACGGCAACAAATTGGTTGGATTTTAATAAGTTGATTTTTAGTAAGTTATTACTAAAATTTGAATATGTGCAGGACTTCGCACGGATTAGATATTTTCTAATACTTTAACGGAATATGGGATTTTAAGTTTGAAAACCAAAGACCGGTTTCGATCTTGTTAGATCTCGTCAGTTTGGTATAACATATACCAAGTTTCATCATCAGTTTGGTATATGATATACCAAACTGACGAGATCTAACAAGATCGAAACCAGTCTTTGGTTTCCAGATTTCGAATGTAATAAATGTTGGTCTATTGGTCTGTGCATTAGAATCCTTGTCTTCCGGGAACTTTCCTATAGAGCAACCGCTTCGCTAGGTGGCAGTGTTTCAACTGTTGGTAGTTCAGCTGCCTATGATTCACTATACACGCCTAGAGAGCTGCATGAATTTGCAGTCTAGATTGCATTAAACTTGCATACAAAATATGGCATTATTGATCTATTTATGTTTCTTTAAGTTTTTTAAGACAACTTACCCCATGGTAATAGTCGTCTTCAGGATTGATATATGATCCATGTGGCAAATTTAGACTAGAGGGTGGTTCTCGTCGAGGTGGTGGAGGAGGAACTTCAGAGATAGGGCTTACGCAACTTAACACGTCGGGTGGGGGTCTGCAAACTTTCAGTTCCACTTGGTTAGACGTCGTCCTTAATACTTCTAAAGCTTCCTGCAAATTTACATATTTAATTGAATTATGACACTTTCTTAATGTATATTCAGCGCTTCTCCATTAAAGATAGCGTTATGTAAATAGTTGTTATGTAGTTTCCCAGCTCATGTAAATTAATGTGTTTGAGAAAATACCCCCCTTCAATGTCTTAACAAGCTTCCTTGAATTAACGTCATTAAGTTATTTTTATGTAACAGTTAAGGATTTAAAGCAAGAGCTATACGAATTTAAAATTTTGTTTGCACTTTTAACATAAAACGTACAACTTGAACGGTTTTCGATCGTTTGTTTATAATGGAAGATTTTATAGTTACTTTTCCTTGCCAAGTGACTGAGAGATGCGATATTAATGTTTAATTCATTTCCACGTTAATAAATTTTGTCAAATATCTATGGATATTGGTAAAAAATACTCACGTAATTTGTAAGACCGGTAAGCGTAATTCCATTGGCTTCTAGTAATAGATCTCCTACATTTAAATATCCACACTGCATGGCTGGCTGAAGTGGAAACAGTCTTTTGATTCTAATAAGGCCGGGCCAAGATCCGCCGCTATCTATGCCTCCGGTAACACTTAATCCAAGCCCTCTCGAGCCCTTTGTTAGTCTTACCGCAAAGGTACTTTCTGCAACAATACATCAAAACATCAATTTGCATTATATTCATGTTTTAGTTGAGTAGTGATTCACTTGACAAAATACGTGTACAAATTTCTAAGAATCTGTTCAATTGTACGTTGTCTCCCTCAAAATGATTCCCTTGGGAGGCCACGCAGCGTTGGAGACGATTCTTCCACTCTTTATAGCAGTGCTGGAATCGGGTTACTGGAATAGTCTTCAGCTGGTCAGTTACAACCGTTTGAATATTTTCAATTGTTCCAAGTCCTTCGAGATAAATGTTTAATCTTGGGAAGAGAAAAAAGTCACAAGGACTCAAGTCAGGTGAGTGAGAAGGCTGAGGAGCTAAATGAATGCTCCTATTGGCCAAAAACTCATTTATAGAAATTGCTGCGTGACAAGGCATATTGCCATGATGTCAATTGTTCTTCATATTTAGTCTTACACACATGACCCTTTTTCGGAGTCTTTCGAGAACCTCTCGGTAGACATGTCGTACATTGTCACTCATTTTTAGAATACACTACGAAAACCGTTTTCACGGGAAAAACGATAACGGATAACCAAATGAATCCATCGAGTTCAAACTCGTACCGAAAGTGTATCATACAGTGTTGCCATTATTTGAAGGTAAAATTCCATACATAGGCAGTTAAAATTACCGTATTTTCACAAAAATTACCGTACGCTATTTATTACCTGTTAGCCTTCTTAAACACGTTTATTTATTGATTGAACACGTTACACAGGTATTAACAAATACACTAGAAAACTTGAAAAAATTTATTGACTTTTTCTGAAATAAAAATTGCAAGAGCGTAGAAAGTACATCAATTTGAAAAAAAAATAATCACGGAATGTTGACTTTTTCTCCTCTAAATTCCTGGATTAAGGTCAAAATTTCGAAAAAAATTCAAAATTTGGAGTTTAAAGTCGAAATTTCTAGAAAAAAGTTGAAATTTCAATTCTTAAATCAAAATTTAACGATCAAAGTCGAAATGTTACAAAGGCGTAGAAAGATCAGCGATTTAAAAAACGACTTTTTTCTCAAATTTCGAGTTTTCTTTCTCAAATTTTAACTTTTTTCTCAAAATTTCGACTTTTTCTGGAAATTACGATCTTAATATCGAAATTTCGACATTTTTCTCGAAATTTTGACCTTGATATCGGAATTTCGACATTTTTCTCGAAAGTTCGACTTTAGCTCAAAATTTCGACTTTTTTTCTAGAAATTTCGACTCTTATTCTCGAATTTCGACCTACGCGTTTCTCAAATTTCGACTTTTTTGCTCGAAATTATGACTTTTTTCTCACATTTTGACTTTGTTCTCGAAATATTTCGAAATTTCGACGTATTTTCTCGAAATTTCGAGAAAAATGTAAGTCGACTATAAACTCAAAATTTTGACTTTTGTTGGGAAAGGGGAGTGATGGGCAACTGTTATCTGCCTAATTAAACCGTAGAGTATAGAAATTTCAACTTATTCTCGAAATTTCGAGAAAAAATTCGATATCAAAGTCGAAGTTTCGAGAAAAAAGTGTAATTTTCGAGAAAAAAGTCGAAATTTCAAGTGTAAAGTCGAAATTTCGAGTTTAAAGCCGAAATTTTGAGATTAAAGTCGAAATTTCAAGAAAAAGAGTAGAAATTTGGAAAAAAAAATGGAAATTTTGAGAAAAAAGTCGACATTTCTAAAAATAATTTTTTTAAATCAATGTCTTTTCTACGCTTTTGTAAAATGTGAACATTTCTAAATATATTTTTTTTTAATCAATGCCCTTTCTGCGCTTTTGTAAAATGTCTACTTTGAACGCAACATTTCGACGTTTTTCTCGAAAATTCTACTAAAATGTCAAGAAAAAAGTCGAAAATTTGGGTAATAAATTATTGAAATTACTGAACGCAACCTACTGCTAAGTGTCAATATTAAATTGTAAAGGGGTTGGTGCTTAGAATATATTCTTATATTCTAAGGGTTGGGGGGAGGGGGGGGGATCTGCCTGACCTAACCATAGAATAAGAAATTTCCTTACAACCTTAGCGCAACTTTCCACGTTGATTTGTTTTAATATAGGTCCATCTAATGTCACCTAATAAATAATTAGAAGCTCGATAGGCAGCTAAATATACACATGATCGTATCAGCGAATTTGAACAAATTATTTTGCAATCTGCACTAACTCTTTAATGTATTGCATAGCTGATTAAACTCGTTTTATTACGTTTAACTTATATAGTTTTATTACATTTACCTTAATATAACCTGAAAATGTTATGGAATAAGCCAAAATTTCCAGAAAAATTACCTCAATTTCGATACAAAACTAAATTTTGTAAAAAATGTAAAAACTTAATTTCCAGTTGAAAAACCTCAGAAAAAAATGTCTCAAATGTTACAGGTCGAAGACCTCCTATTTAAACTTAAAAATTTTCGATGATGTCTTCTCGAGAAGAACCAGAGATTTATTAAAAAATAAGTTTTAATACCAAATTTCCGTAAAATGGAAATTTTTCATTTAAAGTCAAAATCTTTAGAAAAGCGCAAAAGAGTAATAATTTTTGGAAAAAACAAATTTTGCAAAAATAAAATATTATGGAAAGGATAAATTTTACTTTGACAATACAATTTTTCATGTCGAATGGCGAAATCTCCAGAAAAAAAAGTCGAAATAAGAAAATTTCGGGGAATTCGAAATATTTAGAAAAAATATCAAAAGTAAGATCTTTAAAATTCGAGTTTTCATGTGTAATTGTCGAAATTTTGAGAAAAAAACTCGAGGCGCAAAAACAGCTTTTGAAAAAAATTGGTTTTCATGAGAAATTTCCACAAAAAGTTGGACAATCAATAAAAACTCAAATTTTTTAGAAAAGTATCAAATGGAAAATAATTAGTTTTTAGAATTCAAGTAAAGCGTAAGAATTAATTTTTCGAAATTTTTGAATGCGTCGCATTTTAAATTTTAAAATTTTCAATTCCGGAGGATTAAACAAAAAACTTTTGACGATTTTACGAAATTTTGATCCGTTCAACATTTTTTTCAAAAGTTAAAATTTCTAGTTTTTAGGTTACGCATTATTTGGAAATTTCGATTTTTTCTTGAAGTATCGTTGTTTCCAAACTTCAATTTTCATCTCAAAGTTTCTACTTTTATTCATCGAAATCTCGAATCTAATTGTAAACTTTTGGCTTAGGCTTGATTTTTTAAGTCGACGATTCTTTAATTGTTTATTGAAAAATCCAAAATTTAAACTTAAAAGTTAAGAATGATAAAAAGTTTAAGTTAGGAAACCACAAAATTAAGAGAAAATCCTTAAATATTAATATGTATATATACTATATATGGAAAAATCGAATAGAAGTAAAATAGAATTTTGAAACAAGTTCAAATTTTCAAAATAAAATGTAGAAGGGGTCGTGGAGCTGCCATATTGTCCGGGTTTTTAAATTTTGCAACCGTATAGCTAGCAGTGTTGGTAACATTTGACAAAAATTATTTTAAAAAAATCCAAGGAAAAGCAAATGGCCAGTGAACTCACCTAATAAAATACAAAATGAGCAAATTTTTTCACTGGCTTGTTGATGGGCTTAAAATTTACCCATTTAACAGATTTTTTCATTAATGACAAAGATACTCCTGTCATCCGATGGGCTGTGAGACACACTGTACATTAACGTGGATAAAATATGTGAACGAATAGACCACGATAGTAAACAACCCAAAGAAGTAAGCATGCATAGTTAAAATTTTATAGGAAAACCAACAAAAGCAAAAATCATCTCCTAGGGTGAATTTCAAAAACAACACATTTACTTTTGCGGAATTCGCATGTAAAAAATTGTTTCTCATTTCCAACAAACACAAATTTCATCATAAAACAAACTTTCAATGGGAGCTGGAGTTTGGTTACGCTGAATAACTTTAAATCATATTCCCTCCAGGTTCGTTGTGAGAACGCTTTCGGATCTACCCATACATCTGCAATAACCCTGCAACAAAAGGAGCCCCGTGCTATATTTTTTCTTTAAAATCACCCGAACTGTGAAACCAGGGTTTTACTGCTAACGTGGATTTGTTCCCCAGAGTGCAGTTGAAATTGTTACAGAGAGCCATTAGCATCACTCAGCTCAACTTGGCCCTTGATGAATGATATTATGTCGGTTTAAATTACGAAACATATCACTTGTGTCCAGGCCTACTTATCTCGGACGCATTTAAATGAAAATGCTTGGCTTTTCACTAAAGCTGCAAGAGCAATTAATGCTTCAAAACAAATTAAAACAGCAATGGTGTAACAACTCAAACTCAAACATAAATGCTGGATCCATTCGTAAACTGTTTGTAAACGTAGCTTCGCGCTAAGATTGCCATTACATCACAAGTATGAACTAAGATTAAAAATCGGAGTCAATTCAGTTGACCAAATTCTTCCTCTTAGTGTGTCAACACTAGGAGGAAGAAATATGAAACCGAAGTGCAGCGAACATTTAAAATTTAATTCGAAATAATGTTTTAAAATTACGTGGGGGTAAATACAATTTTGAAATATGCAAGAAGAATGCAACCTAGACTACAAATTCATGCAGCCCTCCAGGCGTGTATGGTGAATCATAGGTAGCTGAACTACCAACAGTTGAAACACTGCCACCTAGCGAAGCGGTTGCTCTCTAGGAGAGTTCCCAGAAGACAAGAATTCTATAATGCACAGACCAATAGGTTTGAACATTTATTAGATTAGAAGTTTGGAAACCAAATACTGGTTTCGATCTTGTTAGATCTTCTTGCATACGACATTGTTGGCGATGGCCATAGTTTCTCTATGGATCAATAGGTGGTAGTACTAAAGAGTCACTCGCTTGACGCCTGTGATTGTTTTAGCACTTACTTGTCGGAACATTTACTAGCATTCGAGTTGGATATACCAAACTGACGAGATCTAACAAGATCGAAACCGGTATTTGGTTTCCAAACTTCGAATCTAATAAATGTTCAAACCTATGGGTCTGTGCATTATAGAATCCTTGACTTCTGGGAACTCTCCTAGAGAGCAACCGCTTCGCTAGGTGGCAGTGTTTCAACTATCGGAAGTTCAGCTGCCTATGATTCACTATACACACCTGGAGGGCTGCATGAATTTGTAGTCTAGGTTGCATTCTTCTTGCATACGACATTGTTGGCGATGGCCATAATAGTTTCTCTATGGACCAATAGGTGGTAGTACTAAAGACTCACTCGCTTGACGCCTGTGATTGTTTTAGTACTTACTTGTCGGAACATTTATTTAGCATTCGAGTTGGATATACCAAACTGACGAGATCTAACAAGATCCAAACCGGTATTTGGTTTCCAAACTTCGAATCTAATAAATGTTCAAACCTATTGGTCTGTGCATTATAGGACAATTTTGAAAGTTAAAAATTTCCGCTGGAGGATTTATGTCAATCGCTCTTTTCCCGGATCCCATCGAATTTCTAACAGGCTGTACATTTATAACGAAATAAATTTTCAAGTGCCTTGAAAGTCTAAGCCAAAGGGCGATTTCATTAAGAAGCACACTCCATCCTCTTGGATTTATGTATATCCTTTGATAACCGCAGGATGCCCCAGCTTAAAGATATATATTTTAGACAAGAGCTTCAGTAAGCTGTTTTGATATATTTAGCCTATCCAATAATATTAGATTCAGATGAGGATAAGGCACAAGTTTAATCTACAAAGACAGAAACGAGCAAGGCTCTCTGAATTTCCAGAGAAACGATCCTTTGTTTAATTTAGTGGACTTGAAAAGTGCTAGTCAACCAATGAATTATTGCTTTTCTTATACAGGCTTTGCCAATAATTATGTAGTTAGTTAGTTAATTTTAATCACGTATTGGGAATCACTATTGTTGAAAAACAGAATTGAAAACATTTTTTGAATCTTTTTTTCGAAGTTTCCTAAAAATTTTATTCTCAGAATATTTAGATTTATATTAAAATGTGGATGCAATTTTGGAAAAAAGTAAAATTTTTGAGAACAAGTGAGTGGACATTTCCAGAAACATAGCATTTTGAATTGCAACAAACATGAAACTTTAGGGAATTTTAATTTAAAAAAAAATCAGAAAAAGTCAAAATAAATGGATTTAAAAAATGCATATTTTTTAAAAAATACCGTCAAAATGTCAAAAAAAGTTGGAAATATGTTAAGGAAAATTAAAAATTTCCAAGAAGTTTAATTTTAAGAGAAAAAAGTTGAATTTTTAAGAATAAAGTCTCAATTTCGAAAGCGGCGAATTTCGAGAAAAAACCCAATTTTGGATTTTTTCGAAAGCGACGAATTTCGAGAAAAAAACCCAATTTTGGATTTTGTCGGATATTTTAGAAAACAGAATTTAAAATAAAAACCCAGCCAAAATATTTCCAAAAATCGAATGTTGTAAGAAAATTGGTAATTTTTGAAAAGTCGTCCAATTTTGACATTTTGCTCAAATTATTATTCCAATTTTGACAAAAATTGAATGTACAAGGAATCTTTTTCTCGAAATTTCCCAAAAACATTTTTCTCAACTTTTATATTTTTGCTAACGTGCCGGGAAAACAGACGGATTTTGAGAAAACAGAACTTCAAGAAAAAATTGACATTTCCAAGAATTAAAACATCGCATTTTAAAATAAATGTCAAAATTTCGAAAATAAGACAAATTTTGAGATAAAAATTGAAATTTCCGGAGTAAAATGTAAAAAAGTCGAAATTAAAAAAAAAGCTAATGTGGCAGAATTTTCCAAGAAAAAATGATAGCTTGGCTATCGAAACGCTATCATCATCTCTGAAGATGATAGCTTGGCTATCGAAATGCGTTAGAGCAATATTTGTTGTGTTTTTTAATCTTTCTTGGTTTCAGGGGACAAGATTTGTACTTCAATTAAAATGTCGACCAAATTTTGGAAAATAAAGAATTTTGAAAAAAAGTCAAAATCTTGAGAAATTATCTCATTGTGAGTAGAAATTTCCAGAAGCACCGCCTTTTGAACCGGAAGAAACATGAACATTTCGAAAATTTTAATTAAAACAAAAATCAGAAAAAGTCAAAATAACTGGATTAAAACAAGATAATATTTCTTGAAAAATACAATCAAAATGTCAAAAAAAGATCGAAATGTCTAAATTTCCAAGAGCAAATTCAAATTTTAGAGAAAAAAGTTGAATTTTTAAAACTGAAGTAGTAATTTCGAAAGCGACGAATTTCGAGAAAAAAACCAATTTTGGGAAACGGATTTTTTAGAAAACCAAATTTAAAATAAAAATCCAACCTTTCGGAAAGAATCGAATAATGCAGAAAATTCGAAAAATGCTAAAATATTTCCAGTGATCAAATGTTGTGAAAAAAGTCGCAGTTTTTAAAAAGTCGTTGAACTTTCCTCGAAATGTTTACCTCTTTATTCCAATTTTGACAAAATATTTATATTTCAGTAAAGAAATTGAATGTGCAAGGAACCTTTTTCTCGAAATTTCCCAGAAATATTTTTCTCAACTTGTTTACTTTTGATAAAATGCCGTGAAAACATTTCGAAAAAAAAAACGACGAATTTTGAATAATTCGAAATTTTGAGAAAACCAAATTTAAAAAAATGCCAATTTCGAGGAAAAAATTGACATTTTCAAGAACTAAATCATAGCATTGTAAAATAAATGTCGAAATTTCGAAAATAAGGTTAATTTTGAAATACAAGTTGAAATTTCCGGAGTAAAATTTAAAAAAGTCGAAATTAAAAAAAAGCCAATATGGCAGAATTTTCCAAAAAAAAAAAGAATTTTTGAAAGAAAACCCAAATAGTAGAATGAAAATAAAGCCGAAATTTCGAAAAAGACAATTAAACTAATTTAAAAAAAGTCGAAATTTCCAGAAATTTTAAAATCTTGAATTTTGAAATAAAAATAAAAGTGTCGAGAAAAAGGCAAACTTAAAAAAAAACAATCAGAACTTCTGAAAAATTGAAATACAAATCTTGTTCCCTGAAACCAAGAAAGATTAAAAAACACAACAAAGGTTGCCAAGGACCAGTCCGTTCCACCAGAATTTATGAAGTCAAATTCCAAAAAATCAAAATCTTCAGAAAAATCCCATGTCAATAAAAATAACGGAATTTCGAAAATAATGGCACCTCGGGAAAACAGTCAAAATTTCTAGAAAAACTACCAAATAAAGAAACACATCGAAATTTTCCGAAGAAAGGAGAAAAAGGTAAAATTTTGAGAGTTATTTATGAAAAAAAACCGAATCTTGCAAAAACTAAAAATTAAAAAAAAAAAGACGAATTTCGAGGAACCTACAGCATCGGAATTTAAGATAAATTTTAAATTTTCGAAAAAAGATGAATTTTGAGAAGTATTGAAATTTGGGTTTTTTTAAATTCGTTTTTATTTCTCAAAATTTCGATTTTTTCCTCAAAATTTTGAAAAACCAAAACAAAGTTAAAAAACAAAAATTCGCAATTTTAAGAAAAAGATTGAAATTTTCCCAAGAAAGTCAAATTTTAAGAGGAAGGTACAATTTTGAGAATAGTCGTTTATGAACAACAAATATTGAAAAAGAGATCAAAATTGTAAGCAAAAGACAAATTTCGAGAAACAACATACAGATTTCCATGAAAATATAGGATCAAATTTTTGTTTTTATTTATGAAAATTTCGATTTTTTTCTTGAAATCTTGAAAAACAAAAACCAATTTAAAAAACGGAAATTCGAATATCCGGAATTCACTCTTGACTGACTTAAATCAGAGACACACATGCGCCCTGATCTGCCCCACCTTTAATTTTCCAAAAAATTTCCAGATAATTTAGTTTTTCATCGAAAGATCGACCAAAGGTAAATCTTGATAAAATCTGCAGAAAGTCAAATTTTAAAGAAAAGTTCAAATTTTCGGAAAAAAACAAATTTTTGAAATGGTAAAATTTCGAAGAAAAAAAACGACGAATTTTGAATAATTCGAAATTTTAACGAAAGACGAATTCTGATAAAAGAAATCGAAAAGAAAAACTTGGAATTTCAAAAGAATTATATTTTTTTGGTCGAACGGACTTCAAAAATTGATATACAAATCTTTTTGCCTGAAACCAAGAAAGATTAAAAAACACAACAACAACTGCTGCGTCTCTTTGAAGATGAAGTTGCTGTAACGCGTTTCGGTAGCCAAGCTATCATCTTCAGAGATATGCTGTCATCTCTGAAGATGATAGCTTGGCTATCGAAACGCGTTAAAGCAACTGTTGTTGTTTTTTAATCGGAAATTCTACGCTTTTTTTTCGGAAGTTTTATGATACAAATTTAGAAATTCCTCTAAACTTGTTTCCATATTTTTCTCGAAATTTCTGCTTTCCTTCAAAAGAATTTTTTTTGTAATTTCAGAATTTTGACGTCTTTCGCAAAATTTTTCAACTTAAAAGTCGAAATTTTAAGCAACACATAAAAATATAGTTTTTCATTTAAAAATTTAGAATCAAAGTCGTAATTACGAATTTCATCGCAAAATGTTGAATTTCTTTTATGGAATTTCGTCTTTGTCTGAATATTTCGACTCTCTTTAACCTTCAGACTGCGTTTTAAAGTCGAAATTGATAAAACAAGTAAAAATTCTTACTTTAAATATGGAAAAAGAAAAAGGATCATTTGTGGATAAAAAATATAAAAAGTTTTCAAAACATCTCAATTTTTTTTCGAAATTTTAGGAACGTTTCATTTTAATCATTAAATTTAATACTCGATATTTCCAAAATTGAAATTTCGGGAGCAATGAAAACATTTTAAAGGAGCAACCAAAACATTTAGAGTCAGAGACTAATTTAGAGTCAATTTTTAAAGTCGAAATTTCGGAAAAAGTAAATAGCTTGATCGAAATCGAAACCTTCAGCTTTATAAAAAAAAATCTGGTTAAAAATAAGTGCCCAAAAGAGGATACTGGAAGTCGATAGAAAAAAGTGAATCGTTTTGGAAAAAAAAAACGAATTTGAGATTCTTAACCGCAAAAAATCTGGCAGAAAAGAAGTCGAGTATCATAAAAAATGAATTTTAACACAAAAAATCGGAATTTCGAGAAAAATGACAATATTTTGAGGTTGAAGTTGAAAGACTAATAAAATTCAGTACTTATATGGCCGACTGATGACTAATTCCTTAGTGACCGTACAATGTATAAGGAGGGCCGAGACCGGTCTAGAGTTGTTGATTGTACATATTTTCGACTGTATTTCGTTTCATTGTTTCATTATAGAACATTTAATTGATATTATTTGTTAAATTTAACAAATACTACAATACTAATGATCTTTGTGACTTTAGTTACATCGTGCACACTTGGCTGTAAGCAAATATAAGCTTATCCAAATATAATTATTTTTCAATAACAGACACCATATAGTTACTAAAGTATTAACGGTGTTATAAGGATAATAACGCACCGAGGTCGACATTTAAGGGATATTATTTGTTAAATTTAGCATACTTAAACGCATGTCACGCCAAGGGCGCTTATATTTAATGTTTATTGATATTCCACCCACAATACAGGAAAGTTACAACACTCGTGATCTTCGTTACATCATGCACACTTGAGTGTAAAGCGAATATAAGCTTATCCAAATACAGTTATTTTTCAATAAAAGACACTGTATAGTTACTAAGGTACCAATGGTGTTATAAGGATAATAACGCACCGATGTCGACAGTGTATTTCCCGAAGTCGACTGAGGACATTATTATCCTGTAACACCCTGTAACACGTGGTGCCTTCAACGTTTAATGCTCTAGGAAGCTGTTATTTAATTCGAATTTTTTTGATTACGATTAATTAATTTGACGTCTATTATATCAAAATGATTTGATTTCAAATAGCAAAAATACAAAAATCTGTTATTTAATTTAATTCCTAGGACTTTAATTAAGGGACTTAATAATCTAAACACCTTCATAATACGAAATCTTTCGATCCCTCTTCGTATTCATAAAGTTACAGTGTAAGTATCCGCAACGCAGTAAAAAGGACACGAGAAATTAAATTGGACAAGTAACGGCATGTAAAGGTGCTTACCAGGAGTGATAAAAGGATAACAAGCGTGCGGCTCGAGATGGTGATGGCATTGGCTGTCGTGTTCAGGTAATGGGGGAGGATACTCTTCTTCGGGGGAACGCTCCGAGCCATATCCTTGATCACATAATGCTGTTTGTGTGTCGGAAAATTTCCAGTGCAAAGGGGCGCCATCTCCCAGCGGTGGTATTCTTGAAACCTATAACAAATAGATTACTTAGTTTTACTGTTTCACTTCGGAATTGCTTGGCTTATATAAAAGAAAAGCCTCTTTTTCCCACACAACGATCTTGTTCTGTGTGTAACATTTCTTAAAGAGATAAAACATCCCCAAGAGCTCTATACGAAAGACAATAACTATTAAAATTAAAGACAACAATTATTATATTATCAACATAAGCAACATAAACTTAACAGTTTTTGTATTTTACATAAATTTTTGATTAACGTTTCAAATTTTCATCTTAAAATTTACTGTTTTTTTTTAATGTCGTAATTTCCCAAAATTCGACTTTTTCTAACTATTTTTACTTTTTTAAGTTCAAATTTCTGCAAATTTCGACTTGTTTGTCAAACTTCGCCTTTTCTCGAAATTTGGTAGATCTGATAAAAACAATTGTTAGAATAATTTATCTGAAAAAAAATACTTTCTGAAAATTATGAATTTTTGTTAAAAGGCGAAAATTTCAGAAAATTCAAATTACAACTTGTTTCTCAAAGTTTCTAGATTTATCTCAATAGTGCGTCAATAGTACATCACCGTGGGGCGGGGGAAGGGGGACGAGCTTATCCTTCACTCAGGCGTCAGGCAGTCGTTAAAAAATAAATATTCAGTTGAGAAATTTTGACTTGTTTCTTGAAATTTTGACTTTTTTGTTTTGAAATTTTCCTCAAAATGCATCATTTTTTTCGAAATTTTGACAAAATTTGACCCTTTCAGGTGATTTTGAATTTATACTAAATTTGGACTTTTTTTCGCTAAATTTCGGTTTTTTTCTCAAAATATCGATCTTTTCCTCGAAATTTTAATTTTGTTTGCAAAATTTGTTTAGGTTTTCAAAACTTTCGATTTTCACCTCGAAAATCGTCTTTTTCTCGAAATTTCGATATTTTTGAAGTTTTCCAAAATGTCAGGTTTTTTCAAAATGTCAGGTTTTTATTTTACATTTGATTTCCTGAAAATTCAAACTTTACTCCAAAATTGGGCCTTATACGACTTTATATTCAAATTTCTACTTTTTTTCCTCTCAAAATTGGATTAATTGAAAATTTTGAATATTTTATAGAAATGTTTGGCCTTTTTTCGAAATTATTGACTGTCCGGAAATTTCAATCTGTTTCCTGCAATTCATCTATCTTGTTCTCGATTAAAAATCTTACGTTTATGTATATTTCTGCATAAATTAAGCTTTTAACCAAAATTCGACTTTTTCCCAACATTTTTTTTTTTTTACTAAAATTGGACTAAGACTTTAATAAAAATATAAAAATTTTGAAAATGATATTTTTATGTAATTTGGAGAAAGGTTTCTTGTAAATTTCGACATTATGTCAAAATTTAAATATAAAATTGAGAGAAATATTTTTTAGAAACTAGGGTTTTTTTCCAAATTTAATTTATTCTGAAAATTGCGACTCTACTCACAAAAATTTTAAAGGGTCAGTGAAAAGGCCAACATTCGCATTCGCCAATGTTCGCCAACATTCGTTACATCCCTAGTTGTGATCAAATAAATTAAGTCTCCATACAAATTGAAATGAAGTTCAGAAAAAGATGAAGGTATCAGTTGTTTAAGTCATAAATGTAATAAGCAACAAACTATTATACAAATAAATGTAAACATGAAGAGATGACAGACGATTATTTTGCAGAATCGGTTAAGTTAGATAAACTGTCCAAAGTTATAAATCATTAGTGTAAAAAAGTGTTGGTGATGGCAGTAATAATTAATTAGCAAAGCCATAAAGACGAAAAGTCGACCCACAAAAGTTTAGTCGACACATATGTTGATAAATTACATTCAGACCATAAAACAAATTTATATCTGAACATAAAAAAATGGCTTTTGCGAACGTAATGGCTTATAAAATTATGATATAAAGATCACAATAATTAATGTAGCAGCAAAAACTATTGGTTTATATAAAAAAGATACGGATCGAATCTAATTGTAGGTCAAAATTAAATTACAAATTACTAGCTGTTACCCACGACTTCGTCAGCGAACTTGCAAAAAAACCCCAGTGCAACTAAATGAAAGTTTCAAAACAATTTTACATTTAAATGAAATTTAAAAATTAATATCGAGTTCAAATTGTAAGGCGGTAACGTAATGTAACTGAAATCGATAGTACAGATGCCCAATTTTAATGGTAATGGTTCGAGGACCTAAAGAGAGAGGACGCTGTTAAAATAAAGATCTTTCTCTGCGATTGCTTATATCGTATAGAGGTTATAAAGGGTATTTAATTTTTCTGGGCATAAGTTTGACATAAAAAAAACTATTCTGCATCATAGGGAATGTCTATATATATGTCTATATCAGTTTTTGTCAAAATTACTTCAGTAAGTGAGTAGCAGACAAACACACATTCGCATTTATATATTACTAGGGATAAATTTAATTTACTTCTACTTCAACCTAAAATCGTTTACTTAAAATTGCTAGAATCAAATTCAATTTTGGTTTTCACTTCCAAAATTTACTTCAGCACTTATACGAGTTTGTTTTTTCTTAATTTGCTTACATTAGAAATAGTTATCGAGATAGGAAATAGCAAATTAGAGCGTGTCTAGTGTAAAAAAAAACATGAAATGTAAACGCGTCAGGAAACATTACTTGTTAACCATTAACTTCTTTGTAGCCTCACGATTTAATTAATGTACTCGTATGTTATTACAATATGTTTAATAGGTACGTTTTTAATTTATTTTTACTCGCTTTTGCAACAAGTTGAATGCATACATCGCAAATAGTAAACAAAAATTTTAAATTCTCTCGAAAACATGCATAAACATATTAATATGCATGGTATATTGCTATATATAACAGTACCGTTCTGTTTACTAAAATTTCCATAATTTAGATGAGATACGTAGTTAAATTTGAATGGTTTAATTCATTTATTTCATTTGGTGCAATATTGTTCTGTATAGTTCAATCCAGTTGTTTCGTTTCTCTAAATTTATTCGACGTGTTTTGATATGTAAATGTCAATCCATTTGCTTTGTTCACTCAATTTTAATAAAAACTTCAAATGTTACTAATTGAAGTCCATAATAAATGTTTTTAAATCCACATGTGCAATTAAATTGTTTAGCTTCCGACTTTTATGTAATATTATGAAGTTGGATGTTGAACCCTTCAACTGGCTGATATTGACTTGAGGTAACTACCTTCAATATCAGAATTATTGAACTATTAATTAATGAAACATCTCCAAGACAATTGCAGTAAAGAAAAACTCTACTTGCGAAATGTGTGCACCGCATAAAGACAAAATTATAGTGGAAAAAGGAAACATTACTGATGAACTTTCGTTTTCGATTGAAATTTTGACCACCAAAGGATTATTAAGATGGATTGATTGTGTCCGAATGCGTTAGATCCTAATGAAGGCAAAACTATCGTGGAAAAAGAAAATTTTACTGATGAACTTTCGTTCACCATTGAAACTTTGACCACCAAATGATAATTAAGATGGATCGATTTTGTGTAAATACGTAGGATTCTGATGATGATGATGATGATGGCGAAATGCTCTTTCTTTCCACATGAAGCACATGAAGCCAAGATTATGGTGGAAAAATAAAATATTACTGATGAACTTTCATTTTTCATTGAAATTTTGACCACCAGATTATTATTAAGATGAATCGATTGTGTCCGAATACGTTAGATCCTAATGAAGACAAAATTATGGTGAAAAAAGAAAGTATTACTGATAAACTTTCGATTTTTATTAAAATTTTCCCCACCAAATAATTAAAACGGATCGATTGGGTCCAAATACGTAAGGTCCTGATAATGGTGATGCTGGCGATATGCTCTTTATTTTCAAATGAAGCTTCTGGTTAGTTGCTAAGGTCTCTAGCATAACGATTCGATAAGTTACAGCTTACAAAAATGTACCACATGAAGACAAAATTATGGTGGAAAAATAAAATATTACTGATGACCTTTCATTTTTCATTGAAATTTTGACCACCAAATTATTATCAAGATGATCGATTGCGTCCAAATACGTTAGATCCTAATGAAGACAAAATCATCGTGGAAAAAGAAAAAATTACTACTGAACTTTCATTCCTCATTGAAATCTGGGCCACCAAATGATTATTAAGATGGATGATTTTGTCTGAATACGTAATATCCTGATGATGATGGTGGGGATATGCCATTTTGTTTCAAAGAAAGCTTCTGGTCGGCTTCTAAGGTCTCTAGCATAAGGTACAGCTTAAAAAAATGTACCACACCACTTGAAGGCAAAACTATAGTGGAAAAAGAAAGTATTACTGATGAACCTTCGATTTTATTAAAATTTTTTCCACCAAATAATTAAGACGGATCGATTGGCCCCGAATACGTAAGCTCCTGATAACGATGATGCTGGCGATCAGCTCTTTCTGGATTCTGGATTCGTTGTGGGTTGCCTAAAGTTTAGGCCAGAACTTAAGCCACCCTTTCCGGGCCCATTGTGCTATCCCCGTGATAGAGGTGTCCTTGGTCATTCATTCAGCCACCCAACCTTGTTGAGAAACTGAAGAACGTCCCTTGGATGCGCCTCTCTCAAACTGGCCACACTAGGCCAGAAGTCCCCTAGCGTGCATCCACTGATTGATGCTAGTGCCGGGCAGTGACACATCACCTGCTCGACACTCTCATCTTCTTCTAAACACCCTCTGCAGCTCGGGTCGTTTATAATTCCCATTCGGCATGTTTGTTATTCATGCCCATATGGCTTTGTGTTTACGATAAATTTCTTCGTTAAGTAGGGATCTTATGGTTGATCTCGTCAGAGGAAGGGTTGATTCTGGTCCAACGAATCGTCCCTCCGAACCCTTCCTCGCCTGTTTGTCAGCGCGTTCGTTTCCCTCTTTTCCAGAATGTCCTTTGATCCATATTAGATCAATTGCATTCTCTCATGATAGACGTTCTAAAGCTAGATGGCAGTTCCATACCAGCACTGAGTTTGTTTTCACATTCCTCAGGGCCTTAAGGGCTGTCTGGTTGTCCGTCTTTATTTGGATATATTTTCCTGTAATATTCAGTTGCGTTATTTGTTCGGCGCTATATAAAATTCCCAACATTTCCGCTTGAAAGATTGTTGAGTATTTATCTAACTTAATACTTACATTTAGGTTCAGGTCTTCCGAGAAGATTCCTGTTCCAGTGCCCGTATTTGTTTTCGATCCATCCGTGTATATATATACCTACGTCTGGTATCCTTGCTTGTAGTTCATCCATTTTTATACGGTAGGTCTATGCAATTCGATAAGGTACGGCTTAGAAAAATGTGCTACACCACAAGGCAAAATTATAGTCGAAAGAGAAAGTATTACTGATGAACTTTCGATTTTTATTAAAATTTTTCCCACCAAATAATTAAGATGGATCGATTGGGTCCGAATACGTAAGATGTTGATAATGATGATGCTGGTGATATGCTCTTTATTTCCAAATGAAGCTTCTGGTCAGTTGCTAGGGTCTCTAGCATAATGATTCGATAAGGTACAGCTTAAAAAAATGTACCACAAGAAAACATTCATATTGAAAAAATAAAATATTACTGATGAACTTTCGTTTCTCATTGAAATATTTACCATCAAATATCAATAAGGTGCAGCTTAGACAAATGCACCATATGAAGACAAAATTAGAGCGGAAAAAGAAAATGTTACTGATGAAATTTCGTTTTTCATTAAAACTTCGACCACCAAATGATTATTAAGCTAAGCAAAACCATTCGATAAGGTACAGTTTAGAAAAATGTACCTCGTGAAGGCGAAATTATGGTGGAAAAAGCAAATATTACTGATGAACATTCGTTTTTCAATTAAATTTTGACCACCAAATGATTACTAACAGCTTAGAAAAATGCACCACATGAAGACAAAATTCTAGTGGAAAAAGAAAATATTACTGATGAACTTTCGTTTTTCATTAAAACTCCAGCCACCAAATGCTAGATTCTGTAGCAAAACCATTCGATACGGTACAGCTTAGAAAAATGTACTTCGTTAAGACAAAATTATGGTGGAAAAAGTAAATATGATGAACATTCGTTTTTCATTGATATTTTGACCACCAAATGATTATTAGGATGAACTTATTGCATCGTAATACGTAAGATCATGAAGGCGATATGCTATTGAGTTTGAAATGAAGCTTCTGCTTGGTTTATAAAGTCTCTAGTACAATCATTCGATAAGGTACAGCTTAGAAAAATGTGATCATCGATGTGTGTGAACACGTAAGATTCTGATGATGATGATGATGATGACGATATGCTCCTTGTTTTCAAATGAAGCACATGAAGACAAGGTTATTGTGAAAAAATAAAATATTACTGTTGAACTTTCATTTTTCATTGAAATTTTGACCACCAAATGATTATTTAAATAGATCAATTGTATCCGAATACGTTAGATTCTAATGAAGATAAAATTATCGTGGAAAAAGAAAATGTGACTGATGAGCTTCCATTTTTCATTGACATTTTGGCCACCAAATGAAGTGTCCGAAACGTAAGATCCTGATGGTTGGGATATGCCATTTTGTTTCACAGAAAGCTTCTGGTCCGCTTCTAAAGTCTCTAGCATAACAATTCGATAAGGTACAGCTTAGAAAAATGTACCACACCACATGAAGGCAAAATTATAGTGGAAAAAGAAAGTATTACTGATGAACTTTCGATTTTTATTAAAATTTTCCCCACCAAATAATTAAGACGGATCGATTGGGTCCGTATCTGTAAGATCCTGATAATGATGATACTGGCGATATCCTCTTTATTTCCAAATGAAGCTTTTAGTTAGTTACTAGGTTCTCTAGTGTAACGATTCGATAAGGTACAGCTTAGAAAAATGTACCATATGAAGACGAAATTATGGTGAAAAAATAAAATATTAGTGATGAACTTTCATTTTTCATTGAATATTTAACCACCAAATGATTACTAAGATGGATCAATTGTGTCCAAATACGTTAGATCCTAATAAAGACAAAATCATCGTGGAAAAAGAAAATATTACTAGTGAATTGTCATTCTTCATTGAAATCTGGACGACCAAATGATTATTAAGATGGATGATTGTGTCTGAATACGTAAGATTCTGATGAAAGCTTCTGGTCCATTTCTAAAGTCTCTAGCATAACAATTCGATGAGGTACAGCTTAGAAAAATGTAGTACATAACTTGAAGGCAGAATTATAGTCGAAAAAAAAGTATTACTGATGAACTTTCGATTTTGATTAGAATTTTCCCCACCAACTAATTAAGACGGACCGATTGGGTCCAAATACGTAACATGCTGATAATGGTGATGCTGGCCATATGCTCTTTATTTCCAACTGAAGCTTCTGGTCAGTTGATAGAGTCTCTAGCATAATGATTCAATAAGGTACAGTTTAGAAAAATGCACCACATGAAGACAAAATTAGAGCGGAAAAAGAACATATTACTGATGAACTGTCGTTTTTCACTAAAACTTCGACCACCAAATGATTATTAAGCTAAGGTGTCTAGCAAAACCATTCGATGAGAAGTGAAGACAAAATTATGGTGGAAAAAGCAAATATTACTCATGAACATTCGTTTTCCATTGAAATTTTGACCACCAAATGATTACTAACAGCTTAGAAAAATGCACCATATGAAGACAAAATTATTGTGGGAAAAGAAAATAGTAGTGATGAACTTTCGTTTCTCATTGAAATGTTTAACACCAAATATCGATAACGCATAGCTTAGAAAAATGCACCACATGAAGACAAAACTCTAGTGGAAAAAGAAAATATTACTGATGAACTTTCGTTTTTCATTAAAACTTCGATCACCAAAAAGCTAGGTTCTATAGCAAAACCACTCGATACGATCAGCATAGAAAAATGTATCTCGTGAAGTCCAAAGAAGGTTTCAGCCCTTTACCACATCTGAACTGGCATTTTCAAGCGCTTGAAAATGCCAGTTCTGCTGGAGAAATACGTATAGCGTAATTATTTATTTAATTGTCGACGTGGTAAAGGGGTGAAACCTTCTTTGGACTTAATCACAAGCCACAGTGTTTAGTTCAGTGCTTTAGTATCTCGTGAAGACAAAATTATGGTGGAAAAAGCAAATATTATTGATGAACATTCGTTTTCCATTGAAATTTTGACCACCAAATGATTATTAAGATGAGTTGATTGTATCCTAATACGTAAGATCATGAAGGCGATCCGCTATTGAGTTTGAAATAAAGCTTTTAGTGGAATTCTAGTGTCTCTAGTGTAATCATTCAGCTTAGAAAAATGTGATGATCGATTGTGTGTGAATACATATCATTCTGATGTTGATGCTCGCGATATGCTCTTTATTTCCAAATGAAGCACATGAAGACAAGATTATGGTGAAAAAATAAAATTTTCATTTTTCATTGAAATTTTGGCCACCAAATGATTGTTAAGATGGATCGATTGTGTCCGAATACGTAGGATGATTATGGTGGCGATGTACTATTTAATTTTAAAAAAAGCTTCTGGTTAGTTTCTAAGGTTTCAAGCAGTAGCAATCGATAGGGTACAGCTTAGCAAAATGTGCCACATGAAGGCAAAATTATAGTGAAAAAGAAAGTATTACTGATGAACTTTCGATATTTATTAAAATTTTCTTCATCAAATCAATAAGACGGATCGATTGGCCCGAATACTTAAGATCCTGATAATGATGATGCTGGCGATACGCTATTTAGTTTCAAATGAAGCTCCTGGTTGGTTGCTAAGGTCTCTAACATAATGATTCGATAATGTTCAGCCCAGAAAAATGTACCACATGAAGACAAAATTATGCTGGAAAAATAAAATATTACTGATGAATTTTCATTTTTCATTGAAATTTTGACCACCAAATGATTATTAAAATGGATCGATTGTGTCCGAATACGTTAGATCCTAATGCAGACAACATTATCGTGGAAAAAGAAAATATGACTGATTAACTTTCATTTTTCATTGAAATTCTTGCCACCAAATGATTATTAAGATGGATAGACTGTATCCGAATACCTAAGATCCTAATGATTATAGTGGCGATATGCTATTTAGTTTCAAAGACATGGTTACTTTCTAAGATTTCTAGCATAACCATTCGATAAGGTATAGCCTAGAAAAATGTACCACATGAAGGCAGAATTATAGTGGAAAAAGGAAGCATTACTGATGAACTTTCGTTTCTTTATTAAAATTTTGGCCACCAAATGATTAAGATGGATCAATTGGGTTCAAATACGTAAGATCCTGATGATGATGATGCTGGCGATATGCCATTTAGTTTCCAATGAAGCTTCTGGTGAGTTCTAGGGTCTCTAGTATAATGATTCGATAAGGCACAGCTTAGAAAAATGTATCATATAAAGACACAATTATAGCCCAAAATGAAAATATTACTGATGAATTTTCCTTCTTCATTGAAATTTTGACCACCAAAAGGTAAGTATTAACAACGATCTGTTTTGACTGAATGCGAAAGATTACGAAGCAGATATTCTGATTAATTTCAGACGAAGCGTCTGGTCAGTTCTTAGAATCTGTACCATATTCAACTGATTGATTATGCACAACCTTCCAAGTATGAAGATAAAATTTTGGGGCAAAAATACACTATTACTGATGAATGTTGGTTTCTCATCAAAATTTTAAACTCCAAAGAGCACCTACAGGTATTTAAGGTGGACAGACAGACGCAAGCAAAATCTTGACACCATGGTTTATACGGTGACAGATTATATGTTGAGGGCTCTCTAGACCCTTTAAACAAATACTGATTGACGCTTCTTGAAATTATTGTTGATAACTAGAAGTTATGTGCAGGCGAGAGCACCTACGGGTATTTAAGGTGGACAGACTCAACTAAATACGCAAAATCTTGACACCATGATTTATACGTTGACAGATAAATGTTGAGGGCTCTCTAGACCGTTTAGACAAATACTCACTGGCGCTCCTACAAATTATTTTTGATAACAGATTATATGATGGGACTGAAAACAAGTCAACTGCAGCAAAAACACCACCAATGTAGTAGTGGTTGCAATTTAGTTTTTAACTTTAACGCATACCTCGTCGATGGGCGGTTTTTCGCAATCATGATGGTTGTTGTTGCAGCTGGAGTTGCGGTCATCTAAATAGCTGGGAAGGCTGCCGCATATTTTGCCGTCGCTGTGTCGCCCTTTTCCGTTGCATATGCTCCCGCTGGACTGGGACCTCCTCCCCGATAGACCTTTGGAGGAGTGACGGCTGACGTTTGCACCCATTTTTACATGGTGGTCGGGCGCGAAACGTCGCGCCGGATGAATAATGTCGCCCCTCTTGCTGTCCGTGTCTCTGTATTGCTTAATGGAGGTCGCCGGAATATCATCTATTGCATCATTCTCTGCAACAAAGTGAAAGATCTTATTCTTGGATTATCAGCGAGAGATCTTGTAGAGCATGCTTTGCAGTTTCCAAAACTCTAATCGCATTTACTATGCCATCAAGTTACCAAAGTTAAAAATGTCTTTTTTGTTTTAAACGATGCGACAATAACTCAGCGAAAAGTCATTGTATAGGGCTCGAAGATGAATCAAATTAAAAAGGAATGTGTTATCTAGAATCTATAAGAGCTTTATGGTGGAATCATTAGAAACGAACTACTGACGTTCATGGACTTCTTCAAAAGAAAACAAAAATCTGGAAACATTTTTGGCCGACGGTTTCCTAATTAATTTTTCAAAAATTGCTGACGCTAAAAATTTTGAACTCAAGATCTAAAAACTAGAAGCTTGTAGCTTCAATTTCCTTTTATATTTATCTCTATTGCCAATTTTTTTGGCTTACAGTCCTTTTTAGCTTCTGTGCCTAGAGTATTATGTATTTGTAACCAATGAATCCTTAAATCACTTACCCAGTCATCTATTTTTTTCAAAATTAAATTTAATACATAAAAATTACAAATTTTACTAAATACACTGTACACTGTAATTCAAACTCAGAGACATTCTAGATTTAGATTTGGACCATCAAATTTCTTTGATTTTGAATTATAGTCAGCTCCGGATATAACGAACCACCAAGAGGGGATCTTTTAGTAGTTCGTTATAGCCGGGGTTCGTTATAGACGAACAAGAAATATACACTTTCTGATGTTACTTTGGACCACAATTTTGTTCGTTATATCCGAATTGACTAGATAATTTACGATAGGATACATTAAAAAATTCATAATTATTAAACTTTATTAACGATAAAGAATTCCAGGAAGTAAGGGTTGGAAATGTCAATTATTAAAAAATTCATCATAATTGAAACTATTTTTGTTGGTTTAGAAAATTCGGCGATTTTTAATTAGACTTCCCTAACCCCATCAGGTTATTAAAGTTATCAGATGATTTATCTGATTAATTACAACTAAGGACCAATGTGATAAAGGAATGTTTTTAGATTATTTTGTATCTCAAACACGTACCTCATCCCACAATTCTTTCGCAGATAAACACTTCGCTAGTGGATTCTCACATGTAGATTAGTGACTATTAAAAATAAATAAATCAAGCCACTGACCGATAACGTTAGCTATAAGTTAGAATTACAATATTGGCAAATTTGAATGAATATAACTTCTAACGTTTTAATTTACTTAGCCGCATAAGAATTAGATGCCTAATTCACCCAACCTGCACAAGCAAATAAAATTAAGTGCTCTCATTCACACGCACACGTTTCACATTGTCTATAATAAGTTTATGATGAATGACACCTTCCTTGAAGTTAACAAAAGATAAGACTGATGCGATAAGAGAATTTGTTGAAATTTGATGTCTGGGAATGTAGAACGACTGCATCGTGTGCAGAAAGATTTAAATAACTTTAAAAGCTTATAGCTGTAGAAATCTAAAATATTTTCTGTTTTATCTATTTGTTTTCAGGTAGTAATATGATTTGACCTTTCGATAATAAATATGCGGCTGATTTATAACATTTTGGTGTCATTGCGGTTGGGAATTGGCAATGAATTTGAACATAAATATCGCACAAACGCAGTCTCATTTGAAATAATTCAGGAAAACCTCAATAGTGCCGAGTTGAAATGAAGTTATTTTTCAATTTAAAAGAAGAAATTTTCTGGAAACATGGACTTTTTTGAATATTTCCGTCTTATTTTTGAAAGAAGTTAACTTTTTTTTGAAACTCTGACTTTGAAAATATCTCTTCTTTTTAATTCCAGTACTTCTAGATTATCTTTGGTAAATTTTGATTTTTTGAAAATATTGAGCTTTATACGATTAAATCCAAAAAATTCAGAAACAGACTTTTTGAAATTGTATCTTTTCGAAAATTTCTGCCCATTTTAAATATTTTGATCTCTCTTAAAAGTTTCACTTTCCTTGAATGATTTGTCTTGCTTAATCATTCCGGTATTATTTTGAAAATCTTGACTTTTTATACATGAAATTCGACTTTTTCTCGAAATTAGGTCTCTTTAGAAAATTCCGGATTTTTTGAAAGAATGACTCTTGTTGAAACAAATTTATTAAACAATTCGATTTTTTTTAGATATTTGACATTTCATTTAGGTTTTTAAATTTTGGCCTTTTGAAAATTTTGATCCTGATTACCAATTTTGATATTTTTTGGAAATTTTCGAGTTTTCTCGACTTTGAAAATTTGGATTTTCTTAAAAATTTCGGCCCGCTTTGAATATTTGACTTTCTCTTGGAAATATTGACCCTTTTTGAATGTTTTTTTTTTGGATGCTTCGCCATTTTTATTAAATTTCGTCTTTTTGTTGACAATTTTTTTTTTAACTTGAAAGTTTTTGAAATTTCCGGGTTTCTCCTAGAAGACGTTTACTTTTTTTGGAAACTTTTACTTTTAAAAAAATCAATTTTCTTTAACTTTTGATACATTTGTTAAATTTTGTCTTTTTTCAAATTTTAATCTTCAAATTTTGATTTTTTTTGAAATTTTCCACTTATTTCGACTTTCTTGATAATTTAGCGAGTTTCAAATATGCCGAAGTTTTCTCAAACTCTGTCTTCCTTTTTCAACATTTATTGAAAATTTTGTCCTTTTTAACATTTTTTTTAACCTTTTGTGGAAAATTTTGACCATTTTTGAATATTTCTTTTTTTTGGGTGGTCGCCATTTTTTAAATTTCGTGTAATGGATTTTCCGCCGTAGATACCTCGGACGTGATTTAGTAAATATAATTAAAAAGATTGATTTTGTGTACTATAATATATTAATACTTTTAAATGATCCTTAAAATAAACTTACTTCTAACAAAGGTTTGACCAGACTGACTAATTCTAATTCTAAATACAATACATACATTTTACACCCTGATCCTTTTTCGCAACGGGGTTTCCGCTTGTTCTTTAGTTAGATCTTACAAGTGGCAGAAACGTCTAACACAATAAGAATATGTAATTTAGATAAAACAGATGTAACAACTTTGGTACTTAGAAGGATCTGGACCCAAGTGGGTAGGGTAGGCACATTACACCTCCCCCCGTGAGAAAAAGAAAATATGAAACAATATTTTCGTTAAAATAAATCATAGATGTAATTAAAGATGAAAAGGAAATTAGTAGATGTACACAAAACTGTCTGAAATTTAAGATTACATAATATGAGGTTAGCAAATCAATTATATTAATTAAAATAAAATAAAATTAAAACATATTAACTATCGATTAATATTTTTATAATAACTATTACTACTTTTTTATCAACTAAAACTACATAATACAATACATAAATAAAAATTACACTTTAATGAGTAAGCTCGTTTTGCTGCGTTTAAAGGAAATTGATTCTGCGTCTAGATCATTATTCGGTTCTGAACTCATTTGCATTTCGATCGACAGGGTTTTTCTTTTGAACATAAATTAAATGTAAAGCAAATTTTTTTTTTTTTTTTTGATTTATAACAATTGGTGAACAGAAAGAAAATTATAATCCTGTATAAAATATAATATTTCAAGCTCAAGAAAGTAAAGAAAAATATGTAATTGATTTTATGAAAAGATCTAGTTCTCTTACAACTGCTTAGTTTATTTGATAAACATTCTTTCATGGTATGTTTTAATTCTAAATTCAAGAAATTATCTTGGATTTGATCAATATAATTTTTGAGGTCTCTCATAAAATACAAAGTTATAGGTTTTTCTTTTTCGTTTAAATGTTCACTTCGTAAATTTGATTTGAAAAGTTCTAATCGATTGGAATTGCAGTTTTGATTCTTGGTGCAAACGTTAACATTGGCAATATTTTCTCTGCCTGTCTCAATGGATTCTAATTTAATAGAAATTTTATTAATTTTTATTGGTTTATCCGTTGTGTTCAAAATAGTCGTAATGGCTGTATTATCATTTAAAACTCTCACAATGCTATTAGATAAGTATATACCATCTTTTAATAATAATTTTGGAACGATACCTTCTTTTATTGTGGGATTGTCCACATGTATTTTAATAACTTGTTCGCATCTAGGTTTTACAATATTTGACAAATTCATCAAATTGAAATTAGAAGCAATAGAATTATTTGAATTGGTAGGCACAGTAGAAATAATAGGATTCGAATTATATGAATTAGAACAAATAGTAGATTTAGAACAATTTGAGTTGGCAGAAATAGCAGAATTTGGAAAATTTGATTTACGCAAATTGGTAGAAATAGTACACTTTGAATTGCTAGAATTAGTAAAGTTTGAATTAGTAAAGATAGTCGAATTACAATTATTTGAATTAGGAGATATATAAGAATTCGATTTGTTTGATTTAGTAAATATAGTAGAATTCGAATTATTTGAATTAGTAGGAATAGTAGAAATAGAATTATTTGAATTAGTAAATGTAGTAGAACTTGAATTATTACAATTAGTAGCAGTAATATTCTTCAATTGATATAGATCAAGAGAATTTACATTGTCAATACTTAACAATTTATCTTTACATCTAATGTCACAATTGTGCGAAGTAAGAAAATCATTTCCTAAGATTCCGTCATAAGGAATAGGAAAATCATTAGCAACAATATGTAACGTGTGAAGCAATAATTTATTACCAACATTTAGTTCAATGTGGCAATAACCTAAGGTTTTTGTTTTATTATTAACGTCTAAATCTATACCATTTAAAGTAAACATCGTATCATTGAAAAATGGAACATCGCTTTTTAGGTTTTCTAATTTTATTAAAGAAATGTCCGCACCGGAGTCAATCATGAAAGTGATAGGTTGATAATTAAATTGGTGGGACTCTAAATTAACATAAAAAGGAGAACCTGTTTTAATTAAGGAAATCTGAGCTGATCTGAATTTTGTTGCCCGAGGTTCGTACTGAAAATTTTGAATTTGTTCACTTTGAATTCCAACTACATTACCTCTAGAAGTTGAAGGATTATTTTGATTTTGTGCTTTCCTCATTTCATTATATTGACGTTTCCTGCATTCTTGAATTAAGTGTCCCTTATTTTTACAGTAATTGCAAATTTTAATATCATTAGGGCTTTGAATATTTGAATTTGGATAATTGTTATAGGTATTAGAATTTTCTCGATAAGATTTATTTGGGATTTGCTGAGAATTTGAATTGAATCGAATATTATCTTCATTTTTTGAAATTCTAATTCTACAGTTAAAATTATTCTGACCTGATTTATTGCAGTAAGTGCAAAATTTATGATTATATGAGCTTAAATTGTGATATTTTGCCATTTCGATTTTGGATTTAATTTGTTGCTCTTCGCTTAATGCAATAGATACAGCTTCTTCTAATGATTCCGGTTTTTGCGATTTTACTAAAATTTTTAATTCTTTTTCCAAACCATTAATAAAAACATCAAGTGATTGTTGCTTATACATATCGATTAAGGTATCTCTAGTGATTCTAGGTAATTTATGATCAATAGTGCTTACTAAGTTAATAAAACAATTTTCTAATTTTGTAGAGAAGGAAAGTACATTTTCACCTGAATTTTGTTTACAGGCGCTAAGTTCAAATTGTCTTTGACTTTGAGTGCGTCTCTCCGAATAGGCATTTAATAAATGTTGTTTCAAAGATTCCCAGTCGTCAAATGTTCTATTACGAATAATGGCTCTAGCGTGATCGGTTAATCGAGTCTTAATTATAGCAAACAATGCTCTTTTAAATCTAGGTTTAACTAAATTTAAAGCATCTTCACAGTTGTCCAAAAATTCATTCAGTTTTAGTTTATTACCGTCAAATCTTTCAATCATTTTTTCAGCAATTTCTATTGAAATGAAATCGTTTAAATCACTTGCACTAGCACTATTTTCGGTTGAAGCTGTTGCCATGGTGAAGTCGATGACAATGAGGACAGAGAGTTCGTGTAAAGAAAAATTCAACTTACAGTTTGTTGAACAGGTGTATTCTTCTTAAATGTTGTTCGATCCTTGTAGTAGAATTGGTAGAGTAGTAAATTTGGAATCGATGTGGGTACACGATTGGAGATTTGTAGAAATTTAGAAAATTCAGCACTTCTGACACCACTTTTTTTTGTAATGGATTTTCCGCCGTAGATACCTCGGACGTGATTTAGTAAATATAATTAAAAAGATTGATTTTGTGTACTATAATATATTAATACTTTTAAATGATCCTTAAAATAAACTTACTTCTAACAAAGGTTTGACCAGACTGACTAATTCTAATTCTAAATACAATACATACATTTTACACCCTGATCCTTTTTCGCAACGGGGTTTCCGCTTGTTCTTTAGTTAGATCTTACAAGTGGCAGAAACGTCTAACACAATAAGAATATGTAATTTAGATAAAACAGATGTAACGACTTTGGTACTTAGAAGGATCTGGACCCAAGTGGGTAGGGTAGGCACATTACATTCGCCTTTTTGTTGAAAATTGTATTTTTTCAATGAATTTACACTTAAACATTTTTGAAATTTTCAGGTTTCTTTTGAAAGAAGTTTTTGAAAACTTTTGCTTTCAAAAAAATCCATTTTTTTAAATTTCGGCACATTTTCAAAAGTTTGCCTTTTCTCAGATTTTAATCTTGAAATTTTGGTTTTTTTGAAATTTTCCGCTTTTTCGACTTTTTAAAACTTTGACTTTCTTGATAATCCGGTGCGTTTCGAATATTCCGAACTTTTCTTGAACTCTTCGTCTTTTTTTTTCAACATTTACTGAATATTTTGTTTTTTTTAACCTTTTCTGGGAAATTTTGACCTTTTTTGAATATTTCTTCCTATTTTGGATGTTTCACCATTTTTTAAATTTCGCCTTTTCGTTGAAAATTGTGTTTTTTTTTCAATGAATTTACACTTCAATTTTTTGAAATTTCCAGGTATCTTTTGGAAACAGCTTTTAAAAAGGTTTGCTTTTAAAATAATCCATTTTTTAAAATTGGCCTTTTTTCAAGTTTTAATCTTGAAATTTTGAAATTTTCCGCTTTTTTCGACTTTTTCAAATCTTGACTTTCTTGATAATTCGACGCGTTTCGAATATTACGAACTTTTCTTGAATTCTTCGCCTTTTTTTTTCAACATTTATTGAAAATTTTGTCCTTTTTAACCTTTTTTGAATGTTTCTTCTTTTTTTTTTTGGGTGTTTCGCCATTTTTTAAATTTCGCCTTTTTTTTGGAAATTGTGTTTTTTTTAATGAATTTGCACTTGAACATTTTTGAAATTTCCAGGTTTCTTTTGGAAGAAGTTTTTGGAAACTTTTGCTTTTAAATAACTGATTTTTTTAATTTGGGCACATTTTTAAAATTTTGCCTTTTCTCAGGTTTTAATCTTTAAATTTTGGTTTTCCTGAAATTTTCCACTTTTTTCGACTTTTTAAAACTTTGAATTTCTTGATAATTCGGCGCATTTCGAATATTCCGAAATTTTCTTGAACTCTTCGTCTATTTTTTCAACATTTACTACATTTTGTCCTTTTTAACCTTATCTGGATAATTTTTTCTATTTCGAATATTTCTTCCTTTTTGAATATTTCTTCTTCTTTTTTGGATGTTTCGCCATTTTTTGAATTTCGTCTTTTTGTTGAAAATTGTGTTTTTTTTAATGAATTTACACTTGAACATTTTTGAAATTTCCATGTTTCTTTTGGAAGAAGTTTTTGGAAACTTTTGCTTTTAAAAAATTTTAATTTCGGCACATTTTTAAAATTTTGCTTTTTCTCAGGTTTCAATCTTCAAATTTTGATTTTTTCGAAATTTTCCGTTTTTTTCGACTTTTTGAAATGTTGGCTCTCTTGAAAATTTCGGCGCATTTGGAATATTCCGAACTTTTCTGAAACTCATTAACTTTATTTTTACAGTATCTATGGAAAATGTTGTTTTCTTTTTAGAACTACGACTGTTTTTGAACACTATAAGTTTTCCTTCAAATTTACCATTTTAAAAAATTTCACTCTTTAAAATTTTGACTTTTTCAAATTTTGAGTCTTTGAAAATTATGGCTTGAAACTGCCGGATTTTTTAAAAGAATAACTTTTTTGAAATTTAAAATTATTTGATATTCGACATTATTTCAGTTAGGTTTTTAAATTTTGGCTTTTTTGAAAATTTTGATCCTAATTCCAAATTTTGATATTTTTTCAAGTTTTCAGCCTTTCTCTACTTTTGGAAATGCTGATTTTTTAAAAAAAATGTGACATTTTCAATATTTGACATTTTCTTGAATATTTTGACCTTTTTTAAATCTTTCTTCTTTTTTTAAAGTTTGCCATTTTTCAAACTTCGCATTTGTGTTAAAAATTGTGTTTTCTAATGAATTTACATTTGAACATTTTTGAAATTTACAGGTTTTTCAAGTTGGCTTTTTTGGAAAAAATCAGTTTTTAAAAATTCGATTTTTTTTTAAATTTCGTCACATTTTTAAAATTTTGCCCTTTCTCAGGTTTTATAATCTTCAAATTTTGGTTTATTGAAAATTTTTCGCTTCTTTTAAACTTTTTGAAATTTTGACTTTCTTGAAATTTCGGCGCGTTTTGAATATTCCGAAGTCTTCTTGAACTCTTTGCCTTTTTTTTTCAACATTCACTGAAAATTTTGTCTTTTTTCCAAACCACGACTGTTTTTGAAAATTAGAAGTTTTCCTTCAAATTCACGTTTTAAAAAAACTCACGTTTTTAATAATAGTGGCTTTTTCGAAATTTTGAATTTTTTAAAAATTATGACTTGAAAATTACGACGTTTTCTCAAAGTGTTACTTGTAATTTTGACTTTATTTGAAAATTTAGTCTTTTTCCCATAAATTTTTAAAAATTTTGGATATTTTTGAAAACTTGGACCATTTTCAAAATTTCGACCTTTTTTAAATTTTATTTAATTTCAACTTTTTATTACTAATATCGACTTTTTCATAATTTCGATTTTTGAAAATGACTATTTTTTTTTAATATTTCACCTTTTCAAATCTATACCTTTTTCAAAATGTCCATTTTATTTTTTTAATTCTATGTCAATTTGAATTTCAATTCTCAAAATGGTTTTTTTGTAAATTATTATAGTTTTTTAACAAATTTGACTTAAATATCTTGTCCCCTGAAACCGAGAAAGATTAAAAAACACAACAGAGGTTGCTCTTACGCGTTTCGATAGCCAAGCTGACATCTGCAGATGATGATAGCTTGGGTATCGAAACGCGTTAGAGCAACCTCTGTTGTTGACATTTTCGTCAATGATGCTGTAATGGAAAACCTGGTCCGGTGTTTATCGAAAAACTTGTGGAATTGTTAAATTTTGTTGCGTTTTTATCGTTAATAAAATTTAATAGTTTTGAACCTCTGTTGCGTTTTTTAATCTTTCTTGATTTCAGGGGACAAGATTTGTATTTCAGTTTTTAAAGATAACCAAGGACCAGTCCATTCCACCAAAATTTGACTTATTTTTGAAATGTTGACCCATTTTTAAAACGTTGACTTCGAAAATTTCAATAATTTTTGAGCATTTTGACTTTTTAAACATTTTAATATTTTCAAATGGCCACTATTTTTCAAAATATACAAAAAATTATTTTGAAGAATGTCACAATTTCCAACAAAATTGAAAATTTTAAGGAAAGTTATTCGAAGTGCCCTAAAGGCATAATAGGGTTGACCTTTGTGAGTTGATTATATTAAAAAAAAAATTCGATATAAAGTTTAATTTTGATTTGCTTGAAAATTTCGTCTTTTTTCTCGAAAAGTTGTCTTTTTTGAAAAATTCACAGTTTTTAAATTCTGCTTTCTTAAAAAGTCTCGTTTGATATAAAATTCCCAACCTTGGACTCTTAAAAATTTGATGCTTTTTAAAATTTCCTCTTTTTTCGCAATTTCAAGTTTTTTATTAAATTTCGACTTTTTGAAAACTTTGAATTTGAACATCAAACATTTTTAATAATTTCTTATTTTTGAAAAATCTGAATTGCTGAATTTTGGCTCTTTAAAATTTGTACTCTATTTTAAAACGTTGACTTTTTTCCAAATTCGCGGTGCTTTGAAGGGATAATAGAGTTATTCTTTGCGAGTGGATTAAACATAAAAAAAAATTTGGAAGTTTTACTCCAAAAGTTAAATATTCTGTGTATCTTCTTTGGAAAGTGGTGTTATTTTTATTCGTTTTTTATTGGGGATTTCTTTGCCAATTACTCCTTCCACAAAGTCTACTGTAAATCTAGAATTATGGAAGGAAATTTTACTCGAAAAGTCAAATATTCTGTGCATCTTCTTTGGGAAGTGCTGTTATTTTTATTAGTGTTTTATTGGGTTTTTCTTCACCTGCTTTCACAAAATCTACTGTAAATCTAGAATTGTAGGAGTAACTGGCGAAGAAAAAACTTGATCGAAAACTTGTTTTTTTTAATTTCTAGATTAAACTTGATATTTTTCCATAAATTTAATTTGAATTTCAAACCAGCGAATTAAATCTCGAATTCAATTTACAAATTTGAAGCTTATTTTAAAATTTGAACTCTTTTTTTCTCAAAATTGCGAGTATAAATTTGAAAAATAGGATCTTACAAAAATACTTGGCATTTAACCATATTTTAGAATTTAGTTTGAAATCTGAAGAAAAAAGTCAACATTTTTGTAACAACGTAACAAAATTAAAAATTAAACTGGAAATGTATAGAAAAAGATGGAAATTTCGAGCAAAGATTAGAAATTTTAAATAATAATATTTCTAGAAATTCTTTTAATTGAAAAGTGCAATTCTAAGTAGTATGTATTTCGAGATGTTTTTGGAAATTGAAGAAACAGGTCGAGTTAAAGACAAAAACGATACGACATTTATCAAAACTTTTTCTCCGATTACGACCTTAAAAATCGCAATTTTAAGAGAATTTAAATGTAAGTATGAAATCGATCAATATTTTCGGTTTATCAAAACAAACTTTTTAGAAATTTCGAGTGCAAAATCAAAATTTAGTTAAGGCAATAAAAATTTAAAACATAATTCGAGGAAAAAAATTTTAACCTTGAATTTTAAAATATAACTTGAGGAAAAGAAAAATTTAAAACATAATTCGAGCAAAAAGGTTTAAACTTTAAAAAAAGATCGAAAATTCGACAAACAAAACTGATTTTAAAGTCCAGATTTTATGGAAAAACGAAGAGATTTCAAAATTTTCAGTAAATAAAAATCAAAAAATTCAATAAGGATTCGAAGTTTTTAAACTAAAAATTTTAAGTTTAGTAATGTCAACATGTTAAGATTAAATTGATTTCTTAAGAAAAAGCTTGGATTACAAAAATTTTAAGAAAAAAAAAACGTAAAAGTCGCAGTTTTAAATAAGGAATTTCTTCAAAGATCCACACTGGGAAAAAGTTAGTATACAGAAGGTTGGCGTTGCATGTTATATATACATACGACAGCATAACAAACAAATTCAAATGATAGCAATCATTCGTTATACAAATAATGTTCAACAGAGTTATTAATGGAATAACCTTCCTTCTCTTTCCATTTACGTTGGTAATGTAAATGCTGTAGAAAGCACTAAAAATGCTTCTTTACATAGCTGAATTTTAATGAAATATTTAACGTTACTAGTAAACTATGACGCCCTATTTCCCGCAAATGTCGTGTAAAACTTATTTAATATTAATATATCAAGCTTTTTGGAGAATTTGATCGAACTTTACTAACTGCTGAACGAAATTTTATGAAATCACTAGTAAACCAGGACGAAAATTTGGTATGAATCTTTTTAAAGTGTTAAATGAACAACTTTTCTACGAAATAAAAGTTACACTAATATTTTCTTTACTTTTGGCAATATTCGATGACACGCTTCTATAGAATAATATCCGAAAGTCTGAAAATCTCCCCAATAAAATCAATCAAAAACAAATCAAATATTCACGACGAAAAGGATTACCATCTGACGTTTTACTTAAAATACAATACAATAAATTGAATTGAAACTCAAATACAATATTTCCTCAGAACTAAAACGACAGAAGTCTGATGACACAATTAAATAAATGACAAGATAATGCTCCGCATTGGAAGCTCCACATGGGATTGCATTTGATTTAAATACAAAAGGTTTCGCTTTGGTTGAATAAATCTGTAATATTGCCAACGTTCTGACACAAATTAAATTGTGTGTATGTGTGTGTCAGTGCATTAGAATTAGAGAATTCAAACAGTTTTATTCCACATGCAAATATCGATTACCTCTACCTCATACTTTGAAAAGAAAACTGGAATATTTTTCTCATTAAAAGTGTCCTTTTAGGTTTTTGGACCCAAAAGAACCAAAACAGAAGCGAAAATTCGGTTTCGACACAACCAAACAAAGTGCTTTTACTTTCAAATTCTGTAAAATATGTTTTCGCTGAAATGGACGTATAAATAATCATCAAGAAAACTAAATGTTATAAAAAAATAAATATTATGATGAAAGCTGAACATTATCATTCTAAGAATGTAATATTTAATTGTGAATAGTGATTAACCCACTGCTCTAAATTGATAACTTCCTATTTATTTACGAGCCTAAATATTTCGACGTTTATGCGATATTAAGAAGGAGGTCAAATTTGAACATATTACAGGTCAACAAAAATTAAGTAACTCGAAAACCAGAACCATAATCAGTTGTAATTTTGCAAGTCAAGTGAACGACATTTCGGATTAAACATGTTTAAAGTTGTGCTCTTAATACCGATAGTGTATGTTAGTTTTGTTAATTGCCTTTGTGACAGGACAGCATTAGCACACGTGGATGCAATTGTTTTACAAACTCGCGCTTATTCCTACAAAGAGAAGCAAACCAACGTACATTTTAATCTCCTGGACGACTACGAAGTCGTGGACGTAATCCATGGTAATGCCACTGTTTTATGCGAAGGCATAGTGAAGAATTTTCCAAAATTACGAGCCCTGAGCCTAATCGATGCTAACATAAGCGCCGTCGAGCCGATGGCTTTCCAGAATGTCCCAGTCTTAGAATCTTTATCTTTGGCAGTGAATAAATTAACCGAAGTGAAAGATGGCGATTTCAATTACATTAAGTCTTTACGAGTTTTATATCTTTCAAAAAACAAGATATCAAAGATAGAGATAGCAGCCTTTGATTCCATGCCAAATTTGGAGCGAATTTATCTCGACAGAAACGAATTGACCATGGTGGATATGTGGTTTGATAAAAGCAAAAAATTGAAATTTATCGATTTGTCATTTAATCAAATCAGTACAATATCGGATAACGCCATGAGAAAACTACCAGCAGACCACAAACTCGTCTATCGTTTAGCTCACAACCAAATAAGTTACATACCACCTCAGTTGTTCGTCGATCCACGACCCTCAGTTACTCTGGAGCTGGACTACAACGAATTGAGAACACTGGATTTGAATGTGTTGGAGAATTTGCGCAACCACATTAACGCTCTTAATCTCAATTATAATAAAATCAGTTGTTTGTCTGAGGACGTTTTACGTGAAATGCAGGTGATGGGATATTTTTCGTTGTATCTTTACAATAATCCATTGGATTGCAACTGCGAAAAGAAGCTACAGTCGATGGTGGATCGAGAACTTTTAGAACGATTTTATTTTAATTCTTCTCTGCAGTGCGATCACAGGCATTTGTTCCCAATTGAGTATAACGTATAACATTTGCTATTTGTAAAACTACTGTATAATTTATTTAATAAAAATGATAAAATCTTTGCCTAAAACCAAAAGTGTATTACCACGCGAGGATTTTTTGTATTTGGGATAAGAAATTATAGTTTCTTTAATTTTTCAATAACATTTTCCCAGCTTCGTTTTGAAAAAATATAACAAATTGTTCAAAAATTGAAAGCTACCCCCAAAATTGAAAAAAAATTAAATTTTGTCGTAGGATTAATGTGATTTTAAAAAAAATCATCAAGTGATACCATAACTTTGAGGAATACATTAAATATGTTAGGTATTATATTACATTCCAGTCCCAACTACATAATACATAAATGAGAAAGTGTGTTTGTTTATCCAATTTTCACGACTCAATTACTGGAGCCATTTTGACGAAAATTGGTATATATGTAGCTTGTAAAGTTGATGGGATGCATTGCAAGCCTGAAAAGTGTTCCAGACACTCCCAAACTTACAAACCCCTTTCTCCACTTTCTATGTAAATAAGTGCAAAATTTGACAGCGACCACAGCTTCATCTAACGATAAGGATCTTACGGTAACTTTGCAAGATTCTGTTAATGTGATAGTTTGACAGCGTCATCTAACGCGATAGCGTGCAACATTGCTACTCAAAATAATATAGCTGGAGACTCGCTAGGCAGCTAAATATTATCGTATCAATGAATTTGAACAAAACATCATTCTGCATCTGCACGGAACTCTAAAGCTGTACATAATTATTGATTAAGTTAGCTTCACTACGTCAATTTAAACTAACTAAAGGAGCAAGATCGAGTGCATCATCTATCTATCTGTATCTTGCAGTAATCTACTACAGCGTTTCCTTTTTTTTTTTTTTGTCATGCCCCAGTTATTTTTGTGATTCCTCTTCGTGACCCACCAGAGTTTTTAACTATCTTAAACACTTCGTATTCTTCTCAAAATTTTGACCACATTTTAAAGTTAGGATTCAAAATTTCCCCTTTTCTTTCAAGAATTTTTTGATTTTTTTTTTCAAAATTTGACCCAAAAAATTTACCTCGGAATCCCCATTTCCCTTTAATCGTAAAACTGGATTTCTTCACCATGCTGAGTTTTTTTAAAAATCTCGATACTTTTCTCAAACTTCTTCGAATTATCGGAATTTTTTAAAAAGTCGACGTTAAAATAGGGAATTTTTTCTCAACATTTCGGTTAAAGTCTTTTAAATTTCAAGCCTAAAGTCGGAATTTTAAAAATAAAACCAACTTTTGAAAAGCATCATAAAATATTGAAGCTTTTCACAAAATTCCCAATATAAACTCCCAATTTTTTATACTTAACCTAAAATTTTGATTTTTTGTATTTCGACTATTTTGTAAAGATTTTGATTTTAGACATTTTAAGGTTTTTTTCAGATTTTTTTGTTAATTAAACTGTTAAACTGACCTTTCATTTTTATTTTTGCCAACACAGACGTTTACTTATTCATTTTTTTCTCTTATTTGGAACTTTTGGTCTAAATTTAAAATCGTCTCTTTCCTAAAGTTTCTTTTGGTTACAACCTACAAACTTACAACCTACAAACCTACAAACCTACAACCTACCTACAAATTTTAAAACCTAATTTTTAAAATGTAAATTTTATCATCAATAGATACTATAAATCCATTTTTAAACTTCATAAACGAACAAGAACAAACGATAAAATTTACATTGGAAATTGAATTATATAATAAACTACCCTTCCTCGATGTGTTAATTGAGAGGGGCCAAAATGGAGATACACATCTGCTTATAGGAAACCAACAAACACAAATAGATACCTAAATTACACATCAAATCACAGTAAAAATATAAAAATAGGAGTAATAACTTCTTTAATTGACAGAGCTAAAAATATCAGCACAAGTTCTGAAATATATAATAAAGAAAAAATTAATATTACATCAGTATTACAAAAAAATGGGTATCAAAAAGATTTTGTGAAAAAAGTTATAAAAAGAAGAGAAACAGGATCACACAATCTAATCATGGCATCATAAACACATCACCCATTCAAAATTAAAAAAAAACCTTGATTATTCCATACATACCAGGTCTGTCGGATAAAATCAAACGAATAGGCCAAAAGTTCAATATACGTACAGCATTCAAAACCCAAAATACTCTAAGATCATTACTAGTAAATACAAAACCAAAAAATGAAACACAACATACTAAAAATTGTATTTATAAAATAACCTGCGAATGCAACAAAATTTACATAGGTGAAACATCCAGACCTATGTGGATTCGTATTAACGAACATAAGAATTACCTAAGTAAGGGAGATTTTTCAAATTCGAAAATTTGCGAACACTCTTTTCAATACGATCACATAATTCAGTGGACAAAATCCTGCATTATTGGCAAAGAAACACATTATAAAAAAAGAAAAATTAAAGAAGCAGTTTTAATTTTACTAAATGGAGATAACTGTGTCGCAAATTGTTCGATTGATATTAACGGTATGTGGCTGCCATTGTTAAAACGAGAAAAACAACTGGGTCGCCTTAGAATCATCTAGGGAATAACCTAATAAACTGTCAGAATTACTTTCTGACAGCTTACACAAATTTGTAAAGGAATAAATTTGAATTGGTTTTCTGACGACGGGCAGAGAATAACACTACCCGAAACGTTAAAATTTTAAATAATCTTGTTGTTATTTATTTTTTACGTCGTAGTTTTAAGTGTTTTTCAGTGTTGAGTCCCAAACAGCGATTGACAAACCAAGATCCAACGCAGATTGCCACTCCTTAATAGAAGGTACTGAAATTTAGGATTGTGAAAGGAGTGACCGGCGAAGAAAGAGACAATAAAACTGCATACAAATATAAATACTTTGCAAATAAATTACAGAGAATATTTCAATTCTTATCAAAACTCCAAATTTAAAACTTGAATTATCAGTTTCTATGAGTTGAACCAGCAATTTTAAGAAAAATAATAAAATTTGAAATTTTCAAAAATCAATATCTACCTTTTAAAAGAAGTCAAAATTTCGAAATAAAGTGGAATCATGCTTTTAAAAAAGTCGGAATATTAATGAATTTTTTAAAGGTTTTAAAAACTCCAACTCTCAATCTATGTTGGAAATAATAGTAATAGGGCAAAACCACCGAAAATGGGATGCACTATGCATTATTAGCTTAATGTTATTTTATTTTTGAAGTAATGGACTAACTAAATCGATTTGTTTCATAATCATCAATAAACCACTGAGGGCTGGCCACGAAAGCCTCTTCAAATTTCTGCCTTGTTAAAATCGATGCGTAACCACAACCATCCAATTTGGATTATTTTACAATTTGGTTGATGGTCGCGCTTTCGAAACGCAAGCGAATTCTCCACAGAAGAATGTGCTTTATCCATCGATCATCGATCGTTCTCACTAATTATGTAATAACCTAGTTCAAATGAACCCCACTTCAAATAAACTATTCTCTCTCATCATCCAAAACTGGTTGTGTTTCGTAACGTGAGTTTGGAACTTCTATTTTTGGTTATCTTCAAAAATTGAAATACAAATCTTGTTCTCTGATACCAAGAAAGATTTTAAAACACAACAAAAATTGCTCTAACGCGTTTCGATAGCCAATCTATCGTTTTCAGAGAGATAATGGGTATCCATTGCAACCTTTGAGCAACCTTTGTTGTTTTTTAAATTTTACTTAGTTTCAGGGAACAAGATTTGTATTTCAATTTTTGGAACTTCTATTTTTGAGAATCGCCTCCTACATCGATATCCTCCATACACCTCTGCCAACAGAGCGTTTGGTAAAACCCAAACCCGACCAAAAATTGCGTTAAATAATTTATGGATGGCCTTCGGTTACAATGGTGCCCTCTAGGTTATTTTGGGACTATCGATCACCATCTCTTAAGAATTCCTTCTGAAATTTTATCAATGGCATGACGTGTGTCGTATATTACAAATGGGAATAAAATAAATGATATGGGCAATTAAAATCTAGTAAAGCACTAAGAGGTAAAAAAGAGAAGCGTTCTAGACTGGAGGGAATTAAAGAGGGATCAAAATTTCGATTCTGGAATTTTCATCATAGCTTCTTAAACTTTCTTTCTTGCGACTAGTTATTCATGTTTCTTTGAATGCAGATTTTGCAACAATTTGACTAAATTTAATTGTGTTGCCAGCAGTGGCGGCTGGTGACTTTTTGTCAGGGGGTGCGCAGATGCAAAAATATTAGTAGTTAAGAGTTTAGCTGAATCCAGTGTCATAGCAAGATATTAAATTTAAGAGAAACAAAAGTGACACAAAAGGTGTGATATTTAATAGTATTTTTACGAATTAAATTTAATTACCATCATATAATCTCCATTTCATGAAAACTGCATTTGAAAATAAAATATATTTTATTGCAAGGTTCTAATTAAACTCTACAAAAACACAAAAAAAATAGTTTTTAAAACAAAATCCGCTCTACGATCTTTTAAAAAAATAAAGTCTTCATTACTTTCTCATCAAAATTGTTTAAATCCAAATCTATAAATGAATAATTACTGCTATCTCTTTGTGAATAGCGGTACTATTGGCAGTTAGGCCTGGAAGCGACACAATTGACAATCGCAATCAGATCAGCCGGGACCTACGCATTTAGCATCATAAACGTAAATACACACTCCAAACTCTGACTCGTACTCACCATTTGGCAATATCGCATATGCGCGGAGCGGCGTACCCCGGCCTAGCTTTAACGTGGTGTTCTGTAGTTTATTTCTCCGCATCCCGTGAAGACCGTAGATAGGCATCGCACGGCACCCTCGCTAGGTGCATATTTCTGCGCGCACCAACTTATTTAAATTCCCTTATAATATTTAATATGTATAACGGAATCAAACGTTGGTTTATTCTATTCCAAGTCATTCACAAGTATTATTAGTTATTTAGTATGTCATTATTTTGTGTTTAAAAATGTGATAAATCCAAGTCTTTTACATTAAACAAAAAAGAATAGATCGCTCAGTTCACGAGGAACGCGCGCTCTTGCTCTCTTTAAGACCAGCCGCCACTGGTTGCCAGGCGTAATTGACAAGCAATATAATTGCATCATGATAATGTATATCATGAATTGCATATAATTCTTCTACTCGAACAACGCACAATTGTCGATTGGCATTTCTCTATGATGAAGGAGCAATAAACATATTTCTCTTTATGCGATCTCTGTATAGCGTAATTGACTAATAGTGTACTTGCACTTCGGTGATTCCCCTTTTGTATAATGCTTTAATAAAGTAGCAGGAGTTTGAAAGCTGCGCCATTTACATTATCTCTTGATGAAAATGAACCGATTTATGAAGTTTCCCAAAGGCCATTGTGTTATAAGCTTGATAGAAGGCAATAATGAACCCAACGAACGGCTTCAACGTTATCATTATTCATCCCATGAAACAATATGAATGCCAAATATTGATGCAATAAATAAAGAACGCCAATTAATCATTCATCAAAGCGAGAGCTCTATGCAGTTGTATAATGCAGACTCTCTGTTAAATAGGGAATGAGTTATATCCTAACCTTTAATTAGCAGTGTATTTGAAGTAGAACGATGCGATTTATCATGTTCTTCAAAATTTCGACTTTGTGTCAAAATTCAAACTTATTCTCAAGACTTTCCAAACATTTCTATATTTTTTTCAGAATAATTCCGAATATTTTTTACTTATTTCGAAAATTTCCACATTTTTGAAAATTTCGATCTTTTTCTCAAAATTTTGTTCAATTTGTAGACTTTTTCAAAAGCTCGACTTTTAAACTTTTTCCTAATCAAGTTTTTTTTGACTTGTTCTCAAATTTTTAATTTTTTTTTCCTAAAAATGTTTGCCTTTTTGAAGTATTTCGAGGGTTTCTTAAAACGTCGATTTTTTGAAAATTGTAGAGTGAAAATACCTAATGGGCTAAGCAACCAAATAAGTTTCCTATTATGAGAGAAAAACGTTATATTATGATGTATTACTTATTAAATTAATTAATTAATTAATTTACCGTAGAAGTCAAATGAGAAGGATTGGCTATTAGCGCTTTTGTTGAGATATGGGCGTATTTAGTACCCACATTTAGTAGTTCTTTGACACGCTCCAATCCCGGAAGAAGTTTATCCTGTACTGACTCTGGCCGTGGAAGCCTTCGTTATCGTATTTAGTACCCATTTAAGGTAAAAGTTGAAAAACACGTTTTTTAGTACCTATCCCCTTTGGTATTTCCACTTTACAATTATTTCAAACCTTTCCTTGTGAATTATTTTTTTTTAAATTTCAATTTCATGAAAACTATGACTTTAAAATGTTGGACATTCTGAAGAAATTGACATTTCTCCGATACTTTTAAATTTTGGTATTTTATTCGAGTTTTTTAAAATATTTCGACTTTTTAATAACTCTCACTTAAAAAAAATGTCGCAGTTTCAAAGTTCTAACTTTTTTCACATTCCCAGTTTTATCAACATTTCCATTTTTTCTGAAAAATGTTGACCTCAAAACTTTTTTTCCAAATTTTCACTTTCATAAATTTTAACTTTTTTAATAAATTTAAAATTTAAAATTTTGTAAATTCCGATTTAAGAATCACAAATATCTATTTTTTTCAAGTTCCATTTTTATTAAAATTTCGACTTTCTAAAAAAGTTTTAAAAACTTTTTTCAATATTTTGTATGGAAATTTTGACTCTTTTAAACATTTCAACTTAAATTTCAGTTTGTTATGTTTAAATGTTCAAATTTGTTTCTTTGTTTTAATTTAGAACTATTAGATCAGCGTTTCCCAAATAGTGGGTCGCGACCCTGCATTGGGCCAAGAAAATAAATTACCGGGTCGCAGAGTTATCCTCTCTTTTTCTGTCAGATTCATTAAATTTATGAGAACAAGAAATAAAATTTGTATTGCCTTTTGTAACCTTATAAACGTGATGCAAAAAATTTTTTTTAAAATAGGATCGGCTTTTTTTTTCAAATTTTTTTAATGATTTTAGTTTTATTTGTTTCGCAGAAGGCTTTTGTACTCGTAAAAATTATGGCTTGTTCTCCTCGAAATTTAAATTTAATACTTTGACGACGTGCCCCACTATTTTCTGCTTTGATTTAATTATTTTTGCAAAAATATGTTTCTTCTGTTTTTAACTGTTCGACTTTTTTTTGACTATTTTAGCGCTTTCAAGCTAAATCTGAGAAGAAATCAACTTTTTTTTCAAATTTTTGGTATTTTTTTTAAATTGTGTTTTAAAAACTAATTTTAAAAATGATTTTTTCTAAATTCATTCTTTTTATTGTTGAAAATTTTTATTTTTGAAAATTTCTTGAAATTGGTGCAAAAATTTATTTTTCTTCTTTTTTCGAATCTTTCGACGTTTTCTGAATATTTAGATTTTTTTTTTCAAAATTTCGATCGACTGCAAATCTCAACCTTTTTCAAAATCATCTATTTATCTATTATATTAACAGAGATATAGTGTGTCAAAGTTGAAAAAAAAATTGTGAGTTTTTTGCCTGACTGAAAACCGCAATCTTTTAAAAAATTTTGACTTTATAAAATATCCAACTTTTTGAAGAATTATGAAAATTTCGAATTTAAAAGAAAACGACTTTTTAGAAAATTGAACTCTTTTCTAGGTTTTTTTATTGAAAATTTTGACTTTTTTAAAAGGTCGACATTTAAAAAAATCCCTTTTTTTAAATTTAGTTTTCCAAAACTTTCAAAAGGTTTTCAAAAGGTTAGCTTTTTTTCAAAATTTTAGTTATTTCGGGAATTTCTACACTTCGACTTATTTCAAAATTTCGATTTTATCGCAAAGTTTTGACTTATTTTGAAAATTTCCCCTTTTTTCACAATATAGGCGTTTTTTGGAAATTTTATTTTATTTTGAAAATGTTTACACTTTCTCGAAGTTTTCACTTTATTTTTCAAAAAGTCGAGTTATTTCTAAATTTCGAATTTAAAAGAAAACGACTTTTTAGAAAATTGAACCTTTTTCTAAGTTTTTTATTGAAAATTTTGACTTTTTTAAAAGGTCGACATTTAAAAAATTCCCTTTTTTTTAGATTTAGTTTTCCAAAACCATCATGTTTTCAAAAGGTTAGCTTTTTTCAAAATGTTACTTATTTCGGGAATTTCTACACTTCGACTTATTTCAAAATTTCGACTTTATCGCAAAGTTTTGACTTATTTTGAAAATTTCCCCTTTTTTCACAATATAGGAGTTTTTTGGAAATTTTATTTTATTTTGAAAATGTTTACACTTTCTCGAAGTTTTCGCTTTATTTTTCAAAAAGTCGAGTTATTTCTAAATTTCGAATTTAAAAAAAAACGACTTGTTAGAAAATTGAACCTTTTTCTAAGTTTTTTATTGAAAATTTTGACTTTTTTAAAAGGTCGACATTTAAAAAATTCCCTTTTTTTAAATTTAGTTTTCCAAAACCATCATGTTTTCAAAAGGTTAGCTTTTTTCAAAATGTTACTTATTTCGGGAATTTTTACACTTCGACTTATTTCAAAATTTAGACTTTATCGCAAAATTTTGACTTATTTTGAAAATTTCCCCTTTTTTTCACAATATAGGAGTTTTTTGGAGATTTTATTTTATTTTGAAAATGTTTACACTTTCTCGAAGTTTTCGCTTTATTTTTCAAAAAGTCGAGTTATTTCTAAATTTCGAATTTAAAAAAAAACGACTTGTTAGAAAATTAAACATTTTTCTAAGTTTTTTTATTAAACATTTTGACTTTTTTAAAAGGTCGACATTTCAAAAATTCCCTTTTTTTTAGATTTAGTTTTCGAAAACCATCATGTTTTCAAAAGGTTAGCTTTTTTCAAAATGTTACTTATTTCGGGAATTTTTACACTTCGACTTATTTCAAAATTTAGACTTTATCGCAAAGTTTTGACTTATTTTGAAAATTTCCCCTTTTTTTCACAATATAGGAGTTTTTTGGAAATTTTATTTTATTTTGAAAATGTTTACACTTTCTCGAAGTTTTCGCTTTATTTTTCAAAAAGTCGAGTTATTTCTAAATTTCGAATTTAAAAAAAAACGACTTGTTAGAAAATTAAACATTTTTCCAAGTTTTTTTATTAAACATTTTGACTTTTTTGAAAGGTCGACATTTAAAAAATTCCCTTTTTTTAAATTTAGTTTTCCAAAACCATCATGTTTTCAAAAGGTTAGCGTTTTTCAAAATGTTACTTATTTCGGGAATTTCTACACTTCGACTTATTTCAAAATTTCGACTTTATCGCAAAGTTTTGACTTATTTTGAAAATTTCCCCTTTTTTCACAATATAGGGGTTTTTTGGAAATTTTATTTTATTTTGAAAATGTTTACATTTTCTCGAAGTTTTCACTTTATTTTTCAAAAAGTCGAGTTATTTCTAAATTTCGTACTTTGTCTTAAAATTTCGATTTTTTTTTATAACTTAAAAAGTGTAAAAAAAAATATTTTATAAAAATCGTGACTTTTTCTAAAGGTGGACTTTTTTAAATAATTCTGCTTTTTCTCGAAATGATGACTTTCTGGACGTCGTTTTTACTCGTTTATGAAGATATCGATTTTTATGGAAAGTACGATTATTTTTTAAATTTGGACTTTCTGCAAACCTTAGCTTATTGAAAATTTCAGCATTTGAAAATTTCTCTTATTTCCAAATTTTGATTTGTTTGTAAGTATTTTTATTTTAAATTTTCGCTTTTTTATCAAAATTTCGATCTTTGATATTTGTTCGATTTATTACAAAAATTGGACCATTTTTCAAGTTTCCATTTTTATGAACATTTCGACATTTTCTTAAAATTTTAACTTGAGATTCTCTACCTTTTCTTCATATTTTACCTTTTTTTTTAAATTTAACTTTAAAAGGATCGACATTTGAAAATTTAAGCTAAAAATTTTGTATTTTTTGGCACCTTTTGGATCTCTTGAAAATTACTTTTTGCAATTTTTGAGGTAAAAAGATTTTACTTGTCTTAATTTTGACTTTTCTATACATTACTATTTTCTTTTTCTTAAAAAATTTGACTTTTTCAGAAATTCGGCGCTTTTAAAATCCCAATTTTAACTTTTCCAGAAAATTTTCACTTTTTCAGAAAATTTTAACTTTTTTGATAATTTTGAAATAATTGACATTTTCAAGCCTTACTTCGTGGAATTCATGGAATTCATGAAATATGTATAAATATTAAATATTATTAACGATTGAAAAGAAACAGATATTAAAAATTCCCCCCAAAAAATTGCTGGTATAACCGCCGATGGCGGAATAATGCGAAAGCTGATCTGGTGTTAGCAAATATTTATCGAAACATTGTGGGATTTTTAAAATCTGTTGCTTTTTAATCGTTAATAAAGGTTTGTGAGTTTTGGAATTTCAAGATATCTACTTTTATTTTCAAACTTTCCACTTTTCTCAATATTTCTACCCTTTTTCAAAAATTTTAACTTTCCGAATATCGACCTTTTTTAGAAATTTCGATTTTTTGCATTTTGCACTTCTTTGAAATCGACCTTTTCGAAAAATAAATTTTATTTTCTTGAAATTTAGATTTTTCTTTAAATGTTGAAGTTTTAAAGAAAAACCAAAAAAAAAATATATTCCATTTCAAAAAAAAAATCCATTTTGTAACTTTTTAACACAAATTTTCAGTGTAATCTTGACATTTTCGTTCTCTTTTATTTTAGAATTTTAATTCGAAATTTTGAGTGAAGATCCAAATTTAAGGGGAAAAATTCAAAAAATAAAATAGTACAAAAACCAAAATGAACATTAAAGAAATAATTCTGGTGAAACGGACTAGTCCTGGGTTATCTTCAAAAATTGAAATACAAATCTTGTTCCCTGAAACAAAGAAAGATTGAAATACAGAACTTGTTCCCTAAAAAACACAACAAAAGTTGCTCCAATGCGTTAGAGCAACCTTTGTTGTGTTTTTTAATCTTTCTTGATTTCAGGGGACAAGAGATATTCATTTCTCTGAAGATGATAGCTTGGCTATCGAAACGCGGGAGAGCAACCCTTGTTGTGTTTTTAAATCTTTCTTGGTTTCAGGGGTCAAATATTTTCTCTTTCTCAAATATTTTCTTTCTCAAATATTTTCTCTTTCTCAAATATTTTCTCTCTCAAATATTTTCTCTTCCTTAAGTATCTTCTTTTTCTTAAATATATTCTTAAATTGAAATACAAATCTTGTCCCCTGAAGCCAAGAAAGATTAAAAACACAACAGATAATAAATAGCTTGGCTATCGAAACGCATTAGATCAACCTTTGTTGTGTTTTTTAATCTTTCTTGGTTTCACGGGACAAGATTTTTATTTAAATTTATGGGGATTAACTCTTGGAAAATTTTAGGTAATGCGTAATGTCAATTTTTTTTCAACTGTTCATTAAATTAGACTGATATCATTAGTCGAAAATTTCATAATTTGTGTATTTCTGGTGCATCATTTTAAAGGATTAAGATCCCTTCAAAGAGGTGTGTAAAGAGGATTTATTTCGCAAACCACAGTAATCTTCTTTAGGACTCCGTTTATCATCTGCTATATGAAAATTGCAAACTGTGCCTGGCGCAAAATCTCAAACAAAAGGTATTGTTTGCATCCAACTGGAGGATTTGCGCTTATTAAGAATATGCTTTTAGATGCATCTGGTTATTGTATATTTCGTGCGCCGAAGGCGTTTTAATGAAATCACAGATTACCTACATTGTACAAAGCGGAACACATCCATTGTTAACATATATGTTATGCCGAATCTATATTCTATGTTTGATCAATAACATCCATTTCCTAATGAAGTGGTCGAAAACATTAGCCACGGTTTAAGCTGCTTGCTTTGTTTCTATTAAAATAAAAAAGACCGTTTCGATTTCGATATCAAACATGACTAAAAAATGTTTCGTAATTTATGGTTGGTCATCGGTTTTTAATCCTCAACCATCACTCTGGTAAATATTCCAGACTATTTGTCTGTTCATTGGAGTCTGGATTCGTTGTGGGTTGCCTAAAGTTTAGGCCAGCACTTAGGCCACCCTTTCCGGGCCCATTGTGCTATCCCCGTGATTGAGGTGTCCTTGGTCATTCATTCAGCCACCCAACCTTGTTGAGAAACTGATGAACGTCCCTTGGATGCCTCTCTCAAACTGGCCACACTAGGCCAGAAGTCCCCCAGCGTGGATCCTCTGATTGATGCTAGTGCCGAGCAGTGACACATCACGTGCTCGACACTCTCATCTTCTTCTAAACACCCTCTGCAGCTCGGGTCGTTTATAATTCCCATTCTGTGGAGGTGTTTATTTAATCGACAGTGACCTGTCCATATCCCTACAAGTTTCTTGAGATTATTCCTTGAGAGTTGTAGGCATAGTTTTGCCCTTTCCCTGCACGGCATTCTAATGAATGCGTAAGTTTGTCGGCATGTTGTTATTGATGCCCATAAGGCTTTGTGTTTACGATAAATTTCTTCGTTAAGTAGGGATCTTACGGTTAATCTTGCCAGGGGAAGGGTTGGTTCTGGTCCAACGAATTGTCCCTCCGAACCCTTCCTCGCCAGTTTGTCAGCGCGTTCGTTTCCCTCTTTTCCAGAATGTCCTTTGATCCATATTAGATCAATTGCATTCTCTTGTGATAGACGTTCTAGAGCTAGGTGGCAATTCCATACCAGCACTGAGTTTGTTTTCACATTCCTCAGGGCCTTAAGGGCTGCCTGGCTGTCCGTCTTTATTTGGGTATATTTTCCTATAATGTTCAGTTGCGACATTTGTTCGGCGCTATATAAAATTCTCAACATCTCCGCTTGAAAGATTGTTGAGTATTTATCTAGCTTAATACTTACATCCAGGTTCAGGTCTTCCGAGAAGATTCCTGTTCCAGTGCCCGTATTTGTTTTCGATCCATCCGTGTATATACTTACGTCTGGTATTCTTGCTTGTACTTCATCCATTTTTATACGGTAGGATTTTGTGAAGTTATATTTCACCAGTAGATGGTCCATCGGCGCATCCAGAATAGGTACCTTTTGGAGCGCCGCCTCCATTATGCGCCGGTGACCCACCATTTTACCTACCGTATTCCACATTCCTCCTGCTCGCAAACGGAGAGCAGAAGCCTGTGCCACCCCCTCAAGAAATATATCGAGAGGTGGCAGGCACAGGATCGCCTCCATTGCTGCTGTTGGAGTGGATTTCATTGCTCCTATCATTGCCAGACACGCTAGTCTCTGGATGTGATTTAGCTTTTGTTTTATAGTGGTGCACTTTGTCTTTGGCCACCAAACTATAACTCCGTAGCTTACAATTGGTCTGATGACTGCCGTTTATAGCCAAAAGGTCATCTTAGGGGATAACCCCCAAGACCCCCCGATGGCTCCACGGCATTGCCAAAAGATCTTGTAAGCTTTGTTTAACTTATTTTCAATGTGGTACTTCCAGCTCAGTTTGCTGTCAAGTTCAATACCAAGGTATTTCACTCGATTTGACAACCCGAGTTGGGTTCCCATGAGTTTGGGAAATTTTAATCGCTCTAATTTCCTTTTATTTGTGAAAAGGACCATTTCCGTCTTTGCAGCATTTGCTGCTAGGGAATGTTCTTTGCACCATTTCTCGACTATATATAAGGCGTCTTGCATTAACTCGAAGAGTACTCCCTCGTGTTTACCTGAAAGCAGAATGGTTATATCATCTGCGTAGCCAATTGTATAGAGACCCCGATCATTGAGTTTTCGGATAAAGTCATCCGCTATGATTAACCATATAAGGGGGGATAATACACCCCCTTGCGGACATCCCTTACTTACGATTCCTCTAACCGTATAGTCCCCTACTCTAACTTGTATTGCTCGCCACTCAAGTATATGTCGTATGAGTTCCCGCAAGGCGGGTTCAATACCACTACGCTCAAGCGTCGAAGAAATGCTATTAAAGTTAGGTTTATCAAAGGCACCTTCTATGTCCAGAAATACACCTAGGGTGTGTTCTTTTACTTCTAGCGATCTCTCGATCCTGCTAACTACTGAATGTAGCGCAGTTTCGGTAGATCTGCCGGAAGTAAAAGCATGTTGATTTGAATGTAAGGGGTAGTGTATATCGAGGCTATCCCTTATATGTCTGTCGCACAACCTCTCCAACGCTTCAGAAGGAAAGACGTTGGGCGACATGATTTAGCCTCACCTTGAGGTTTACCCGGTTTTGGAATAAAAATTACTTTGACTTCCCTCCATTCTCGGGGTATGTATTTAAAGGCAATACACGCCCTGAAAATTTGCACCAGGTATTTTTGTATCCACACCATTGCCCACTGAAGCAGGACAGGGTAGATACCGTCCAACCCGGGCGATTTTAAGGGAGCAAACGATTGTACGACCCAGTTTACTTTTGTGTCAGTTACCATCTGAACAGCCAGCTCCCAATCCCTATTTCTAGGGTGAGAGGTTCATTGGAGTATACCTCGACATTACTTCCCGACCAGAAACCAAACTGTAACTGTATTGTACTGTACTCTAAAGTAGATGCAATTATTTTCATATTAGTTTCAAGTGTATGTAATTATGAGACAAATTTGTTGCCCATTAGTTAGCGATATTTGGCTCTCTCCAGTCTGCTTTATCGTTGCACCTGGATGATATCGAGATGAGCGTCTATTGACCTATGATGACGTAAATTGTTAAGAATCCGAGCGCCGCGTTAGTGTGGTTTTGGGTTCATTTGCCTTTTTATTAAAAGATCGATCGGTTGTAGAAGCTAACGATATTTAGTGAACTCTATGTCAAGGTAGAGCCCAGAAAATTTTAGCTGAAAGCAGCAAACCTTGATAGGGGAAAGATTTCAACTGGACGAGGTGCACACTTTTAGTTTTACCAACAATTTTCAAGTTATGGGTATGCGGAAGCGGTTTGTTTGTTCCGTTCTGTTGATAGCTTATCGATCGGTTGTTGAAGCTATCGATGTTTAGTGGACTTTATGTCAAGATAGAGTCCAGAAACTTTTGGCTGAAACCAGTAAACTTTGATAGGGAGAAATATTTCAACTGCACGAGGTGCGCTCTTTTAGTTTTACCAACAATTGTCTAGTTATGGGTATGCGGAAGCGGTTTGCTTGTTGCGTTCTCTTGATAGCTTAAATATCAAAGGGGAAGTACAAAAGTGTATTTTGTTGTGGAATAATAAATTACCAATAAGAAGACTTGTATCAACGCTTGGTTTCTTCAACTTTCTTCTATAGAAAACCAAGACACTGTAAAGTATCATGATATCAAATCGTTATTCTCTAAAGAAATTAATCTCTCAAGTTACATCACAATCAAATGTTATAAGGAATTTAAATGGGATCGGCTTTATACTGTGCATACTAATAACAAATGGATCGATTCCCTTTGATGTTGGCAAGGACTGTTAATGGGATGCATATATAGATCGCAAAAGCAAATATTTTCCTTGTTACGACATGACAGAGGAAACAAATATGTTAGTGATTTAATTCTCCCAGTAATTAAATTATCATGAATTATAGAGATAATACTTCTAATGAACTGACGAATCAGGAGATTAAAATATTTCAGACGTTTAAAAAAATAACAGGTTGCCCAGCCTTAAGTACAAATAAAATAAAAAGAAATATCACAATTTCTAGACCCTCGAAATATATCCGCTATAAGTCAACGTCATGTTGCAGAATTTTTCATTACAAAGAGGAAAGGTTACGCACAACTTACCGATAAAAAAGGTCTCGGAAATTAGGGCGGTCCTTACCTAAAAAAAAAAACAAAGTGAAATACCAAGTTTTACAGTTAATTATATATTTATTTCTTGTAATTGATTTTTAATATTCAGAGTGCATGGGTATGATCCGAATGGGTTTTAAATATATTTTACGAGAAAAAAACACCACTTTTCTACCTTTAAAAATGACGCACCTTTTATACACCCAGAAAGATTAAAAAAACACAACAAAGGTTGGTTTAACGTACTTCAATAGCCTAGCTATCATCTTCTACTTCTTTTGAGTATATCTCTGAAGATAATAGCTTGGCCATCGAAACAGGTTAGAGCAACCTGTGTAGTATTTTTAATCTTTCTTGGTTCACGGGACAAGATTTGCATTTCAATTTTTGAAGATAACCAAGGACCAGTCCGTTTCACCAAAAAAAAACGTACCATGTAACCCTTTAAGGTTGCATCGTACTTCTGGTTGTACTACTAAGATATCCTATTGTTCTGCACTAAGGGACACCCTATATAAATTCAAGTTCTATAAACCAAGCTGGTATTTGTTACAATACAATCAAAAATAAAAATATTCAAGGAGATTTGTTAGATTAAAAAGTTTTATTTATAATCTTGAATGTAATACCCAATTGGATAAATCAAAACTTCCTAATATCTAAATTTAACTTGGTATTACGCGGATCGCCTGGAGGTTTTCCTTAATAAAATTTATACATCTCCATTTCGGGCATTCGCTTAATATCATTCGCAAGTACGTATTTTCTCCTAAATTTGGTTGAAATGAAATCCCAAACTCATGAGAATAAATGGATTCCTCGTTGTAATAAAAATGTTCTTTCTTTGTGTAATAGAATGAAAAATTCGTCCTAGAATGGATGGGGCTTTCAGATATAAATAGAACTTAATTAAAAAATCTTAAAACGAGTGCAAATTGGGAAGAGGGTGAAAAATTAATATCACTTAATTGCAATTAAATGGAATTAGAATTATTGTTTGCTGTGGATAGATAACCTGGGGAGTAAGTAAGTCAACATTAATGATGAGATTAATTAGGATTTATTAAACTGGCGCTTTATATTTCCTCGCTGTAATTTTACCTACTTTTTAAATTAGATACTTCCGGTCTTCGCACCTGCAAATCAAAACGTTGAATTCTCAAAATTTCGCTTTATCGACATGTCGAGCTCCTAATTGAAATGTGAAATGTATTGAGGGTTTGCATTCGTTCTCAAAATTGCAACAACTTTGGAATTTTTATTTAATTTTTTCAACTTTTTGATTTTAGACTCAAAATTTTGAGACCATTAGAGATTAATTGCAAGTTTTGTTTCGTTGTTATTTTGCTGAAACTTCAGATTATGTATTTTTCACAAAACATTTACTTTACAATAGTTGAAATGTTGTTTGACTTTTCTCGTTTTTTATTTTTAAGATAAGTAAATGATATCCTTGTTTCTTCAAATAATTGACATTTCCAACCCTTACTTCGTGGAATTCTTTAATATTCATAACTATTAAACTTTATTAAGAATTAAAAAGCAACAGATATTTAAAATTCCACAATGTTTCGATAAATATTTGCTAACACCGGACCAGGTTGGCAAATATTTACCGAAACATTCTGGAATTTTAAATATCTGTTGCTTTTTAATCTTTATATATAAAAATGGAAACTGACTGATGTATGTATTTATCAACGCACAGCCCATACCATTAACTTTTTTGCACAGAGGTTTTTTTGTAATGTAGGCGCACACTAAGAAGGGATTTTTGAAAATTCGACCAATAAGGGGACCTAGGGAGACATTAAAGTACGCTCTGACGTCTGTCAATGTGACAAGTTTCGGTGTCCAAATTCGAGTGGGCAGGCAGTAAATTACGATTTTTAACAGTACGTTGATATAGGGATGCACAAAATCTTTAAAACATCGATACTATGTTCAATTGATGTATCGAAAAAGATGTATCGATACGTCTCGATACATCGGTAAATTTATTCGATATTCGATGTATCGTATAAATCCAAATCCATACACCCAGTCTTATCAGCCAGCGACGCTCATAATTTCACTTTTTTCCAAATTCCTACTTTTTAAAACAAGTTTTTACTTATTTAAAAATTTCAACTTTTTTAAAATCTTGACTTTAAAAATTCGATATTTCATAAAAAAACCTTCTTCTCTTTAAATCTTCTGCTTTGTTTTTAATTAAACTTCGAAAATTGCAACTTTTTATAAAAATTTCAGTTTTTAAGCTTCCATTTTTTTTGAAAATGTCGAGTTTTTTGAAAAGTTGAAATTTTTGTTTGGATTAAAGTTAAAAAAAAAGATTTGATTTCAAAATTTCGAAGTTTTTTACAGAATTTGCACTTTTATTAAATTTTTGACTTTTCCTTAAATTTCGATGTTTTTCAAAATTTTTAATTTTTTAAAATGTCGACTTCGATTTTTCAAAGATTCGAGCTTTTAAAAAATTTAAACCGTTTTTTAATTTCGAAAGTTTTTGAAAATTTCCCCATTTATTTTTATTATTATTTTTTTATTATTTCCAATTTTTCTTTTGAAAATTTTGATTTATTTCGAAAATCGCTTTTTTTTGAGTTCTTTGACCATTTCTCGATATTTTCATATTTTAAATTTATCCGGTTTTTTTCAGAATTTCGCCTGATTTTTTTTTAATTTAACTTTTTCTAAAATGTCGACAGTTCCCAAAAATTTTCTTTACAATTTCTACTTTTCTGAAAAATGTGGCTTTTTCATTTTTATAAATTCATCTATTTTTCAAATTGTTCAAAATTTTTCTGTATTTTTATTTTTCAAAAATTTTAAAATTGTCTGTTTTTTTAAGCCTTAATATTTAGATTTTTTTGCAATTAAATACGAAATTTTTGCAAAACTTCAATATTTTTAAAAATTGTTACCTTAGAAAATTTTTACTTTTTATAACGATCTCCATTTTTCAAAATTATCGTATTTATTCAACATTCTAACATTTTTTGAACATTTTGATTCTAAAATTATGACTACCAAATCTGCAATTTTTTAATAATCTCGCATTATTTTTGAATTTTTGGAACTAAAAGTTTCCACTCTTTGTCAAACTTTCTTTATTTTTTTAAAACTTGGATTTTTTTGATTGTCAGTTTAGAATTGAATTTTCGACTTTTATTGAAAAAAATTAAAAGAGTAAATAAATATCCATTTAGAAAAATTCAAAATCTTCAAACAAGGAATTAGTTGAAATGTTGAATTTTTAGAAAAGATCCAACAAAAAAGTCGAAATTCTAAGGAAAGCTGAAATTCTCCAAGCAGTCAAAATTTTCAAAAAAGGTCAAAATTTCGAAAAATGTCGAAAAATTTCATGAAAGGTTAAAACTTTCCAAAAAAAATCAACATTTTAAAAACTCGACAAATTTTCGAACTGAAAGTCTTGACTTTTGTCAAAAATTAGAACTTGGATTTTTTTTATTGCCAGTTTAGAATTAAATTTTCGACTTTTATTGAAAAAAAGTAAAAGAGTAAATTAATATCCATTTAGAAAAATTCAAATACTTCAAACAAAGAATTAGTTAAAATGTTGAATTTTTAGGAAAGATCCAAAAAAAGTCGCAATTCTAAGGACAGCTGAAATTCTCGAAACAGTCAAAATTTTCAAAAAAAGTCAAAATTTCGAAAAATTTCGAAGTTTTCATAAAAGGTTAAAACTTCCCAAAAAAATCAACATTTTAAAAACTCGCCAAATTTTCGAACTGAAAGTTTTGACTTTTGTCAAAAATTAGAACTTGGATTTTTTTTATTGCCAGTTTAGAATTAAATTTTCGACTTTTATTGAAAAAAAGTAAAAGAGTAAATAAATATCCATTTAGAAAAATTCAAATACTTCAAACAAAGAATTAGTTGAAATGTTGAATTTTTAGAAAAGATCCAAAAAAAGTCGAAATTCTAAGGACAGCTGAAATTCTCGAAACAGTCAAAATTTTCAAAAAAAGTCAAAATTTCGAAAAATTTCGAAGTTTTCATAAAAGGTTAAAACTTCCCAAAAAAATCAACATTTTAAAAACTCGCCAAATTTTCGAAAAAAAGGTTGGATTTTAAAAAATAGTCTGAAATTTAAAAAATATTCGAAATTGTAAAAAAATGTCGACTTAAAAAATGAAGAATTTTCAGTAAAACCTCCTAAAAACCCAAATTTTCGAAAAGCCTAAATTTTGAATAAAGTGAAAATGACCAAAAATTTCGAAATTTTTGTTAGTTAAGGCAAAAAAAATTAAAAAATCACACATATTAAAAATAAATTTGATTAAAATATGTCGAAGGTTTAAAAAAAGCCAAAATATTGAAAATATAGACATTTTGAAAAAAGATTTTTGAAATAAATCAAAAATTTCAAAATGCAGCAAATGCTTGCAAAATAATAAAAAATGTTAGCGATATTTTTAGATAAAAGCGAAATTTTAAGGAAAGTGAAAATTTTATAGGTCAAAATTTTGAAAAACGACGCAACTTCGAAAAGTTTCTAAATTTTGACAGAAACTTAGGATTTAAAAGAAATCAAACTTTTGAAAAAAAAGTCAGCATTTTGAAAAGATACTTAAAAAGTCGACCTTTTCAAAAAATTCAAGGATTTTGATAAAATGAAGAAAATTAAAAAAAAACGATTACAAAAGTTGAAATTTTGAAAAATAATTTAAATTTTAAAAATAATCAAAATTTTAAAGAAATATGGAGACTTAAAAAAGATGAAGTATTTTCAGTTAAATTTTCAAAAAGGTCCAAATTTTCGAGGAGCCTTAATATTGAAGGAAACTGAAAATTTTCAAATAATTCTAAACTTTCATAAAAAGTGGAAAAGTAAAAATGATGAAAAACATAAAATTTTGGTTAATTAAAATTTAAAAAGAATATAGATGTAAATTTTTGAAAAGTTAAAATTATTGATTGAATATTTTTAAAAAGATCGGAATTTAAAAACAAATCGAAAATTTTATAAAGCAGCGAAAGTGTCGAATAAATTCGAAATTTTGCAAAATAGCTCAAAATGTGAAAAAGAGTCGACATTTTAAGGAAATGTCGTTCGAAGTTTTAAAAAAATTAAAAAAATTACAGTATTTTCGAAAAACTTAGAAATTTTTGGGGAAGTCGAAATTTATAGAAAAATTCAATTTTAAAAAAGTAACAATTTTCGAAGTTTAAATTTGAAAAAACATCGTAGAAAATAAAATCTACATTTTTAAAAGACAGAAATTTTAAAAAAGTCCAAATTTTGAAAGTCGAGAATCTTAAAAAACCCAATTTTTGATAAAAAGTCGAAATCTCCTAAAAAAGGTCTAAATTTTGAACTAAAATCGAAACCTTGAAAAAGTAGAATTTTTCAAAAAACTGGATATTTAAAAAAATCTTCGGTGTCAAGCTTTCTAAAAATCTAGAATTTTCAAAAGAGACAGATTAAAAAAAATTAAAATCATCAGAAAAATCGAAATTTTTTAAGTCGAAACTAAAAAAAAATATTTTTAAAAATGTGGACATTTTGGACTATTGAAAATTGTATGAAAAAACTGTTAAAATGAAAGTTTTGAAAAGGTTGAAATTTTAATAAAAAATTAAAATTTGGAAATAAAATAGGTATCACAGAAAAATTCATTAAAAAACTGGACATTCCGATTTTTTCAGACAGGTAGAAATTTTGGAAATTTTAAATGAAAAAAGTTGAAATGTTTAATAAGTTAAATTTTTCAAAAAGGTGAACTGTTCGATAAGTCCAATAAAATTTAAAAAATCGAAAGTTTCACTAAATTGGAAGTTTTCAAAATGGGCAAAAATTTAAAAAAGTTTGGTTTTTCGGAAAAGTCGAAGCTTTCAAAAGAATTCAAATTTTAAAAGTCGAAACTTTGGAAAAAGTCGAAATGTTAAAAAAAGACTAAATTTAAAAAGGCAGAAGTTTAAAAAAAACGATATTTAAAAAGTTGATTTATTTAAATAAATTTAGTGGCCGTGAAATAGTGAATGGGATGGGGTGACATATCAGCTAGTCGTTAATAATGTTTAATAGTTATGCCCTTGTTTCTATCAAGTATTTATTTGCTCGTTATTTTATCTTGGCCGATTTTTGTAGTCTTTCTTTTTTGCTAAAGATAAAACCATTAATCTTAGAATTAATTCAATACCGCCCATTAGTTCCCTAATATCTTAGAAACGTATGCCCAAAATGTAGAAGATGAAATAAAATGATTAATATAACCCGGTATATGTTTCTGACAGGCAATTAACAAACGCTTATTATCTTTATCCGATAAGGCATTAAGCAAAGTTATCGTGAGGAAGTTATATCAAAAAATAATATTTTCTATTCGCAATTTCGTTTTACGCTGTAATTATTATTGCCTGATAAGAAGAATGAATTAGGTGTATGTAAATCGTATAGTGGCATGGGCGTAGATAGGATTTCGTTCGGGGAGGGGGAACAGTCATTCTCCAAAGTTGAAGGAAAAAAAAGAAAGTCGAGAGATCTTCAGGCTGAGAATATATGTATTTTCACTTAACTGCTTGAAGCGAGAATCGAATTTTCAGATTAAATTTGAAATTTGGAAATGAAGCCGAACTTTGGAAAAACAGTTAGAAAATCGAATCCAAAGTAAAAACCGTACCATTCAGAACACTTTCAAAAATGTCGAAATTTCCAAAGAAAAAGTCAAAATTTTCAAAATTCGAATTTTGTGATAAAGTCGTAATTGCCAGATGAAATTGTAAGTCATATTTAGAGAAAAAAATTCAGTCACCAAGAATATTTCTCTCAGAATTGTTGCTTTATTTCAAAATATTCAAAAAAAGTCAAAAGATTTAGAAAAAGAAGAAAAATGCATTTTTGCAAAAAATTTTAGCTATTAAAAAGGTGGAAAGTTTCAACAAAAAAATTTGAATTTAGATAAAATCATTTTAAAACTCAGTTTCTTAAAACACAATTTAGAAAAAATATTAAAAATTTGAAACAAAAGTTGATTTCTCTTTAGTTTGAAAACGCTGGCCGTTAAACCAAAATACAGAAAACTGCGGCACGTCCTTAAGGTGTTAAAATTTAAATTTCCAAAACAAGTCATAATTTTTAGGCGTATAACAATTTTTTGGGAAAAAACAATATGAAAAAATTTAGATTTATCATCAAAAATGTTGCATGCAAGTAGAATGCAACCTAGACTACAAATTCATGCAGCCCTCCAGGCGTCTATAGTGAATCATAGGTAGCCGAACTACCAACAGTTGAAACACTGCCACCTAGCCAAGCGGTTGCTCTCTAGGAAACATTTCCCAGAAGACAGGGTATGTGCATTAGAATCAAAAATGTTGAAAAAAACCAATCTAATTTTTTTTTAAATTCTTGCTTCACATTTATAGGGTTGCAAAAGGCACTAGAAATTTAATTTCTTGTTCTCGTAAATTTTATGAATATGATTGAACAACATGGAAATAATTCTGCGACCCGGTATCTTATTTTCAAGGCCCGGTTCCGGGTTGCCACTCACCATTTGGGAAACGCTGAGGTAAATCGTTCTTACAATTTCGAAAATTTCCTCCGGAATTTTGGAGGAAAATTTCAAAAAAAAAGTCGAATATTTGAGGTGTTATTATCGGCTTTGACTGTCGTCCCCTTAAAAAGTTTCCTATAAATTTCAAATTTTCGATTTTTTAAATTACTTTTGAAAATCGCAAAACGCGGTATGTTTTTAATGATCTTGTAAAACGCGGGGTCAAGTTACTATTTAATTTAAAAAACTACTTGGTGGTAAACCTGAACCTAGAATTTTATCTGAAAAATCTCGATGCTATTTTATCGAATTTATTCCAATTGAAGTTCCCACTCTGTACATATTTCTCAACTTAATTAGACGTGGGGTTTCAAATGTAATAATGAATCAATTACTGCGTTAAAATTGGGTCTTTTTGAGACCTCTCCAACGCACTTCGAGATATAATTGCCTTCGAAAGTTCTCGTTGGAATATATTTATCCACTCAAAAGGGAAGTTTATTTCAACAAAAACTCTTCGTTTTTGAAACGCTCTAATTACAGAATGTCTGTTATAATTTAGTGACGCGGCATATTTAAATTTGATAAAAGAATTTAAATGGACTTTTATCTTTCCATTATTAAGCTGTTGTATTTTAATAATAACTTTGATGTTGAACGAAGTTTCACTTTATAAAATATTATCGAAGGATCTCTGCAGCTGACCGTGGGTTTTAAGAAATTATGAAATTGACACGTTATAATTATTATGTACTTTTGGCCTTTGAAACATCATCTACGTAGATTTTAAATATATGAGGCACAGATGTGATATAAAAAATCCCAAATTTTAGGTGACTTTCAAAAGGCGTAACCCAAATAAAAATGCTCAAAGGATAAAATACAAAAAAGCAAATGGTAGCTCCAAGTTTCTAGTTTTTAGATCGAGAGTTCAACAAATTTTAGCTTCAGTAGAAATTTCGAGTTTGATTGAAATCATCATTATTCGAAATTCAATTTTATATTCTGTAAGAATTTTTTTGATTTCACTGTCTTGTGGTTTACTCTCCTTAATTCGACTACTTCGACTGTACAAATTAAAGTCTAAGATTTAAAATTATACTTGTGGTCAGATTTTTCATTCTTTGGCCGAACACCTGGGGCCAAGTTACTGCATAGTTTGGAACACGTTATACAGAAATTACTTTGAAAAGTATCCCTTGCGACATCTAAAGTTTAACTGCTCATTTCGAGTTATGCTGAAACTTAATAATACTGCAACAGCCTCCGGGTTCTGTAAAGATCGAAAATCAATATGTTTCTATTACATTTCTTTCTCTCGGTCAAAAATTAGAATAAGATTTTAGAAGTCTAATCAAAATTAACAAATTATAGAGAGGTTTTACTTTAACTGAAAATGTGTTTAGGCTTACACAAAAAGAAAATTATAAAAATAAATCCTTCATAATTTGATTAAAGTTAATTTTTAATATCTGTTGTTGTATTTATCGTTAATAGTTATGAATAAAGTTATGTCAAGCGAATAACCGTAATTACCGATTTTTTTTACCTATTTTCAGTCTACTTTCTCACACTATGGAAACTTCTTATTAAAAACCAATAACGTGGACTGGTTGGGAATGCTTCGCAGTTTTTAAATCTTACTCGCAGGTTCCCTACGATCACCATTTCCCAAGATATTAATTACCAAGGTTATAAGTGACCTTTTTGTTTTGAACGACAATAATTCAGCGAAAAAACATCCTACAGAGCTTGGAGACCAGTCAAATGAAAGAGAATTAAATCAGGCACGTAGCCGGAACCCCCCCCCCCCCCGAAATGAATATTCGCCAAAAAATTTACGATAATACGAATTGAAATATCAATAGAAAAATGGTTGATTGTATATTTAAGCAAGTAAATAATTTCCGAAATTGCTAACTACTAAGTTTATGATAAGCAAAATCGCCATGTAGGCATTTTAAGAAAAATTGGCAATGAGCTCAAGGCTTCCCAATATATGCTTCAATAGTCATGTACGTGCAGCAGCGGCATGCAGTCAAAAGACATATTCTTTTACCTAATCTGCTTTATTATATTAGCTCATATTTCATATTGCCAAATTGCCACAGGAAATTCAATAAAAATCATGATTATGGTACGAGTTAAGAATTAGTCGACAAGTCGACTCTTGATCGGTGATAAGTTAACTACGTGAACTTAAAATGGATATTAGGAAATTTTTCATTGGTAAGTTTCACGTTTTTATTTGTCAGATTTAGATTTTATTCTTTATTTTTACTAATTACCAAAATGAAAAAAAAAATAAATAAATAAAAGAGACGAATACGTAAAAATAATTAATGTGTCTTCTTATATTTTCTGCAGAATATTTTCTAGAAATTTTGATAATTTAACAAAATTCCGAGTTTGAATTGAAATTTCTAAATTATTTTCTTCAATTTACGTCTCTGTAAGCACATAATCGATTTCATGAATTTATTTTTTTAAATTCCAAGGACGTATAAATGATTTTTTGCCGAATTCTGCTGTTTTTTTCTCAAAAATGTTTTACTTTTGATTCATAAATTTTCTATATATTGCAACGTTTTTCTACATTTCGATTATTTTTAGAAATTTTTGAAATATCAACTTCTTTTGTAAAATTCTTTCAACTTTCTTTTAATTTTTGATTCAAATTCAACATTTCAACTTTTTCAGAGATTTCGCTCTTTTGATAAACATATTTATACGCATTTTGACATTATTTTCAAAATATTCATTTTAGTTTAAAAATATAAACTTTTTTTTAATTCAAGTTTGGATGTTTAATTTTCCTTTTATTTAAACGAAATTTTCATTTGAAATTCCAACTTTTGATGTTTTTAAGACTTAATTTTTATTTAACATTTTAAAATAATTTAGAAATATCAACATTTTTATTTTTCCATTTCGGCTTTAAAATCGAAATTTCTAAAATAATGATTTTATAAATTTCGTTTTTCTTAAAATTTTCAGTTTAGCTAGAACTATTTTTTATAATGTTTGCCTTTTTTTTTTGTTTAAAACTTTAAATATTTCTAAATTTCAGTTTTTTTAAATTTATTTTCTAAATTTTTCGCTTTGCACTAAAAATTGTATGCTTTAATTTTTTCAAATTTTAATTCTAGTCACGAAATTTTTATTAAAAAAAAAATCTGGTTTAAACTTAGTTTAAACTAGTTTGCTTCATCAGAAAATTTTCGGTTTTTTCTCAATATTTAAATTTTTTCTAAATATTTCGGTAAACTCAACATTTTTAGTTCAAAAAAAAATTGACTTTAACTTTAAAGCTCTTGGATTTTGTTTGATAAAGTTCTTTTCTTTTTTCATCCTTTTAATTTTTCGTCCAAATTTCTGGTTTTCCTGAAGATTTTTAGATTCACCCTTTTCCCTTCTAAAATAAATTTAAAGTTTCGACAAAAAGCAAAATTACAAATTAAAACGGAAGCTTCTACTAAAATTTTTTTATTTCATCTTTAATATCTAATATTCCCAATTTCGTCTTTGATCTGAAATTTGAAGCTGTTCTGAAAAGTTCTAATTTTTTTTTTTAAATGTCGAGAATAGATTTGAAAGATTTAAATATCGAGACTGAAGTCGAACCTGAGAGTTTCAAATTATAGTTCAAATTTCGAAGTTAAGATTGGAAATTTTACGCAAAAATAAAAAATGAGCAGTAAGTAAAAGACCAAGACGTTTATTGATTTAACAACTCAACTTTTCTTTAAATTTTGCAATATTGCTCATTTCGAAGAAGTTTATATCTCTAACATAAAAAAAGGGGGGAGTTGGACCCTCCCCGAACGAAAATCCTGGCTACGTGCCTGAATTAAATCATGTAAAAGAGCCTTATGATGAGATCACTAAAAAGATTATTTTAAAGATCGTGTATCTCCTTAAATATTAACCAAAATTTGGAAAAACTTTCAGCCCATGATTTTCTTACAATTAGTCAAAAACTGTTGATGCAAAACAAATTCGAACCCGAGGTCTGAAAACTAGAAACTTGAGGCTTTAATTTTCTTTTTTTTAATTATTTTATTAATTTCCTTTTTTATTCTTTATGACTATTTCTCTTCGAGTTAGTATCGTTTGAAAATCGCCTAAAAATTTAATTTTTTTATATCCCAGCAGCTGGTGTATGCAGAAACAATCCTTTTTAAAAATGCTGACTTAGTAAAAAAAAGCAACTTTTTTGAAGAATTCCGCTTTTCGATAATTTTAAATTTAGAAAAAACAAATTTTTATAAAATTTCCTTCTTTTCTGATTTTTTCTGAGTTTTCTGCGTTTTCTGAGTTTTTGATTGAAAATTTAGACATTTTTGGATACTTCGAGATTTAGAAATCCCTTTTATTTTTCAAAATGTGCACTTTTCAAAATTTCCATTTTTTTCAATATGCTGGCTTCAAAATTTCCATTTTTTTTCTTAATAAGTTGGCTTCAAAATTCCACTTATGGGAATTTGTATAATTACTTTAAAATTTCGACTTTGTCGCATTTTTTTAATTTATTTTAAAAATTTCTACCTTTTTAAAAATGTTGGCTCTTTTGAAGAGTTTTATTTTATTTTGAAAGCCTCGATTCAAAATTTTGACTTTTTCTGAAAGTTTTTGCTTTATTTTTAAAAAAATTTGACTTTGTCTTGACATTTCAATTTTTATTGTACCTTCTAAACTGTTTCAAATTTTTCTAAAGCAAATTTCGATCTTTTTCAAAAGACGGTCTTTTTTTTAATAATCATGATTTTCCTTGATACTATTTTTACTCTTTTCTGAAGAATTCAATTTCTATGACAATTGCGAATTTTTTAAACATTTCGACCTTTTGAAAACTTTTTAAAATTTCGAGTTTCAAAATTTGCATTATTTCTAAATTTGGACTTTTTGTAAAAATTTCGATTTCAAGTTTTTATTTTCTATACTTTCTAAATTTTTTTCTAATTTCTAAATTTTGATCTTCTTATAAATATCAATTTGTTGAAAAAATTCGACATTCCAAATTTTTACTTTTTTTCAAATTCCCATTTTTATCAACATTTTGACTTTTTTTCAAAATTGTGATTTCAAATTTTCTACTTTTCTCGAATTTTTTTTAATGTAACTTCAATCAACTTCAAAATTTTAAGTTTTTGAATATTTAGGCAGAGAAATTTGACGCCTTTTTTTGTACATTTTGACGTTCTTGAAGTTTATTTTTTGCAATTGTTGAGTTTATTTTTTTTTTAATTTCGACTTTTTTGTACATTATTAACTATTTTTGCAAATCAGCGATTTTTGAAAAGTTTGACTCAGCATTTTGGGCGTTTCTCAAATTTCAACTTTTTAAAAATAGTTTTGCCGTTTTGAAAATTTCGACGTTTCAAAATAGCTGCTCTTATTTTCAAATTTCCACTTTTTTCAAAAAGTCTCTTCTTTATCAAAATTTCAGCTAATTTTAAAAATTTCGATCAATCAATATTTAGCCTTTTTTACAGGTATTATTTATATCGATGATTTCCACTTTTTTTTCGAAATTTTGATTTCCTTTCAAAAGTAGATATTAATTTTTTGAAAATTTCAAATGTTGATATTTTTCTCAAATTTGCTGTTTCAAATTCACAGCAACAGGAAACTGAAGATTTAAATTTGGAGTAGTGAGAAGAAATATTGAATTATGGATTCACAAAATAGTATAGTTAAAAAATTCACATTTAAGCTCGAAATTTTGAAATTTCAATTTTAACCAGAGATCGACTTTGTTAATTAAAATGGAAATTTCGAGAGAAATGGCGATAAATTCTAAAAAATAACCAAATTAAAACTTCTATTTTATAAACTAAAAAAAGTCTAAATTTCTATTTAAAGTCGATATCGCAGGTTTAAAAAATTTTCAACTTTCACTAAAAGACCATAACAAAGTGGAATCGAGTGACATCAGCTGTTTTCTAAATAAAAAATTACCAAAAAAGTACAAGAGCAAAGTGAACTTCTAGTTAGAAAATCATGCATTAAAGAAATAGTTAATAAAATTGATGAAAACAGTATCGTTAGTAACGCGTGATGGTCACGCGTGATGGTTACACGAAACCGTAAGTTTACCCCCTATGCATGCATTACAAGTTTCGCAACTTGCATCATTAGGCAACCCGAAATTCAGGCACTTATCTGAACGCGTGAGCGCAACATGTTGGTGTGTCTGGCACACCGCTGGTACAGTCTGGTACAGCCAGTGCTCGGAGATTCACATTTCACTGGGCGCATTTTATGATGTAATTTATCAATTAAATCGATCATATCGATCATCTATCTATCATAGCCATTTTGTTTTAAATACGAAGCTGCATCGAATCAGTAGAAAAGCAGTTGTAAAACCACCTTGTTAATGTCCTCTCCAGAGGTTGTAGCACTGCATTCAGTGTAAGAACACTACAAGTCCTGGAAGTCCTGAATTTGTACTGTTCTTATTCTCAACATATAACCTTTTGGTACGATTATAATAAGGCTCAGCCGTTTTAGGGACATTTCATGGTAAAAAAAATTAATCATAAGATGTGACTCAACATGCTTTCCAGATAAATATAAGGCAGTGGCTGAAAATCCCAGAAAAAAAAATTATCACTTCATATACCTGATTTTAAGAACTGTGGCCTCCAAACTAAAAAAATCTGTAAAATAGTGCCAAATATTATAAACAAAAGTTTTACAATTTCGAAATACATAGAGTCTGTGTACGGTGCATTATTTACAAGCTCTTTTAAATGCTTAGATTTTAATAATTCTTATACGTTAAAGTTGTTCAAGTCCATATGTTTCTACTATTGAAGCCTGTTTTGAGCCAATGCCAATTGACAAGAAGAAATTGAATGACATAAAACATATTATAATGAAATACATAGAGAAGACTAAGATATAAGATAATATCTTGGAGAACCACTAATTTTGGAGAATGGTGCTGATACTGGTAACTAAATCTTATTATTTTTGTTCAATAAAAAATGCTTTACCATCCTATTCTTATTTTATTATGAAATTTTGGCGCAACATTCTAATAATTACCAATATTGAGATTAAGAAGAGTTCAAGTCCAGAATTGTTTTTTGTAGATATTAAAAAAATGCATGAACTAATAAATGTAATTTTTTGTTTAAAGGTTGCCTAAAACTTGTCTGCACATGCCAAACCTGTAAGAAGCATAACAAACAAAATAAATATATTTTTTTATTTTTCCAACATGCAAACATTTGAACTTGTACTGTTCTTAATCTCACCGATTCAATTATATTCAATTTATCTAGTTATTAATAGGCGGTCGAGGTGTTCGAATGATAGCAATTAAGATGGGCGTGAGGGCGACTTTCTTCCTCATTAGTTAATGTGCCTGGTACCGTTTTCATGCGGGAGACTACAGCCCTTGGTGTGCGGTAATACTTTCTCAATAACGGGGCACCATTAAGGAGTATGTATATAGATGGTTTTCTTTTGTGGAAGTTTGTTGCCTGATGGCTATAAAAGAATTGCTTACACCTCATCTCCTTTGTTAACATCCCCTCACTCACCGATTGCCAACGCGCGCGTAAACAATGATCGTAGTGCCATGAAGATGTATTGGTAAGTTTTCTATTTTTATATTTGTAATATTTCTTTATTTTTTAATTTAACACTAGATTTCGATTCGCAGGATCTATTTACTTATGATTATGCATGCAGCTGTTTAATTTACCAATTCATCAGTTTTCTAGTCTTAGGTTAGTTATAGGAAAAGATGATTTTGGACTGTGTTGTTGTCTTTTGTGTTGCCTGTTTGAATATTTCTTTGTTTGCAGATTGTGCCCCAAGTTTCCATCAATAGGGAATTATTTTGACATTTTGTATTCATACTTCTTTATATTGATGTGTTTCTGTGCATTTTTTAATATTTCTAATTTTTTACTGTTAGTTTGTAGATTGTTGTTATTTAGTGGCATGTTACAATTTCAGAAAAATGTAATATAAACAGAATTTGTTATTTTATTTCGTTTATTTCAGATTTTTAATAATCAACTGACAAACTGGGCTCGTTCAGTTAAAATAAAAATTAAGCCGTTAATACTTTAAAGCACAACTCCAAGACAGAGTTGAGTCATTAGTGGAGAAAAGCCATTGGAAAAGTCTATAATCGAAAAGGAAAAAGAAAACGCAGCGAAACAATAATAAATAACTTCATTAATTGGGGGCTTCCACTCAATTTTAGGTTTGAAATTACGTTAACGTCGATTTCGAACGAAATTTTCCCAGATAACGCTTTTGAACGTTAATTGTATTTCATTTTCTCGATCGTCGAAAAGATAAACCAAACTTCACCCTAATTGTCAATAAACAAATAAAAGCTACGAAGCAAAACATTTCCTTGCTTGCACTCTGCCAACCCCATTCCCAGAGTAAATTTTAACAATTCGCAGTTTCCCAACCGATTATATTTTTGGAATAAAATATTATTGTTGAGTAAAACCAAAAGTGGACACTGCGCCAATTGGTTTTATTGGTTAAATTGCATTTTCGATATTTACTGGAATTTTAATTCTTCATGGTGCGATTTTAAATTTTAAAATGGGAATTGTGGCATCAAATTTTCAAAGACTTATTCGCACAAGACACCTAGGCTGCGACTGCTCGTTTATGTTAGCATTCCACACATACTAGAATATTCGACATATCGAAGTCTCGAACAAACAGTTGCATATCTCCTAAAAAGAAGTAATTATTTAAAATTTCGACTTTTTTATTCACATTTCTTAAATCTTAGTTTTTTTTGAAAATTTTAACCTTTTCATAATTTTGGTTTTTGTTTTTGGAAATTTTTACCTTCTGCAAATTTATAACTTTTTAAAAATTTCAGCGCCTTCTAAATATTTCGTATTTTTCTTGAAATTTTAACCTTTTATTGAATATTTCGTCTTTTTTTGAATACTTCGTCTTTTTTTGAATAATTTGTCTCTTTTTGAATATTTCGGGTTTTTTTTTTAAATTTCGACTTTTTTTTACTTTCAACCTTTATTAGAAATTACATAAAATTTAGTTTAACTTACCCAATTCAGTCTGTAAAGTATTTCAATTATTTTGTATTGTAAATGTTGTTCTTTTAAAAATATTGACTTTTTCAAAATTTCGACTTCTTAGACTTTGTTTGGAAATGTCAACTTTTTCCCGAAATGTTGACTTGTAAATTTTACCTTTTTTTTGAAAATTTTGATTTTTGAATTATGTTTTTTTTGAAATTTTTGATTTTGAAATTGTTTTTTTTTGACATGTATAGGTCTCTGGGCACGCCTACCAACCGGCCGAGATACATATCATTTTTAATTGGGAATTTCAGAGGTAATATATTAAAAAATAACCAATCGCGTCATGGTTTATAGAAAATTTGTTCAAAAATTACCCGAGGCATAATTTTAGTGGAAATTCGAGTCTGATGCAGTCGGCAATAGAGCAATATTTCGTGTGCAATTTATTTTTTAGGAACAAGTCACACAGATATCGTTCACAGTGTTCACACAGCATGAGTAAACGGTACAATTTACAATGCACACTGGTGTCCCCACAAGTTTTAGACCTTTTAAACCTTTTGTTATAAATTTTGCTTGTGCGGCTCACTTAATAGGTGCAGCGCCATATCGCCGTGACAAAATTTCGAGTTTATAAATGACAATGAGGCGCACATTTACTCTTCCGCTTTGGATATGTACCCTGCATCCGGTTGTTAATTTACGGTTGTGCTAAAATAAATATGTTTCAAACGATCCCAACAAAATATCAATGTGAAAGCTTGTTACCTCCCAACAGACCATAAGCTACCTAGAGGTTTTTGTTAATAATATCAGTCGCATATTAGTTGTGTTAGTAACTTTGAATTTCTATGGCTAAATGCGGAGTTAATGAATGTTTACCTGCTTACAATTTCAGAAGCTTAGATGAGGGAAAAGCTAAATTATTGCCGCTTATCGCTAGATTAGCTACTGCTGGTTTATATTGGTCGAGTAAACCATAACTGAGATAATTAGTACTTGATAATATATGCGATCAATAATTCCTACTTAATTAGTATTTTGTCCACTATATTGTTGTGCTTTTGGTGTGTAATATTGTTTGTTATTCAGTATATTACAGAAATATATCGACTGGAGTTTTACCTGAAGAGTACCATCACTTTTAAGACATTATAAAACGAATACAAATATATTAATCTGTTAAAATATTGCGAATAACTAATTACGTATAATTTTTTACATTAAAAAAAATAGACAGTCATGGAGACTGCCGATAGAAGTGAAAACTCGCAATTTTTCAAAACATGGAAGTTTTTCAAAACAAGGTCGAAATATTCAAAAAGTGATGAGAAAAAAGTTGTCAAAAAGATCTAAGCTAAAAACGTCGGAATTTTGAAAAAAGTCTAAATTTTAAACAAGATTTTCAAAAAAAGTAAAACTTAGAAAATTTTGAACAAAGGTCAAAAAAAGAGAGAAGAAATTAAAAAGTAAACATGTTAAAAACCAATCACAATTGTGTGCCAAAATTTTCAAAAAAAGCGAACTTTTCAAATAATCAAGATTTATAATAAAGGAATTAAAAAAACTAGAATTTTTCAAAAAAGGCTAAAATAGCACAAAAATAAATATTTTCAGAAAAAGTCAAGGTTTTGAACAAATATTTTTAAATTTAAAAAAAAAGATCGAAATTGTCAACAAAGTCGAAATTTTGAAAAAAGGGCGACATTTTAAAAAGTCCCAATTCTGATAGAAATTAGTAAAAAGTCATGCTCTTCTGAATGGAAAGTCAGAATTTTTAACAAAGGTCGAAGTTCTTAAAGTCATAATTTTTTTTAAAAAAAGCAGAATTCAAAAAATTCGAAATTTTGAAAATAAAGTCGAAATTTTCCCAATTCTAAATAAGATTCTAACTTCAAGAGTCTAACTTCAAGAAAATGACAAAATTTTGAACAAATGGAAGTGGAATTTTTCGAAAAAGTTATCAGTTTTAAAAATAGGTCGAGATTTTTATAAAAAGGGCTAAATTTATAAAAAGTAATGATTCTGAACAACGTTTTTAAAAAAGACTAAAAGCCTTAGAAAAAGTCAAAATTTTTAACAAATATCGAAATTCTCACAAAAAGGAAATTTTCAAAAAATGTAGAAGTTGTCAAATAAGTCAAAATTTTGAAAACATTCCTAATTTCATAATTGTGTGCAACATTTTTTAAAAATCCGAAATGTTGAAAATTCAAAATTTTGTAATGAAGACCTAATTTAAAAAAACCAGAATTTTTTAAGAAAGGACAAAATGACACAATAATAAAAAAAATTCAGGAATAGTCAAAATTTTCAACAAATCGAAGTAGAATTTTTTAAGAACGATCGAAGCTGTGAAAAGGGTAGCAAATTTGAAAAAATAGAATTTATAGATTAATCATTCTGAATTGTTTAAAAAAATGGAAAAGGTCACAATTCTCAAAAAGGGCGAAATTTTGAAAAAAGGTAAAAACTTCGAAATTAAGTCATATTTTTGCGCAAATGTAGAAAAAGAGAAGAAATGGAAAGTCAAAATTTTGAAAACGAATTAATTTTGTGCGAAGATTTTTAATAACTCCGAAATTTTCATAAAAATCCAAAATGGTTAACGTACAATTTAAAAAAGATAGAATTTTTCAAAAAAACTCCAAAACAACACAAAAATGAAAATTTTCGGAAGAGCCAAAGTTTAAAAAATAAAGTTGAAACTAGCTTTTAAAATAAGTCAAAATTTGGAAACAGTGGCAGTTTTGGAAAAAAAAATGATAAAAATCTTGAAATTCGAAATTTTCAAAATAAGTCAAAATATTCAATAAATATCGAAAAATTGTATTTTCAAAATGTCAAAATTTAAGATAAGTCAAAATCTTCAAGAAAAGGTCGAAATTTAAAAACAATTTAAAATTTCAAATGTCACTGTTTTTAAAAGTCGAAATGTTTAGAAAATTCAAATTTTCTAAGATAATTGAAATTTGTCCAATTTTCAGTCAGATTTACAAAAAGGTCGAAATTGCTAGTTAGAATTTAAAAGTAAAACGGTTTAAATTTTCAGTAAGGAAATTTTAAAAAAGGTTCGACATTTTTAAAAACGTAAGCAACTCAAAATTTTGGAAAGATTCGCAATTTTCTAAAAAAAAAATTGAAAACTTCGAGATAAAGTTAGAATTTTCAAAAAGAGAGGAAAGAAATTTTTAGAGTTAAAATTTTGAAAAAAAATCAAAATACATATAAATATACACAAAAATAGCCAAAATTTTATAAAAACAGGAATTTTTAAAACAATTAAAAATGTCAAAAAATCCAAATCAAAGCTTCGAGAAAAAGTCGAAATTTTGGTCGCGTAAATAAAGAGAAAATTTAGAGAAAAGGTCTAAATTTTGAAAAAAGTGGATATTTTAAAACGTTGAAATTTTCAAAAGAGTCGAATATTTTCAAATAAAGAAAATATTAAAAAGTGTAAATTGTCAATAAAAATCAATTTTTTTTAAGTCTAAATTTTCAATATTTTGAAATATGTTGAAAGTTTGTGTGGAGTTTCAATTTTCTGTATTTTTTCAAGTCATCGAAACAAAATTTATGATTTTTTTGCTGCTTAGATAAAGTCGATTTTAAAACGTTGAAATATTCAAAAAAGTTGAGGTTTCCAAATAAAGAAATTTTTAAAAAGTGAAAATTTTCAATAAAGATCAATTTCTTAAATTTTCATAGTCAGCATTTTGAAATGTGTCGAAATTTTCACTAGAAGTCAAGACTTTCCAAAAATTAAAGATTTCCAAAAAAGTCAATATTTTGAGGTCAGAATTCCCGAAAATTTCGAAATTTACAAATCTAAATTATGAAAAGTGGAAAATTTCAATTTTTTGTATTTTTTTTTAGTCGTCGAAGCAAAATTTATAATTTTTTTTGCTAATCAGATCGGGTCGAAATTTTCAAAAAAAGTGGATATTTTAAAACGTTGAAATTTTCAAAAAAGTGGAATGTTTTCAAATAAAGAGATTTTTAAAAAGTGGAAATTTGTAATAAAAATCAATTTCTTAAAGTTCCATTAAGTCAACATTTTGAAATATGTCGAAATTTTCAATAGAAGCCAAGATTTCCAAAAAATTCAAAATTTCCAAAGAAGTCAACATTTTCAAAAGTAAAAATTTCTAAATTTAAAAATCTAAATTTTGAAAAGAGGAAAGTTTCAACTTTTTGTATTTTTTTTAATCATTGAATTTATGATCTTTTTTTGCTAATCAGATCGGGTCGAAATTTTTTAAAAAAGTGGATATTTTAAAACGTTGAAATTTTCAGTCGATGTTTCCAAATAAAGAAATGTTTAAAGAGTGGAAATTTTCAATAAAGATTAATTTCTTAAATTTTTGTAGTCATCATTTTGAAGTGTACCGAAATTTTCAATAGAATTTAAGATTTTCAAAAAGCCCAAGATTTTCAAGACCGTCAAGATTTTCAAAAAAGTCAAACTTTTCAAAAAAGTGTAGATATTTAAAAGGATCGAAATTTAAAAAAATGTTGACATTTTGAAGTCAAAATTCTCAAAAATTTCGAAAGTAAAAAATCTAAATTTTGGAAAGCGGAAAGTTTCGAGAAAAATCCATTTTTTGTATTTTTTTTAGTCGTCGAAGCAAAATTTATGATTTTTTTTTGCTAATCAGATCAGGTCGAAATTTTTCAAACAGTGGGTATTTTAAAACGTTGAAATTTTTAAAATAGTTGACATTTCCAATTATGATCAATTTCTTAAATTTTCATAAAGTCAACATTTTGAAATTTTCAGTAGAAGTTAAGATTTTCAAAAAAGTCAAGATTTTCAAAAAGGTCAAACTTTTTAAAAAAAGTGTGGATATTCAAAAAGATCGAAATTTTAAAAAATGTTGACATTTTGAAGTCAGAATTCCCAAAAATTTCGATATTTAAAAATCTAAATTTTGGAAAGCAGAAAGTTTCGAGAAAAATCAACTTTTTGTAATTTTTTTAGTCGTCGAAATAAAATGTATGACCTTTTTGCTAATCAGATCAGGTCGAAATTTTCAAAAAAGTCGATGTTTCCAAATAAAGAAATTTTTAAAACGTGGAAATTTTCAATAATGATCAATTTCTTAAATTTTCATAAAGTCAAGATTTTGAAATATGTCGAAATTTTCAATAGAAGTTAAGATTTTGAAAAGAGTCGAGATTTCCAAAAAAGTCAAGATTTTGAAAAAAGTCAATATTTTGAAAAAAGTCAAAATTTGCAAAAAAATGTAAACATTCAGAAGGATCGAAATTTTAAAAAATGTTGACATTTTAGTCAGAATTCTCGAAAATTTCGAAATTTAAAAATCTAAATTTTGAAAAGTGGTAAGTTTGGAGAAAAATTAATTTTTTGTTATTTCTTTAGTCGTTCGACGATTTATTTTGCTAATTAGATTCTCCACTGCACTCAAATTTGCGAGGGTTCAGAGGGGGCTTGTGCACTTAATGGTTACAAAATATAAATAGACAAAGGCGGCACGCTTTACATTTATTCCAAATAATTTAGGTAATAATAGTTTGGTATCTAACATAACCATAGAGAACCCTTTGTTATTATTAAAAAGAGAATGGAATAACCTTACTTCTTCGTCCGCAATAAAATTCAAGCAGAACAAGCTGAAACATTTCTCTGAGAATGTTTTGGTCCATTTGAAGTACATAAATTAGTCACTCCTATATAACTTCGAACTTTTCAGGGAACTTCTTTTGGCGAAATTGCTTTGTAGTTTTTATCTCTTCGCATTTTCTAAATTCGCCCTTTAAATTTTATATCAGTAAACAAGGAAAACGTTTCTTTAAAATAATTGAAATACTTTCTAAGATTATCCGCCGTTCAGCCGCTTCATAATCAACTTTATCTTTTCTTTGACGTCTTACAATATGAAAAGCATCAGAAAGAAACCCTTAATTAGCTTAAATTCTATTTTTATAAAAGTTTGCTTTATTGTAACTGGCTGTAACTTTGATACTTCATAAAAAATACGGCCATAGATTTAATTTTAAAGCAGCTTTCTTGCTTTCCTGTTATTGTAAAAATTTATTATCTAACAACTGCAATGCGCACTGGTACCCTCCAATGTAAAAGCTTAATTTCTTACTGTAAGACTTCCAATAAGGAATAAACTTTCTAATAGCGCAGAAAGCAAGGTGCATTTGCTTGATTTATTCATTTTAATACTACCCCGGAATCAATTAGATGTAAAATGCAGTTACCGATATAAATCATGTTGGGTGAGTTTCTCGAAAGGAACATTTTCGGAACAGGCAATTTCGTTTGCATGTCAAAGAAGTAAGTTGTAAACCGTAAATAATGATGTAGAGCACGACAGAACAGCTCGAATTCTTGAAGTCTAACGCATTTATTCGAATCTAAGGGGATTTTACGATACAATAAATTAGGAATGATTCCCTGTTTAGTTTTATATCAAGTAGAGTTGAAGTTTTGATGTTGTGAGGAATCTTGAAACCCACGTTTACACGTCATTCAAAACTCAATCCTTGAATAATTTTGAGCAATATCTCGATTGTAACTAATAGAGCAAAAACCAATGTTGACCTTTTGTCTTTTTTTCTCGAAATTTAACTCCTTTGAAGATTTCAACTTTTGATAAATTGAACTTTTTGAAAAATTTCGAATTTTTTGGAAACATCTTCAGTTTCTACTTTTTATCGAAATGTTGACTATTTTTAAAAATTGGCACTCTTTTCTCAAAATTTCGACTTCTTTTAAATTTAGACTTTTTTAGCAAACAGTTTTTGTGAAAATTTCGGTTTTTTTTCGAAATTTCGATCCCTTTGAAGATGAGTTTATTTAATAAAATACAGAAGCATTTTTCATACAAAAGTTGCAAGGTTTTCCCTAAAAATTTTGAATCTTTTGAACATTTAAATGTTCAAACCTATTGGTCTGTGAAAAAGTCCAAAAAGGTTTCACCCCTTTACCAAAACGGCAATTAAATAAATAATTACGCGATACGTAGAGTACGCTTGAAAATGCCACTTCTGCTGGCGAAATACGTATCGCCTAATTATTTATTCAATTGCCGATGTGATAAAGGGCTTGGACTTAATCACAAGCCACAGTATTTAGTTCAGTGCTTTAGAGACTATTGGTCTGTGCATTAGAATTCTTGTCTTCTGGGAATTTTTTCCTACAGAGCAACTGCTTCGCTAGGTGGCAGTGTTTTAACTGTTGGTAGTTCAACTACCTATAATTCACTATACACGCCTGGAGGGCTGCATAGATTTGTAGTCTAGGTTGCATTCTACTTGCATACGACATTGTTGGCGATGGCCACAGTTTCTCTATGGACCAATAGGTGACGATAGTACTAAGAAGTCACACGTTTGACGTCCGTGAATTCTTTAATACTTACTTGTCGGAACATCTGTTAGTTCGAGTTGGATATACCAAACTGACGAGATCTAACAAGATCGAAACCGTTAATTGGTTTCCAAAATTCGAATCTAATAAATGTTCAAACCTATTGGTCTGTGCATTAGAATGAACTTATTATATAATTTAGAATCAGAAAAAATGGAAGACTTGGAAAAAGGAATAATATACAGGGTTTGTCGTTAAAAAAAATCAACCTTGATAGAATTAGGCCATTTTGCGATTGTCTTCTTTTTATTTGGTTGACAGATTAAAAAAATAGGAAAAACTTCAACTTTTTCGAAAAACCAAATTTTATTTGAAAACATCGACCTTTTTTCATAATTTCGGTTTTTATAGAAATTTTTCTGAAATGAAGGACTAAGCACATTGTTAAAAATTTCCACCTTTTTGAAAACTTTGATTTTAAAAACTTGAATTTTGTTAAAAAATTTCAAACTTAAAAACGGCTTTTGTCTAAAGTTTTTAATTCTTCTTGAAATTGTGACTATTGTGACTCAAAAAAATGTCATTTTAGGTGATTTAAGGTCAAGGAGTTGTTATAAAGAATGACTTTTCCTCATAAGCCCACAAATAAAAAAAATCCTTCTTCTCCCTTCAGTACTCTATCTTAGGACACACTGTATGTCGACTGTTTTGCAATTTTCGGTTCTTTGAACATTTCGACACTTGTTTTTCAAATTTGGAACTTTTATCGAACTTTCGGTTGATTAAAAATTCAAAATTTTACATTTTTAAAAATTTTTGGAAAATTGCAAAATACAGTGGAACTTTAATTATCCGAATTCCTTTTTCCATTACTATATCCAATTATCTGGATATTTGATTCTTAGAGTTGGGCCCAATCCCTGTTAATCTGGATAATTGGAGATTTACTGCAATTCAAAACTATCGATTTCTCCAAATATGTTGACTTTTTTGGAAATTTCTACTTTTGACATTTCAGAATTTCCACTTTCTCAAAATTTTCGATTTTTTGAAAAATTCAACTTTTTAAAAAAATCCTTTCTGATAATGTTAATATTTTAAAATTTTCGCTTTTTCTCGCAACCCGGCATTTTTTGTATTCGACTGTTTTGAAAAAATAAACATTTTTCATAAAATTTAGACATTTCTTTGTAAACTGAAAGGTTTTATTTCTAAAAATTGCGAATTTTTCTTTAAATTTCAATAAAATATTTGAAAATGGCGATTTCGATAATTTCGAATTATTTTGAAAACGAATTTTTGATAAATTTTGACTTTTTCAAGAATTTTGACGCTTTTCAACATTTTAATTTGAGATTTTTAGCTTTGCTCAAAATTTCGAATTTTTGAAAAATTAAACCATTTTTGCACATTTGGAAAGTTTTTTTGAAAAATCGCCTTTTTTGAAAAATCGCCTTTTTTGAAAAATCGCCTTTTTTGAAAAAATAAACCTTTTCCGGAAATTTATAAATGTTTTTGCAAACTAAAATGTTTTATTTTTGAAAATTGCAACTTTTTCTTGAAATTTAAATATAAAATATTTAAAAATGGCAACTTTGATAATTTCGATTTATTTTGAAAACGAATTTTTAGCAAATTTTGACTTTTCCCAAAATTTCGGATTATTTAGAGGATTTCAATATTTTAATTTGAAATTTTCAGCTTTTCTCAAAATTTCGAGAGTTTTGAAAAATTAAACTAATGTTGCATCTTTCGAAAGGTTGTTTTTGAAAAAAATCGACTTTTTTGAAAAAATAATCTTTTTTTAGAAAATTTATAAATGTTTTTGCAAACTGAAATGTTTTATTTTTGAAAATTGCTACCTTTTCTTGAAATTGTAATATAAAGTATTAGTAAATGGCGACTTTGATCATTTCTAATTATTTTGAAAACGACTTTCTTTTTTTGTCCTTTTCCAAAATTTCGACCTTTTTGGAGAATTTCGACATTTTAATTTCAGATTTTTGGCTTATGCCAAAATTTTGAGGTTTTTGAAATATCAAGCTATGTTTGCATCGACTTTTTTAAAAAAAATAAATTTTTTTCAGAAAATTTATAAATGTTTTTGCAAATTGAAACGTTTTATTTTTGAAAATTGCAACTTTTTCTTGAAATTTCAATATGAAGGATTTGAAAATTGCGATTATTTTGAAAACGACTTCTTTTGCAAATTTCGACTTTTTCCAAAATTTCGACCTTTTTGGAGCATTTCAGCATTTTAATTTGATTTTCAGCTTTTCTCAAAATTTCGAGAACTATGGTTTGAAAAATTCGATTTTTTGAAATCGTTTTAAAATCTTCACATTTTCGCAAATTTAGATTTTTCTTGTATTTTAAATTCCGAATTATTTCAAAAAATACCATATTTTTGAAAATTTAGGTCGTTATTGAAAGTTAAATGTTTTGTTTTTAAAAATTTTGACTTTGTGTCGAAATTTCGAGTGTTTTAAAAAATTATGTGATAATTTCGTCCTTTTTGGGGAAACTTTTTTTGAATATTTTGACTTTTTAGAAAAATTAGATTTGAAAATTTCCGCTCTTTTGTCAAAATTTATACTTTTTTCTAACTTACTTTCCTGAAAATTTGCTACTTTTTCTTGAAATTTCAATAAAGTTTTATGAAAATGGCAACTTTAATAATTTCGAATTATTTTGAATACGACTTTTTGGCAAATTTTTGACTTTTTCAAAAATTTCTACCTTCAATTTCAACTTTTTGAGATTTTTAGCTTTTCCCAAAATTTCGAGGTTTTTGAAATATCAAACTATTTTTGCGACTTTCAACTCTTCTGAAAGTTTTTTTTTTTTTGAAAAATTTGAACTATTTTTCAAAAAATTCAATTTTTAAAAATATTCCATTTTTTAAATTCGTTTTAAAATCTTCACCCTTTTGGACATTTAGATTTTTGTTGTATTATTAATTCGGAAAAATACAGTTTTTTTTGATAATTCGGGTATTTATTGAAAGTTTAAATGCTTTTTTTTTGAAATTTTGACTTTGTCTTGAAACTTCGAGTTTTTTTTGAAAAATTAACTATCATAATTTCGTCCTTTTCTGGCAATTTTTTTCTTAAATATTTCATCTTTTTAGAAAAATTACATATGAAAATTTATACTTTTTTCTAACTTCGACTTTTCTGAAAATTCCGACTTTTGAAAATTTCGGCTTTTTTAAAAATGTTGACACATACACACATGATTCTTTTTATTAAGCAAAGCTAGGACAGAGTATCTTTTGAATTTATATACGGAGTGTCCCACAGGATATGGAAGAACATGGGTATTTTCTTTAAGAGTGACAGAAAATCGATGAAATAGACAAAATAGAGAGGAATTTCTTCAAGGTAAAAAGTGAAGAACGCCTTTTTATAAAATCTGCTTTTTATAATCAGATTGATGAAATTTGATATTAATGTTCAGTTCAATTTGTAATATGGTAATCTAGTGTTACTGAAATCGACAACACAGATACCCACTTTCATGGTAATAGTTCGAGGACTTAAGAAGAGAGGTCGCTGTCAAACTAAATATCTCTCTATGACAGTTTACATCGCAAAAAACCTTATAGATGTTATTTAAGCTCTCTGGATAAAAGTTTTGATATCAAAAGTAGCCTACTAATTATACCGCATCGTAAGGAATGTCTATACCAATTTTCGTAAAAATCACTTCAGTACTTAAACCGTTAAAAGCGAAAAAGCAGACAAATACACTTTCGCATTTATAAGGATGGATATTGAAGAGTTCCACAAAATAAGTCTTAAAAATATCAAAATTCTTCTATTTCAAATGGAGTTTCCAATCAAAATTTCGACACTTCGTAAGGTGGCCCCCACCACTGAGTTCTGAGCGTGTCCCAAAGAAATTTTTGGTTACGGTCCTCGTTTACCTCTAGAAAACGAATTTAAAATTTGAGAGAACACGGGTTACTGCTGTTTCCTTCTTTACTTGCAAATATATTTCGTTCTTGACATTCATACAGATTAAAACGGAGATTCTTTACAAGTATTTAACAGTTTGGATTTCAATTTATTTCAACTTGATTTATGACCTTTCCGTAGCGAGAATTTCCTTGCTTTCTTATCGCATTCCGATAACTCACCAAATTTAATACAAGTAAAATGCTACATATTTCATTTTGAAAAATTGAACAAAACTGTTGGTTAACAATAAGAAATCAACAGCGTAGTGGCCGCGTCATAGCTTTAATTTTATTGATCAATTTTTATAATTGTTAATTTATCAAAAGAAAAGTAGATTTCTCTGGAAATGGTTTGGTTCAATATTTGTTTTTTGTTTTCAGTTAAGGATTTTTTTTTGAACAATTCGACTTCGGAACCGAAATTTCAAACATTTTATTGGAATTTACAATTTCTGCTACTTTAATCTCTACATTTGGGTTCTTTTTTCGAAATCCTAGTTAAAACTTGAACAATTATTAATAAATTTTTCCTGTACGTTGCTTTAAAACGCACAATATTGAAAAATAGTCAAAATTTTGGAAAAGATAGAGATTTTAGAATAAATTAGAAGTTTTATTTATTTACTAGTATCTACTTTTAATTTAAAAAATAAAAACTAACTGTCTCCACGGCTTTACCTACGTAAGGCTCAGTAACGTCATATTTCAAAATAAAATAATTGCTCGTTTGGTTTTAACAGAATAATAAATCCAAAGGCTCACGCTCCTTACTCTAGTACCCGCCAGTCCCCAATATTATATCAGCCAGAGACATTGATTCTATGTTACAACCTCAAATAAATTAAGATATTTCCTGCATCTCAAATAAAATCGTTAGTAGAGTTCTTGAAGTCAAAAATTGAGTTTTTCTGAAATGAAAGTATCCTTAAAGGTACCCCTAAAAATACCCCACATTTTAGTAAAAATTTTATGAAAATCAGTTTAGCAATTTATAAGATTAGCCCAGACAAAATACCAGTCGGCAGACAGGCATTTCAACACTTCAATTTTATTGATACAGATAAATGATGCCCGGGTACAATTTGACGAAATAATATGGACCAAGTTTCTTCTGCTAAAATTTAATAGTTCGAAGGGTTTCTAGGCCAAACGGTCACTTGCTTTTTCCCATAAAATGTAAGTTTCCGGCTAGACTCCAATAAATAACCCTAAACTTTATCGCCGTATTTTATTTTGTTCATTTTTTTCCTCCTTTCGATGGATTCACATTTTACAACGCTTTAAATATGTAGATTTGCTCGAGAATTTTCCCTGGCAGTGTAAAACCTAGAACCCCGCAAGTTTTGAAAATTTAATCGACTGTGTACATTTCTTACGAAGGGTGCATAGTTCCCACCCTATAAAATCGATCGGGATCAAAGGAATACGCAATTTCGTGGAAACGCTCCAACTTCCAATCATCAAAGGAAATAAGACAAAGAAAGGCAAGTTTTTCGCATCCTGAGTGCGTAATTGTGAGACATTTTTTTACGCCCATTACCTTTGAAATCTTTAAGATTATTTATATTAATAAAATTGAAGCGTCTGTCTGTCGACTGATTCTTTGTCCCAGTTAATACCGGAAATTGCTAGATCGATTTGAATTAAACTTTAAATAAAATATGGGGTATTTTTAAGGGTTTTAGGCTATTTTTGTTCTAGTAAAACTTGCACTTATAAGAACTCAAATGTGCTAACAATTTTATTTGAGGTTATGACACAGAACATATAAAAAAGAAACCAATCTGCAATGTCTGTGGCTGTCAAGGAAGGTCTAATAGCGTCATATTTCAAAATAAAATACTTCCTTATTTGATTTTAATATAACAATAGATTCAAAGGTTCACGTTCCTTATTCCAGTACCCGCTAGAATTGTAGGTGGCGCGCAATATTATATGTATTTAATAAATTTTCAAACCCTGACTGGCAGGCAACGCACAGCCTAAACGGGTGGGGTCTAGGAACATGAAATTTCACATAAGTGTTCCCCCTAATATGTAGATAAGAAGTAAAAGAGGATTTTTTATAATTTCGCCTCTAAGGTAGTAAAAGTGGGCAATAAAAATCCTCTAAAATGTATGCAATGTGTGCACTCGATTGTATTTAAAGTTGCCTATATGCGTTGAGACCTGACTGATGAATCTGTCTCGACACGAAGTTATCTAAATTTTCGGAGGTTATCAGTCCATAATTTGAGGAGTTCGTTTTTTTATATAAATAAATTTAAAATCATTATTTAAGTATCAAACTCGAAATTTTGACTTTAATTTGACATTTCCGATGTTTAAATCGATGTCGAGGAACATTTTATTAGACATTCCGAAATTTCGAGTTTATAGTCAAAATTTTCGTCCCAAAATCAAAAATTTTAGTAGTTTTTTTCCTTTCGGAATTTGAAGTTTTTTCTAAAAATTTTCGGGTAAACCATGAAATTTTTAATTTGCCAAAATTAAGCCTTTTTTCCAAAACTGAAATTTCGAGGTACAGATGAAAATTTGGACTTCACATTTTAGACACTAAAGTTAAGATAAAAACAGTAAAAACTCCAACGAAAAAATGGGATTATTTTCAAAATTTAAAATTTTCAGAAATAGACGAATTTTTCAAAAAGTCGAAGTTTTCACAAAAAAGTCTTAGTGTTGAAAGGTAAATATTTCAAAAAGAGTTCAAATTCCGAAAAAAAAACTCAAAACTACGAGAAAAAGTCGAAATTTTGATGATGAAAGGTCGACGATTTCAATTCTAAAAAAAGGTTCGAAAATTTCAAAAAATCGAAATTTTGAAATAAGATCGATTTTCCAAAGAATTGAAAATTGAAAAAAAAACGTCGATTTTTTTAAATAAAAGATGATATGGTTCTAAATTTAAAATTTCCAGAAATAGACGAATTTTTCAAAAAGTCGAAGTTACAAAAATTCAAGAAGTCGAAGTTTGCACAAAAAAGTCTTAGTGTTGAAAAAAGGTAGATATTTCAAAGAGTTCATATTCCGAAACAAGGTCAAAACTACGAGAAAAAGTCGAAATTTTAACGATGAAAGGTCGACGATTTCAATTCTAAAAAAAGGTTCGAAAATTTCAAAATATCGAAATTTTGAAATAAGATCGATTTTCCAAGGAATTGAAAATTGAAAAAAAAAAACGTCGATTTTTCAAATAAAAGATAAGGTTATGTTTCGAAATTAAAAATTTTCAGAAATAGACGATTTTTTCAAAAAGTCGAAGTTACAAAAATTCAAGAAGTCGAAGTTTTCACAAAAAAGTCGAAAGTGTTGAAAAAAGGTAGATATGTTAAAAAGAGTTCAAATTCCGGAAAAACTACGAGAAAAAGTCGATATTTTAATGATGACAGGTCAACGATTTCAATTCTGAGGAAAGGTTCAAAAATTTCAAAAAATCGAAATTTGGAAATAAGATCGATTTTCCAAGGAATTAAAAATTGAAAAAAAAACGTCGATTTTTTCAAATAAAAGATGAGATTATGTTTCGAAATTTGAAATTTTCAGAAACAAACGAATTTTTTAAAAAGTCGAAGTTACACAAATTCAAGCAGTCGAAGTTTTCACAAGTCGAAATGTTGAAAAAAGGTAGGTATTTCAAAAAGAGTTCAAATTTCGAAAAAAGGTCAAAACTACGAGAAAAAGTCGAAATTTTGATGATGAAAGGTCGACGATTTCAATTCTGAAAAAAGGTTCGAAAATTTCAAAAAATCGAAATTTTGAAATAAGATCGATTTTTCAAGGAATTGAAAAAAAAACATCGATTTTTTCAAATAAAGGATTACGTTTCGAAATTTAAAATATTCAGAAACAGACGAATTTTTTAAAAAGTCGAAGTTACAGAAATTCAAGAAGTCGAAGTTTTCACAAAAAAGTCGAAGTGTCGAAAAAAGGTAGATATTTCAAAAAGAGTTCAAATTCCGAAAAAAGGTCAAAATTACGAGAAAAAGTCGAAATTTTGATGATCAAAGGTCTACAATTTCATTTCTAAAATAAGGTTCGAAAATTTCAAAAAACCGAAATTTTGAAATAAAATCGATATTTCAAGGAACTGAAAAATGAAAAAAAAAACGTAGTTTTTTTCAAATAAAAGACAAGTTTACCACATGAAAGTTGAAACTTCCAGAAATAGTCGACATTTTTAAAAAGTCAAAACTCTAAAAAAGTCAAAATTTTCAAAAAAAGTCAAAACTTTAAGAAATTCCTAATTATTAATCTTTATTAACGATCAACACAACAACAGATATTAGAAATTTCACGATGTTTCTATAAATATTTGCTATGACTGGACCTGGTTTCGCTTTTCAGCATCATCCGCGGTTATACCGGCAATTTGTTCAGCCCTTGTTATGCCAACAAGTTCCATGGATCACAGACTCCTACGAATATTCCGCCTAATATTGGATATTGAAGAATTCTACTTAGTAAGGATTAGAAATGTCAATTACTTCCAGAAATTGTTTAAACTTTGAAAAAATGTGGAGATTAAAAAAAAGTGGATATTTTGAAAAAATGTAGAGGTTTCAAAAATAACAAAATTTCAACATAACCAGATTTATAAAAAAAATCATCGAAAATAGTCGAAATTTTGGAAAAAAATCAAAAATTTTGTCTCAACATTTTCAAAAATTCAGAAAATAAATGAAAATCTTAAAGAAGGGCGAAATTGTGAGAAAATCGAAATTTACAAAATAAGTTAAAACAGAAAAAGTAGAAATTAGAGATGGAAAATTTAAAACTCGAAATATTTAAAATATAAAGTAAGTAAAAAAAATGTCCTAGAAAATACAAAATTTTCAATAGAAATCGGATTAAAATTTTTCAACAAAGAGTAATTTTCAGAAAGTCAAAACTTTTGGAAAAGCCAAAATTGTGAAAAAAGGTGAATTTTAAAAAATCAAGCGTTTTCGGTGTTATGCTTTTCAATAAGAGTTGAGATTTTAAAAAAAGTCGAATTTATGAAATTTGCAAAAATAAAATTGAAATTTCGAGTTGGGAATTTTGATTTAAAGTCAAAATTTTCTAAAATAAGTTTAACAATTTTTAAAAAGGCAAGATGTTCTAAAAAAAAGTCAAAAGTACGAGACAATATCAAGATGTTCAAAAATTGTGAAATTTTGGAAAGGGAATTTTAAGAAAGTTTAAAAACAAAATTTCTAGAAAAATTTGGTATTTTGTAACGAGAGTCGACATTTTGAAGAAAGTGGAATGTCGAAATTTTTAAAAGAGATCGAACAATAAAAATCGACTTCTTCAAAAAAAAAATCGAAGTTTTCAAAAAGGTGCTTCACCTTCTTCTTCCATATCAGCTTGTAAATTATAAACATTGTCTATTGGTTTCTCTTTTATATGTTCTGTGTTATAACTCAAATTGATTTGTCCCCTGAAATCAAGAAAGATTAAAAAACACAACACAGGTTACTCTAACGCGTTTCGATAGCTAAGCTATCATCAGAGAGCTTTTCTCTGAAGATAATAGGTTGGCTATCAAAACGTGTTAGAGCAACCAAGAAAATTAAAAAACACAACAAAGGTTGCTCTAACGCTTTTCGACAGCCAAGCTATCATCAGAGAGCTTCAGAGAGTATCTCTGAAGATGATAGCTTGACTATCGAAACGCGTTAGAGCATTTTAAATCTTTCTTGGATGCTCTAACGCTTTTCGACAGCCAAGCTATCATCAGAGAGCTTCAAAGAGTATCTCTGAAGATGATAGCTTGACTATCGAAACGCGTTAGAGCATCCAAGAAAGATTTAAAAACACAACAAAGGTTGCTCTAACGTGTTTCGATAACCAAATTATTATCAGAGAACTTCGGAGAGTATCTCTCTGAAGATGATAGCTTGGCTGTCGAAACTCGTTAGAGCAACCTTTTTTATGTTTTTTAATTCTTATTGATTCCAGGGGGCAAGATTTGTATTTCAATTTTTGAAGATAACCAAGCACCGGTCCGTTTCACTAAAAAAAGAAATAACTCAAATAAAATAAAAGTTCATAGAAGTGAATGGATTTTACTGGAATAAAAATAGCCTAAAAGGTACCCCTAACAATACTCTACGTTTTAGTGAAAGTTTCACTACAGTCGATGTAGCGGTTTTCAAGATTAGCCCGGACAAAAGATCTGTTGACAGACAGGCAGACAAACACGCTTCAATTTTATTGACATAAATGAAATCAGTACATGAATTCAACAGTCCAGCGGTTATGTTACCTGTAATCGATGTTTTTTAGTCAAAGTTAATCAGAAACAACAAATTTTCCTGTTTGAATTTCATTAATTTTTCTAATCTCGATATCGGATGGATTCGAATTTCAATTATTAACAGATAACTTGCTGCATCGAGGCAATTTAGTAAAGTTGATGCTGTAAAATAAATAGGTAACTAAATTTCGTTCAGGCACCATGGAGGCAGCTTCGATTAGCTCTTGCTCTTGCATGGAAACGCTTATATTATTAATTACATCACATTGAGCAGCTACCGTGAGCTGCCTGATGCCTTTTTTTTTAGTTTAGAAGCAAAAGTCAGCATCCAGTTTCCTCGTCGGTGATTACAAATTAAACAGTGTTAAGTACTCCCGGCATGAAATCTGAAACAGCTTGAATAAATTACTTATTTCCAACATCCTAGGGAAAGAAGATATTGTATAACAAAAAAAAATTCTTTACGATACCTTGAATAGTGAGAACCTGAAAATGGGTTTGAAAGAATTTTTTTTAGCGCAAATGTTAATTTAAAAAATGTAAACGTATCCTACTCATTTCTTTATCTTCTCTTATTATGACTGAGAAACCCCGCATAATTGTCAAATGATTTCCTTAGTAATAAAACTGAAGCTTCTAAGTGTCTGTCCGTCTGTCGACTGATCTTTTGTCCGGGATAATCTCGGAAATCGCTTAATCAATTTAAAAAAACTTTTACTAAAACGTAGAGTATCTCTAGGAGTACCTTTTAGGGTATTTTAGTTCTGGTAAAACTTAATATTTTACTTCTAAGAATTCAATCGTTCTAACAGTTTTATTTGAGGTTATAACGCAGGACAAAATTTCCATGAATGTTTTGTCTACAATAAAATTAATAATAAATAGTTGGGTAATGCTCAGCGTTGCATTCCTGATAAGGCATGTAATTGTCTCATCGTGAAAGTACGTAAATACGAATTTTTATGGTAACTTAAGCTCATTAGAGCTCGTAAGTTGGAATAAGAAGGTGCATTATCTACGTTCTACGTAGCGCACCTCAAAGATAGGAAAGCAAGAAAACGATAAATAAAAAATATCACTTTTCATGTTTACAGATGGGACCACCTCGATTGTTTGTTTATCTTTGTTTCTCGGTTTTTGTTTTCAGATTAATTTATACGAACATCAACGAACCGTTTCCAATTTCCAAACAATATTGCGAAATATACGTATTGTGCGCTATTTTAATCAACACCAAATGCCCTTTTTATTAAACACTTTGCAGTATACGGCCAATTAAATTTTGATGTTAAGAAGGTAAAACTATTGGATCATAAAAAATGCCACAAAATACGTCGAAGCGTGGAAACAAGCAATATTACAGTGACGACGTAAATTATGCCATTACCACGCCGTAGTTTAATAAACGTAAAATCTTTATTACTTGACACGTGACTAATGATTAAAAGTTTTTCTTCATTTCTGATTGATATTCAATACAATAGCCTTCTAGAAGCTCGACCTCCAACAAAAATTAATAGGTTAGAATAAATGAACCATACTAATTCGAGAAGCATAATTTGACTTGTGCTCAATATACAAGGGTGATTCAAATAATTCTAAACAGAAAGAAACTTGAGAATAAACTTATAAAAATTTGGAACTTATTTTCTTAAAAATGGAACACTTCCCGTACAGCACCTAAATCAGAAAGATATCTTAAAGATATCGTTATAACGATAACTTTCAGAGCCACAGAAATGTTTACATTTAGATAACTTTTCTTAGTCGTCAGATTACGGACATCTAACAGATACCTTATATGGTAATTTTGATAGATGTCTTTAGCAAGAAGAATGCAACCTAGACTACAAATTCATGCAGCCCTCCAGGCGTGTATAGTGGAATCATAGGTAGCTGGAACTACCAACAGTTGAAACACTGCCACCTAGCGACGCGGTTGCTCTCTAGGAGAGTTCCCAGAAGACAAGGATTCTATAATGCGCACAGACCACTAGGTTTGAACATTTATTAGATTCAAGGTTTGGAAACCAAATACCTGTTTCGATCTTGTTAGATCTCGTCAGTTTGGTATATCCAACTCGAATGCTAATAAATGTTCCGACAAGTAAGTACTAAAACATTCACAGGCGTCAAAAGAGTGACGAGAGAGTTCCCCAGAGAAGACAAGGATTCTATAATGCGCAGACCAATAGGTTTAAACATTTATTAGATTCGAGGTTTGGAAACCAAATACCAGTTTCGATCTTGTTAGATCTCGTCAGTTTCGTATATCCAACTCGAATGCTAATAAATGTTCCGACAAGTAAGTACTAAAACATTCACAGGCGTCAAGCGAGTGACTCTTTAGAACTACCACCTATTGGTCCATAGAGAAACTATGGCCATCGCCAACAATATCGTATGGAAGAAGAATGCAACCTAGACTACAAATTCATGCAACCCTCCAGGCGTGTAGACCTATTGGTCTGTGCATTATAGAATCCTTGTCTTCTGGGAACTCTCCTAGAGAGCAACCGCTTCGTTAGGTGGCTGTTGGTAGTTCAGCTACCTATGATTCACTATACACGCCTGGAAGGCTGCATGAATTTGTAATCTAGGTTGCATTCTTCTTGCATACGACATTGTTGGCGATGGCCATAGTTTCTCTATGGACCAATAGGTGGTAGAGTCACTCGCTTGACGCCTGTGAATGTTTTAGTACTTACTTGTCGGAACATTTACTAGCATTCGAGTTGGATATACCAAACTGACGAGATCTAACAAGATCGAAACTCGTATTTGGTTTCCAAACCTCGAATCTAATAAATGTTCAAACCTATTGGTCTATGCATTTATAGATGTCTTTAGCATGAGAAATCTTTGTAAAACATAATGTCAACTTTCTGACAATATTTCCCGATGTCAGATTCTAAAAAATGTTGACTGTAAGAGCTCTTTAAGAGAACTTATTGCTGAGCGGGTTACAACGTTCCAATCAGTGGGGTGCGTCCCCATAGGTTGGAGGGAGGGGTGTAAAGAGGGGGGACTAATCTGTATTGGGACATATTTTGACTTTTTATGAAAATGTAGCTTTCTAAAAGGTTGATTTTTTTTCAAAATTTCGACTTTTTTTCATAATTACGCCTTTTTAAAAAGTTCTGATAAAATAAACTTTTACCTACTTGAAAATTTCGACTTTTTCAAAATTTTAATCTTATCAAAATTATTAGAATATTTCTGTTACTGTTCAAAACTTCGAGTTTTTTTAATTTGAGTGCCCAAGCTGCAGTCAAATTCAAAAATGTTTGAGTTTTTTTAAAAATTCTTGCTTTTTTTTAAAACGTCGAGTTTTTCTTAATACGTCGAATTTTTTGAAAATTTTGAAATTTTTTCGCAATTCAGAATTGGAACTTCATTTTCCAAAATTTGCACTTTTTTATAGAATTCTCGATTTTTTTGAAAAATTCGATGTTTTTGAAAATCCTCAAAATTCCGATTTCTTTGAAAGTCCAAGTTTTTATGAATATTTCGACATTTCTCGAGATTTTACCTGAAAATGTCCACTTTTTTTTGTAAGGTTAAATCTTTTCCAATTTTCAAATTTTTGCGGAAATTTCCATTGTGTTTTTTAAAAATCTCAACTTTATTGAGAATTTAGCCATTCTTTAAAATTTTGATTTTTTTTAAATTATGAACATTTTTTTAAAATTTTGACTTTTTTGAAAGTTTTAACTTTAAAATTTCGATTTTTTTTAAGTTTTCACTGTTGCAGTGCAAACGGAAGGTATTATTATTATTATATATTTTTCAAAACGTCGGGATTTCTTTGGAACTCCCGACTTCAAAATTTCATTATTCTTTTAATTAAGCTTTAGAAAAAATGTCGACATTTTTGCAAATTTCGATATTTTCGAAGTTCCACATTTCTTCAAATGCAGTTCTTTTCGAAATTGTGAGCTGTAGGTATTTCAAAACGTTTACCGGTTTTTTTTTTACTTCTTCGTCTTTTGAAAATTTGAAATGTTTATTAATACTTACGCTATTTTTCAAAATTTTCACTTGAAAATTTCGATTTTTTTAAATTTTAGCCCCCTTTTCCAAAATTTTAACTTTGTGGAGTTAAAAATTCTTGACTTTTTTTTTAATTTTAAATTTATCAAAATTTCGACATTATAAAAAATCTTCATCTTTTGAAAATTTTAAATGTTTATTAATACTTCGATATTTTTCAAAATTTTCACTTCAAAATTTCGATTTTTTTAATTTTAGCCCTCTTTTCCAAAATTTAAACTTTGTGGATTTAAAAATTTCGAATTTATCAAAATTTCGACATTATAAAAAGATGTCTGCTACTGTTCAAAACTTTTTTTTAATTTAACTTCAAAACTGGCAACATTTTAAAAATTTTAGGTTTTTTTTAAACGCCGAGTTATTTTGAAATATTTGTCCACAAGAACCCTTGCGACTGTGGTAGCTTCCTGGTTCGAGATGGCGTAAGCTTTAGGCCATTTACTGAAATAGTCCATGGCTACCAGGACGTACTTGTTCCCATCGTCTGATGCTGGAAATGGTCCTGCCACATCGATTGCAATTCTTTCAAATGGAGCTCCCACATTATATTGCTTCAGGGCTCCTTTGGTTCTTGTACGGAGACCCTTGGATGCAGCGCAGGTGACACATTTCCGACACCACTTAGTTGCGCAATTGGCAACCTCGTTTTCCGAAATGTTTAATTTTTTTGGAATTTTCGATTTTGTCTCAGAATTTCTGCATTTTTTAAAAATGTTTACCTTAAAATTTCTACTTTTTTTGTAACGTTCGAACTATTTGAATTTTTCGACTTCTTGGCAAATTTCAATATTTTTCAAAGTTCGACATTTATTCAAAATGTAGTCCTTTTTGAAATATTCGACTATAGGTATTTCAAAACGTTTACTCTTTTTTAAATCTTCATACTTGGAACATTTTAAATGTTTATTAAAATTTCGATATTTTTCAAAATTGTTTCTTCAAAATTTCGATTTTTTAGTTTCAAAGGTATCTTATTTAAAATAAGGAAGTTGGTGTGAATATAACCGGAAGTACTACAACTCTGCGAATATTTTAGTTGTGTTGACCCCGTCGACTTTGCCAAGTTGTTAAATTTTCAAATTTTTTAGATAAGTACTTTAAAAAATGAAATACAAATCTTGTCACCTGAAACCAAGAATGATTAAAGAACACAAAAAAGGTTGCTCTAACGCGTTTCAACAGCCAAGCTATCATCTTCAGAGAGATACTCTGAGCATCTCTCTGAAGATGATAGCTTCGCTGTTGAAACGCGTTAGAGCAACCTTAGTTGTGTTCAGAGAGATTCTCTGAGTATTTCTCTGATGATAGCTTGGCGATCGAAACGCGTTAGAGCAACCTTTATTGTGTTTTTCAATCTTTCTTGGTTTCAGGGGACAAAATTTGCATTTCAATTTTTTAAGATAACCAAGGATCAGTCCGTTTCACCAAAAAAAAGAGCTAAGTACTTTGTCAGATATCGAACGCGGCGATTCCCGGTGGGACACATTGTATATTAAAAAATGTCTGCTACTGTTCAAAACTATTTTTTAATTTCATCTTGGAAAATGGTAATTTTTTAAAAAATTCTTAGTTTCTTTAAAAACGTCGAGTTATTTAAAACTTTTTTCGCGACTCAGAACTAGGACCTCTTTTTCCAAAATTTGAATACTTCAAATATCTACATTTTTGAAAATTTTTACCTTAAAATTTCTACTCTTTTTGGCAAGGTTCAATAAACCTTTTCGAACTTTCCAACTTTATCGAAAATTTCGATTTTTTTGTGTTGAAAATCTTCAATGAGAATTTCGTCAATTTTCATAATTTCGATTCTTTTTTAAATTATCAACTTTTTTCAAATTTCGACTTTTAAAAGTTTCGACATTTTCTTTGAAAATCATAACTTTTTCGGAAATTTCGATTTTTTTTTTCAAAATCTCAACTCAATTGAGAATTTTGCCAATTTCAAAATTGCGATTCTTTTTTAAATTGTCGATTTTTTCGAAATTTTGACTTCTTTCATTCAAAATCATGACTTTTTTAAAAATTTCGATTGTTTTTCTCAAAATCTCAACCCAATTGAGAATTTCGCCAATTTCAAAATTTCGATTCTTTTTTGAAAATCTTACATTGAGATTTTTTAAATGTTTTGAATTTTCAATCATTGCGAATTTTCTTTTTTAAATTTCATTTTTTCGAAATTTATTTTTAAAATTTACATTTTCAATTTTCGATTAAAATCAGACTTTAGTTTACATTTAAATTCGATTGTTTAAAATCGATTTTCAAATTTCATTTTTTTTCAATCGAATTAGAAACATTCGCGATTTGTCAAATTTATTTTTTTAACATTGAGTTTTTTCAGAATTGTCTCAAACTTTGCTTTTTTAACTCATTTTTAAAATTTAATGTTATTCTTTTTTTAAATTTTTGACTTAAAAAATTTCGACTTTTTTTAAGTTTGGACATTTATTTAAATTTTCGATTTTTTTTGAAAAATCGACTTTTCAAATTTCATTTTTTAATTAAACTTTTAAAAAATGACGACTTTTTGGTAAATTGCAATTTTTTCAAAGTTCTTTTTTGAAGTTTTCGACTATCTTAAACCGATCTTAAACCTTTTGCTTTTTTTAAATCTTCATAATTTAAATGCTTATTAAAACTTCGACATTTTTCAAGATTTTCGTTTTTTTTAAATCAAGTTTAAGCCCTGTTATCAAAATTTTAACATTGCGAGATTAAAATTTCGACCTGTTTTCTAAATTTGAAGCTTATTTTTTTTCAATTTCGAATTTTTGAACATTGACGAATTTGTTAATAAACTTTTGATTTTTGTTTGCAAATTTGGACGTTTTTTCAGAATTTCTCATTTTATTTGAGTTTTTTACCATTTTTAAATATTTTAACCTTGTTAATGTTTTTAATTTTTAAGTTTTGACTTGAAAAATCTGGACTTTTTTAAGTTTAGACATGTTTTAAAAATTTCGAATTTTTCTGGAAATCGACTTTTCAAATTTCATTTTTTTTTATTAAACTTTTAAAAAATGACGACTTTTTGGTAAGTTGCCATTTTTCAACGTTCTTTTTTGAAGTTTTCGACTATATCTCGAAACCTTTTCCTTTTTTTAAATCAAATTTTAGCCCTGCTATCAAAATTTTAACTTGCGGATTATTCGATTTTTTAATCTAATTTTGAGTTTTTGAAAATTTTAATTTGCGAAAAATTTCGACCTTTTTCTATAATTTTCCATATTTTAAAAAAACGATTGACGATGTTTTAATTTTAGAATTACACTTTTTTGAATATTTTGATTTTTTTTAAAATTTGATTTTTTCAAATTTGCTTTTTATTTGATTTTTTAAATTTTTAAAAGTTTTAACCTTGTTAAATTTTAGAACTTTTTCAAATATTTTGATTTTTAAATTTATATTTTTCATAATTAGAACTTTTTTAAATTTAACGATTTTTCTTCAAAATTGGGACTTTGTTTAAAAATTCTGATTTTTTTGAAAATTTTAACTTTTCATGAAAATTTCGACATTTCTCAAACTTTTTCCTTAAAATTTCTACTTTTTTTGTTCAAATTTCGCTTTTTACAAACTTCCAAATTTTATAAATATCTATCTATGTTTCAAAATTTTGATAATTTTTCAAACTTCGAATTTTTTTGATGTCTTAAGTTTTTGAGTTTTTGAAAATTTTGGTTTTTTCCAAAATTTCACTTCTTTTTCTGATTATTTTTCAACATTTCCACTTTTAAAAAAATCGATACGACTGTTTTTTTAGAATTCAATTTTTTTGAATATTTTGATTTTTTTCTCTGAAAATATTTATTTTTTATGAATATTTAGGCATTTTTCGAAATTTACACTTTTTTTAAATTATTTTTCAAAAGTTTTACTTTTTTGAACATTTTGACTTTTCCAAAAATTTGGAATCTCTTGAACATCTTATTTTTTAAATTTCCGAATTAAATTAGCTTTTTTTTCCAAACTCTGAATACTGAATAGTTCTAAAAATTTCGGGATGCAGATGAAAATTTCGACTTCACACTTTAGACACTTAAGTCCAAGTTAAGAAAAAAAAGTCAAAATTCCAATAAAAGTCGAAGTTACAAAAATTCAATATGTCGAAGTTTTTTGAACATTATTGACTTTTCCAAAAATTTGCAATCTTTTGAACATTTTACTTTTCAAATTGTCGACTTAAAAGTTTCAGGTGTTTTCTAAAATTTCGACTACTTTTAAAGACTTTAACCTTATTTGAAAATTTTGACTTTTTAACTGTCAACTTTAATTCGAATTTTCGACTTTTATTATTTTTTTTATTATTAATATGTTTTTATACTCCGCGGGGGAGGGGGTAGGTTGAAGAGTGGTACAAGATAAAAAAAAGGTTGGGAACCCCTATTTTAGTCCTTCTTTCTTCAGATATTTTTCTACAGAGCTTACAGTCAATGCTCATTTACGTTTCTTTTTCTAAAAATATTTTTTTATCAAAATTAATACGCAATCTTTTAGAGAACGTGTTACACTTTCCAAAACCCTGCTCGCATTTTCTGTATGATCAATATATTCCGAGTTAGTGATAACCAATGCCAAAAATGACTTTTTTTGTTTAGAACGACCATAACTCAGCGAAAATTCATCGCACAAGATTCGGGGACCATTCAAATTAAATCGTCTAGAAGAACACTGGAGAAAATGTCCGTGGACATTTATAAATATAAACAAAAATTTAGAAACATTGTTGACCCACTTTTTCTGATGATTAGTCAAAAATTGCTGACGCTAACACTTTTTTTTATTTAGGACCTCAAATCTGGAAACCAGACTCTCGGATCTTTAATTTGCTTTGTTTTTATTTTTCTCTATCACCATTTTTCAGCCATCTCAAAATTATCTAAAAATTGGGTTTTTTTATATCTTTTAATTTCTGCGTCTAATGTAATATTGTTACGAAATACTGAATGACCGAATGCCGAGTCCCATATCGAATGAATCACGATGGGAAAGTGCGCGTATATTTATATACGACACCTGCTTCACGAATTTTTCATTCGGGAAGCCTCTAGTAGATTCTAGTGCAGATACCTGCTTAGGAGTCATCGCGATAACAACCCTCCGTCCACATACGTCGCGATTTCTATCACATCAGTTCATTCCCGTACAGCACCTAAATCAAAAATTTATCTTAAAGATATCATTTTAGCGATATCTTTAAGAGATACAGAAATGTTAACATTGAGATAACTTTTTTTAGTCGTCAGATTACTGACATCTAACAGATATTTATAAGATGATTTTGATAGATGTCTTTGGGATGAGAAATCTTTATGTTAACATAATGTTAACTTTCTGACAATATTTCCCGATGTCAGACGACTCTAAGAGCTCTTTAAGAGAGCTTATTGCTGAGCGGGTTGCAATATCACAATTATACATATAAGCCCGAGACAGAAAAGCCAACAACATGACATATGTAATAATTTTGACTGAACCTGACTAAACAAATAAGAAATGCAAATAATTTATCTCTCGCAATTTCTCTTGTCAAATTGTTTCAACTTTTAACGTCTCTAAATTTCTTCCATTTAGTAAAAGCATCCACTAATAAGTAATTTTCACGTCGATTTGAATCCGCTAATAAAGCAATGTATCAATTGACAAATTGCTAATTAAAACAGATAAATCGTAATTGGATTTGGAGTTTTAATGATACGGAAATAATTTTCCATTAAATGGCTTATTTAATAGCTCTTAAGAACCGATACTTTAAAAATCTTTTAGTATAGAAATTCACACCGACCGGGACATTAACCAACCAGAATTTTTATTTTTTTTAATTGATCATACGTGATATGCGATTTCCCGAACAATTCACTGTGAAATACCATTTTTTTTACTTTCATTTTCCAAAACTGGATTTATTTCGAAAGCAATGAAAAAATTTCGATGTTTTTTGAAAATTTTGACATTTCAAAATTTCCGCTTCTCATTAGTTCGATTTTGACTAAATTTGGAAACTTCTTGTGCTTGTTTTTAATGATAACTACTTTAAAAACACTGACTTTGAAAATTTCGTCTTTGAAAATGTAACCTATTTCAAATTTTAAAAAAATTCCATTTTTGTTGTTGAAGATTTCCATATTTCAAAATTTCCGCTTTTGAGTAGTACTCAATGTTTTTTTAGAAATTGTGGTAGACTTAAGAACGTGTCATCAGCAACCGGGAGTCGAACCCAGGACCTTCAGGTTCTAGGCAGACTTCCTGACCACAAAGCCATCGCCACCATTAATTTCAACCCTACTCTTTCACTTGGCATACCGTACTCTCGGTATATGCTACAGCTCGACCATTCCTGACAACACAGTCATCCTCGGCTGTTGACCATAATCCCACACCTTGGTAAAGTGCTATGCTGTCAGGTGGATCCCTAATCACTTCTGAAATTGCGGTAGACTCAAAAATGTGCGATCAGCGACTGGGAGTCGAACTCAGGACCTTCACGTTACAGGCAGACTTCCTAACTACGAAAGCATCACCACAACTACTTCCAATCCTACTCATTCACTTCATAGACCGTACTCCCGGTATTTGCTACAAAATATTGGCTAAGTTTAAAATTTTTGGTTCTTTATCAAAATTGCGACTTTTCAAAATGTTGATTTGTCAACTTTTTCAAAAGTCGACTTTTTTTGCAAAATTTTGTCTTGAATATGTTAGATTTTTTGTAATTCTTAACTAGAGCTGGCTACCCTATTTATGATTCAACTAGTACATTTCCATTTTATAAAGTAAACCATAGAATGGGACAAAAGCAGAAACAAAGAAAAAAGTGAGCTATAATCTAGTAATTGCACTGTGGCCTTCGGTGGAGGCCAGATTCATATTTGGCATAGAAGAAGCTCTGCTGAGTTGGAAGACTTTACTAATACGAATTTCATAAACCGTCCTAACGCTGCTGAAGTGTTAATAATATTTGATTCTTGCGCAAGAAAGATACAAAGGAACATCACTGGCGATTGAATCTAAAATGAAAACCCAGATATCGAGATAAAGGGACATAATGGCGAGCCATTGTGCAAGAAATAAAAATGTATGAAAGCATGTTCGATTCCATTGTTTAAAAAAATGCTGTTGTTACGTATTTCTGGAGACTGAGGACAAGGAAAGAGAAATATCGGCCTTAGTCTTATACAGCTTCTTTCGTGGCCAGACTGAAAGGCGGCAAAGAGTGGGTGCGGTCCAAATAAACCGCAATCCTTTACTCAGTTGGCGGAGTGTGATTAGATTCAAGCGATTAATTCACCCGGCTACAGATCGGAAACTTATCGTAATTTATGGCAACGAGAAGGTTTTAACGAAAAATATGAACTAATTGCGGCAATAAATTGTGGAGCAATTGAGGTCTTTCGCAAATTATAATTATTTCAACCAACATTAAAAAGACCATTATTTCTGCAGCTATAAATAAAGTGAGATCCCAATGTAGATGCTCCCACAAGAGTTTTTTTTATTTTCGTCGAAGTTTCACGTCATATGACTGATCCTACGTATCCATAATCTATATGGATAAAATTGAAGCGTCTAAGCGCATTTGCACACTACGATTTATCAGCTAGGGTTTACCGCACGATTTATCGTATGGTACCATTTTGATACAGCTGCGATATTTTTATCGGGACCGTATTATAACGCCAGGTGTGAAAGCGTTCAGTTAGAAAGCATTTGTTTTTTGGAGCGTCCGATATCCGTTCGCACCGATTTACTGGGAACGATAAATCGTATCGTTATCGCTTAATGTGCAAACGCTCTGTCTGTCGACTGTCGATCATTTGTCCGGGATAATTTCGAGGACTGCTTAATCGATTTTAATGAAACTTTGACCAAAAGGTAGAGTATCTTTAGAGGCACCTTTTAGGCTATTCCTATTCCAGTAGAACTCAACAAAGTAGAAATTTTGAATTTTGTAAAAAATTAAACATTGATTACACTCTCAGGAACTAATAGGATTGATCCTCCCCAGGGCAAGATTCTTGAGGCGTACGCGACAGTCGCAGACTGCAAATTCCTGTGCGTTCCAGCTTGCCACAATGAGGACTTCTCTCCGTGGAGACTCTTTTTTCTATAAAACTTCCAAGCTATGGAACTCGTTACTGAAAGGAATTTTTCCCAAAAAATACAACCTATCCTTGCTTAAAAAGGTGGTTCATCTCCATCTATCCTTGTGTCCGCATCCTACTCACGGTCCTTTGAATATGGTTACCCTTTGCGAGTGGATTGAACATAAAAAAAATTCTTGGAAGTCATAGAAATTCACAAATATTTACAATCGAAACAATCTACTCTTATAAACGAGTAGCTAGATCTTCTGGACCACCTCTAATTGAAGCTTTGGACGAAACGGAATATTCGTTGGAGTCTGTGATCCTTGGAGCTTGTTAGCATAAAAACGGCTAAACAAACTACTGATATAATCGGCAACAATGCTGAAAAACGAAACAAGGTCCGGTCATAGCAACTATTTATAAAAAAAATCGTGAATTTTTAATATATCTTGTTGTATTTATCGTTAATAGAGTTTAATAATTATGAATGTTGATGGTGTAAAAAAACACGGTAAATCATAAAAATAAATTCTAAACTTTCAAATTAAAACGATTATCGATGAAAGAGTCTAACCAGGGGTAAAGTGTATTTTGGAAAAAAAGTCAAAATAGCCTAGCAACGGGCGCAAATTTTTCAAATTCAAAATTAAAACTCTGGGAAAAATATAAAAAACTGAGGAATTAAAATATAATTCAGCAAATTTCCTGAAACAGATTGAAATTTTGAGATTAAGAGTTAAAGCTACAAAAAATCGACATCTTTATCGCAAACAAATTTTTTGAAATTCCAAGGAAACAAATAAGCATTTCGAGACTCTAAATTCGGGACAAAGTCAACAATCCTAGGGAAAAAAAAAAGAAAAAAAATCATAAATTTGAGTCTGCCTAAATTTTAGAGAAGAACGTACAAATTGAAATTGTGGCCAGAAATTCAGAAAATAAACTGAAACCCGGAGAGAACATTAAATTAAAAAAAAAAACATCGAATTTTCCATGTGGATTTCAATTTCAAAAGAAATTCCGAATTTTATTTTAAAAAATTTCGAAGTGTATTAATTTTGAAAAAGGTCGAAATTTTCATAAAAAGTAAAAACTTTCACAGACAAAAATCTTAAATAGGGAGAAAATTGAATAAAGTCGGGATTTGACAACTGAAATGGTCAAAAAAAAAATCAAAATTTCGAAAAACTTCAAAACTTTAACAAACTCGAATTTTGAAAAAAAAATAAAATTCCTAAAAAACGAAAATTAAAAAGGGGAAATTTTTAAAAACAATCGAAACATTTTTAAAAAGTCGAAATTTTGTATGTTATGTTGTATTTTGTATGTTGTATGTTGAATGTTGTATGCTGTATGTTGTATGCTGTATGTTGTATGTTGCATGTTGCATGTTGCATTTTGTATGTTGTATGTTGTATTTTGTATTTTGTACTTTGCATTTTGTATTTTGTATGTTGAATGTTGTATGTTGTATGTTGTATGTTGTATGTTGTATGTTGTATGTTGTATGTTGTATGTTGTATGTTGTATGTTGTATGTTGTATGTTGTATGTTGTATGTTGTATGTTGTATGTTGTATGTTGTATGTTGTATGTTGTATGTTGTATGTTGTATGTTGTATGTTGTATGTTGCATGGTAGACCCGTATTGACCGGAAATATTATGTTTTTTTCAATTTATTTAATATTTCTTCCTCCCAGTTTGAAAATATTTAAATTTTTATGGTTTGTTGACAATTTTCTAAACAGTTTTTAAAATGCGACTACGTGATACTTAAATTTATTAAAAACGTCACTTCATGACAGTTCACAAATTAAGAGGTTAGTTATTTTACATAGAATGGGAATAATGAAAAATAGGAGACCAAAAATTAGATATGGAAAAAGAATGTTTTTTTTGATAAATTAGGAAAATATAAAATACATAAAAAAGTTGTAGCACTGGACATCGATGTTTCGCTCTCAATTGAGCTCGTCAGCAGTTTCAGTTTCTTGTGGATCGGGCTTCAAATATTTAAATTTTTAACACAGTAAATTGATAATGAAACGTCTATTCATGTTAAAGTTTCTTTATTTTTCTTTTTTATATTTTATATGATTATTATTTATATTATTATATTATATTGTTCTCTTTCCATGTTATGCACTGCTGCCGAGCTCAAATGAGAGTGAAACATCGATGCTACAACTTTTTTATGTATTTTATATTTTCCTAATTTATCAAAAAAAAACATTTTTTTTTCATATCTAATTTTTGGTCTCCTATTTTTCATTATTCCCATTCTATGTAAAATGAACTAACCTCTTAATTTGTGAACTGTCATGAAGTGACGTTTTTAATAAATTTAAATATCACGTAGTCGCATTTCAAAAACTGTTTAGAAAATTGTCAACAAACCATAAAAATTTAAATATTTCCAAACTGAGGCGAAGAAATGTTAAATAAATTGAAAAAAACATTGTATGTTGTATGTTGTATGTTGATTTTGTATTTCGCATTTCGTATTTCGTATTTCGTATTTCGTACTTTATACTTTATAATTTATACTTTACACTTTATACTTTATACTTTACACTTTACACTTTACACTTTATACTTTGTACTTTGTACTTTGTACTTTGTACTTTGTACTTTGTACTTTGTACTTTGTACTTTGTACTTTGTACTTTGTACTTTGTACTTTGTACTTTGTACTTTGTACTTTGTACTTTGTACTTTGTACTTTGTACTTTGTACTTTGTACTTCGTACTTTGCATCTTGTATTTTGTAAATTTAAAAAAATATATGAAATTTTGAAAAATGTCGGGATATTCAAAAGAATCGAAATAAGGAAATTTAAAAATCAATTTTGAAAATAAGCGAAAATTTAAAAGGTCGAAATTTTTAAAAATGTTCCAAGTATTCACAAAAATTTGAAATTTTTAAAAATTGTTTTCAAAAAAATTAGTATATATTGTGAAAAACATTTTCCAAAGGTCCAGAATTGAAAAGACTCGAAATTTCCAAAAAAAAGTTCGGAATTTTTAAAATCCTACTATAATTTAAAAAAGTAATATTTTGAAAAAGAATATCAAGATTTTCAAAAGTCAACATTTTGAAAATAAGGTGAAATTTTAAAAACTGAAAAATTTTGATATTTTAAAAAATCGAAATTTTGAGAAAAAGAAATTTTTGAATTAATGTCGAGATTTAAAAAAAATCAAAATTTGCAGAAAAACTTGGGAGACAGTCAAAATTAAAAAATAGTTTTGAAGTTTACAGTAAATCGAAATTTTGAAGAATAGCTAAACTTGAAAAAAATGTAGAAATTACTTACGAAGGATACAAATTACAAAAAAAAAACACAAATTCGAAAATTGTTGAAAAGGCAGAACTTTTTAAAAAATCGAAACATCTAAAAAAATCAAAATTTTTTCGGATGTCCAAATTTCGAAACAAGTCGACATTTTATAGTCGTAGTGCAATAAGAAAAAGTCAAACTTTCAAAAACTTGACAATTTAAAAAAATATAAGAATTTTCGAAAACACTGGTAACTTAAGTAAAAAATATCTAACTTAACAATGAAAGGAAATTTGAAAAAATAATAAAGCAATTTTTAAAAATTTGAATCTTCAAATAGAAATTTTTGGAAAAATTTTGATACCTGAATTGAGTCTAACGTTTGAAATAAATCGAAATTTGGAAAAAAAGTCAATGTTTTAAAAAATACGAAATTTTCAAAAAGTTGAGAGGTAAAAACACAAAATGTAAAAAAACCAAAATTTTTAAAAACGTTTAAATTTGGAAGAAATCAACTAACTAGAAATCAAGAAAAGGTGAAACTTTGAGAAAGGGGACATTTTTTAGGTCGTAATTCTGGAAAAACGAATTTTTGAAGAAAAAGTCGAAATTTTCAAAAAAAAACTACATTTTAAATAAATCAAAATATTCAAGTAATCCAAAAAAAATTGAAATGGGCGATGTTCGAATTAAAGTTATCAACTATGCCGATCTTTAATTTGTTAAAAAAGGACTTAATCTATTTGATCTGTCAAATTCTTCGACTTCTGATGAATTTTAAGTCTAAATTAGCACTAAAAAATTCAAAATATCTACAAAAGATCGAAATGCAAAGTTTAAAAATTTGGGAATTGTTTGATTCAAAATTTCGACCTTTGAATATTTTTATATTTTTTATGTCGATTTTTTAAATTGAAAATTTCTGTTATAAATCAAAATTTTTTGAAAAAACTCTTAGTGGCATTGTAAAAATTATTTTTACTAGTCTCGACTTTTCCATAAACTAACAAGCGCAAATTTGGATTTTTTAATTATTTTTGATTGTGCAACTTGACAATAAGTAAAAATTCAAGATGAAGGTGAAAATGCCAGATAATATATTGAAGACAAATTGTATAACAAAAAAAAACAGTATTGTCCAAATTTAAAGTTTAAACTTCATATCAAAAATTAGGTCTAGAAAGTTGCAATACTGGGATTAAGGTTAAAAAATTTCAAAAGGTCAAAAAAATGTTCTCCACATTTGGACTTAAACATCGTATTTTCTAAATTGAAGTCAAAATTTCGCTTTGTGCTCTTTGTCAAAATTCCTATTTGGAATTTAAACTGGAAAATTCTTCAAAATTTCGACTTTATTTTTAAGCTTCTTAGTTTAAACTTAAAAATACTCTTTTTTTTAAATGTCAGCCTTAAAATTGACATTTAGCTAGGTCTCGAATTCGTTTTATACAATTCGTTAAAAATTTCCAATTTAGAAAGTCAGATTCTCCAAAAATAAAATTAAAATTTTCAAAACAGGCAAATTTTTTGAAAAGTCCAAGTTACAAAAATTCGAAGTTTCGAGATAATGTCAACATTTAAAATTTTTTTTTAAAAGTCAGCATTTTCAGAAAAAGTCGAAATGTTGCAAAAGATGGTAATTTTGAAACAAGAAATAAAATTTCAAAAAACTTCCTTCGAGAAATAATAAAAAATTTGATTATAAAAAGTAGAAACTTTCAAAAAAAGTGAAACTTTTGAAAAAAGTTCGAAAATCTCAAAAATGTCGCAATTTTGAGAAAAATCTAATTTCACAAAAAGGTGAAAATCAAGAAAAGTCAAATATTTCAAATAAAAAAGCAATGTAAAGAAAGTATAAATTTTTAAAAAAAAGGTCGAAATTTTCAAAAAATGTCAACATTTCGAGAACTGGTTAAAGTTTGAAAAAAAAGAGGATATTTTCCAAAAAAATACAAATATTTCGATATAACCAAAGGTCTAGAAAAAAATCAAAACTTCGAGGACAGTCAGAATTTTAAGAAATGATCATAATTTTGTGTGAAAATTCCCAAAAATCTCGGAAATACATAAATCAAAATTCAAAAGGCAAAACTGTAAAAAAATGTTGAAATTTTGTATGTTGTATTTTGTATGTTGTACGTTGTACGTTGTACGTTGTACGTTGTACGTTGTACGTTGTACGTTGTACGTTGTACGTTGTACGTTGTACGTTGTACGTTGTACGTTGTACTTTGTACTTTGTACGTTGTACGTTGTACGTTGTACGTTGTACGTTGTACGTTGTACGTTGTACGTTGTACGTTGTACGTTGTACGTTGTACGTTGCACGTTGTACGTTGTACGTTGTACGTTGTACTTTGTACTTTGTACTTTGTATTTTGTACTTTGTATTTTGTATTTTGCATTTTGCATTTTGTATTTGAACTGAATCAGCTTACACACCTTTAGAGAGTTCGTACAGATTACAGAATGATGTTTTGTTCAAATTCGTTGATACATTTAACAGATGTGCAGACAGACAGACAGACAAACACACTTCCTCATTTAGTCAGTCATTATCAGGCGCATCATCCTGAGCAATGATGAATTAAAAGAATTCAGCTTTTCCTTTTTTTGGAACTCTAAAAAGAACCGCATAAAACATAATCAAGGATGGGTTTAAAAAAAAACAGAAATTGGAACCATACTAAGCCCTTTTATTCTTTCATCTGCAGGTCAACACTAAAGCTTAACCGTTTGTTTTTTTTTTCTGAACATACCGTCGTTATTTTATTGCATGCACAACTATAACTAATCTCATAAATCGTTGATAATGTCGACAATTAAAAACCGCCGAAAACTACCAAAAGTATAACAAATTTTATGAAACATAAGTGTAGCAGAACACTTAATGTTTGACTTCCTGGCTTTGTTAAATCATTGTTTAACCTAGAAAAAAAGTGATGCACAAAAATCGATTATCCAGCTTAATTAGACCATTACTTAGTGATATTTTTTATACGAACTAATAAAAATATGAAACAAATTCGTTACTGTTTTCGAGTAGTAAACTGAACGCTTATTAGTCCAATTTTCATAGTGCATTACAACATCATGTAATTTATGCAAGTATTATTTTTAAATTCTCTCAGAAGTTGCGGTCATCTGTCACAACAATGAATGCAGCATGATTGGAAACTGCAACTTGCCACTATTCAAAGAGATTATAAAATCAAAACAGCAGCCGACTGCTTTTATACACATACAAGCCTACCTTGATGTGTTTAAATGCTCCTCAAACATAACGGAAATTAACGCCAGCCGAAGCAGCAGCAAAAACAAAACACCACAAACGAAATAACCTTAAGAAGTCGAAACGTACCTGTCAATAGTTTAATCTTCTTTCACAAAACATAATCCACACTACACACAATTTAAACCTAAAGCACGAAACCAGACCAATGCACCTTACCAAAAAGAAAATCACGTCATAGACATGTTAATTCATTAATCGTTAATTTTCGTTCAGGTAAAACTCTGTTTAGCGGTATGGTATGACGCGAACTCTATAGCTGCGGCGTGACCGAACCTCGACTCGAAACCCGCTGGTGGATGTAAGGTGAAGAGGCGAGGTCGTAGAGGCGTGCGCTGGCGCACATCATTCGGGGTGAGAGCTTCCAGCTCGTCAGGGTTGGCGATGACGCCGCCACCGACGTCAGAAGGGATTCAGGATTCAGGCGTCCCTGGCCCCTAGTCGCACACCCAAGTGCCTTGATCCTTCTTACATACAGACGATTTGGAATTAGAGGATCTATCTTATAAAATTTATAACTCGAACGGTGAAATATTGCATACAAAGTGTGCCGCGAATAAGACGATTACTAAAGTTTCCTCGTCCAAGATTAAGAGGAAGTTTCAACAAACTTTTGCACTCTAACGTATAATGTCGATAGCTCGATGTGTTCATTCGAAAGAATCGGAGAATCGAGGGAAGAACTTTAATTTTGGTGGAACGGTCTGGTCTTTGGTTATCTTCAAACATAATAACATCTCTCTGAAGATGATAGCTTAGCTAGAGCAACCTTTGTTGTGTTTTTTAATCTTTCTTGGTTCCAGGGGACAAACATTTGTTATTCAATTATCGAAAGGAGAAATTTTCAAAAATATTTGAAAATTTGAAAAACAGTCGAAAACGGTCAGAAATTTCAAAAAAGTCAACAGTCGAAATTTAAAAACAGTTTTGAAAAAAAGATCGCTTACATTTTGAGGAAAGTCAAAATTAAAAAAAATGAATGTTTGCAAAATTGCAAATTTTGAAAAATGGTTAACATTTGAGAAAAATCGATTTTTTTAAGGATATAGCTTACAAGTTATGATTCTTCAAAAAAGTGAACATTTTCAAAAGAAAAGTTTAAATTTCGTAAGAAGTCGAAATTTAAAAAATAATAAAAACAAAAATTCCGACATTTCAAAATATTCGAAATCTTGACAAAAATTTGGAAAAAAAGCCTAGGAATTTTCAAGTGTAGTCATTATTTTCAAAAAAGTCGAAATTTTCAATTAAAGTTAAAATTTTGAAAGAAGGCAAAATTTTAAGATAACTCGAAGGTCTCAAAACAATTTTAAAACAAGGAAACAGTTTATTTTAAAATAAAATAGAAATTTGGAAATAATTCAACCTTTCAAAATAAATTTCAATTTTTAAAAAATGAAAATTTGAAAAGAATTCGAAGTTGTCAAAGTCAAATTTACAGAAAATTCAAAATTTTTTAAAAAGTTGAAATTTTGAACAAAATCAAAAATTACCAGACAAGTCGAAGTTTGAAAAATAAGAAATTTTAGGTAAACTTGAAACCTTGAAAAAAAAGTAGATTTTGTTAGTAAAAAGTCGAAATTTTAAAAAATGTTAAAGTAAAATCAAAATTTTGAAGTTGAATTAAAATTTTGAAAAAATTCCACCATTCAAATAACACATTTTTAAAAAAAGTCAAAAGTTGAAATATTGAAAAAAATCAAAATTTTAAGATAAGTCGAAAGTTTCAAACCAATTTCAAAACAAGAAAACAGTTTATCTTAAAATAAAATAGAAATTTTAAAAGAATCCAACCTTTCAAAAAATATTTGAATTTTTAAAAAATACCAAAAATTTGAAAAAAATCAAACTTGTCAAAATCAAACTTACAAAAAATTCCAAAATGTTTTAAAAGTTTAAACTCTGCTGAAAATCAAAAATTACCAGAAAAGTCGAAATTTGAAAAGTAGGGAACTTTAGGTAAAATTGAAACTTTGAAGAAAAAAATAGATTTTGTTAGTAAAAAGTCAAAATTTTGAAAAATGTTGAAGTAAACTCAAAATCTTGAAGTTAAATTAAAATGTTGATAAGATCCCACCATTCAAATAGCACATTTTCAAAAAAATTCAGAAGTTGAAATATTGGAAAAAATCAAAATTTTAAGATAAGTCGAGAGTCTCAAACCAATTTCAAAACAAGAAAAAAGTTTATTTTAAAATAAAAAAGAAATTTTGAAAGAATCCAACCGTTTCAAAAAAAATTTGAATTTTAAAAAATACCAAAAATTGAAAAAAAAATCGAAGTTGTCAAAGTCAAACTTACAAAAAATTCCAAAATGTTTAAAAAGTTTAAACTCTGAATAAAATCAAAAATTACTAGAAAAGTCGAAATTTGAAAAGTAAGAAATTTTAGGTAAAATTGAAACTTTGAAGAAAAAAATAGATTTTGTTAATAAAAAGTCAAAATTTTGAAAAATTTTGAAGTAAAATCAAGATTTTGAAGTAAAATTCAAAATTTTGAAGCAAAATCAAAATTTTGAAAAATCCCACCATTCAAATAACACATTTTCAAAAAAAGTCAGAAGTTGAAATATTGAAAAAAATTGAAATTTTAAGATAAGTCGAAAGTCTCAAACCAATTTCAAAAGAAGAAAACAGTTTATTTTAAAATAAAATAGAAATTTGGAAAGAATGCAAAATTTCAGAAAAAAGTAATTAATCTTACATATTCGTCTTTTTTCTTTCTTAAAAAAAGGACGAATTTTTTAGAGTTTTTGTTATTAACTTCAGGTTTTTTCGAATTCCTGCATTTTATTTAAAATCTATAACCTAAAATTGCAATTCCCTTTTTAAAATTTTGACTAAAAGTTGTGACTTTTTCTCAAATTTGAGGACATTAATCTCTGCTTCGACTTTTTCCTCGAAATTTTGACTTTAAATTCGAACTTAAAAAATTGACAATTGGACGACTTTCCAAATTTTAACAAAATTTTGGAAAATTGAAATACAAACCTTGTCCCCTGGAACCAAGAAAGATTAAAAAAGGGTTGCTATAACGCGTTTCGATAGCCAAGGTATCATCTTTAGAAAGATGATAGCTTGGTTCAGTACCTTTCTGAAGATGATAGCTTGGCACAGCATTAGAGAGATATTGTATCTCTCTGAAGATGATAGCTGGCACAGTATCTCTCTAAAGATGAGAGCTTGGCTATCGAAACGCGTTAGAGCAACCTTTGTTATGTTTTTTAATCTTTCTTGGTTTTAGGGAACAAGAAAAATTGTATCTCTCTGAAGATGATAGCTTGGCTCAGTATCTCTCTGAAGATGATAGCTTGGCTATCGAAACGCGTTAGAGCAACCTCTGTTATATTTTTTAATCTTTCTTGGTTTCAGGGGACAAGAGATACTGTATCTCTCTGAAGATGATAGCTTGGCTCAGTATCTCACTAAAAATGTTAGCTTGGCACAGTATCTCTCTGAAGATGATAGCTTGGCTATCGAAACGCGTTAGAGCAACCTTTGTTACGTTTTTTAATCTTTCTTGGTTTTAGGGAACAAGAAATACTGTATCTCTCTGAAGATGATAGCTTGGCACAGTATCTCTCTGAAGATAACTTGGCTATGGAAACGCGTTAGAGCAACCTTTGTTGTATTTTTAAATTTTTCTTGGGGCAAAATTTCGAGAAAATGGTCGAAATATCAGGATTGTAAAAAAATATCGAATTTTGACGAATAAAATCGGAATTAAAAAAAGGACGAATTTTGAAAGAAATTAGTCGAAATTTTCAGAAACGAATTTTGTCGGAAAGGGACGAATTTCGACAAAAAAAAATGAAATTTTGCATAGAAAGTAAAATTTGGAGAAAAAGTCAAATTTTGAGAATAGTCGATTACCAGAAAGAGGAATTTTAAACAAATGATCGAAATTTTGAAAAATTGACCGAATTCGAGAAAGAAGTTGAGATTTCGAGGTAATTGCCATTTCGAAAAAAGACAAATTTTGACAGAAATTTTGAAACTTCTAAAAAAAGACGAATTTCAAAGAAAAAGTCGTCATTTTCAGAAATATTAAACATCGGATTTTGAAGTAAACATAAAATTTGGAAAAAACTGAGATTTTCAAAATGAGAAGGTTTTACAAAATACCAAAATAATAGAATTTCCAAAAAATGATGAACTTTGAGAAGACAGTCGATATTTCATGAAAACCTTCGAAATTGGGGAAAAAATCGAAATTTTCCACAAAAAGTCACTTTTTAAGTCGCATTTTGCGATTAAAAAATTGTTGAAAACGATAGTCGAGTTTCACAAAAACAGCCAAATTTTGAAGAAACAAACTGAATTTTGAATAAAAAGACAAAAATTTCGTATGTAAATTTTGAAAAAATCTAGATTTCGAGACAAAAATTTTGAGAGAGCAGTTGGTATTTCCAATAATATAAAAGATCGGATTTTGAGATAAAGATTAAATTCTAAAATAGATGTATTTTGAGAAAAATATCGAAATTTTCTCAAATTTCGAAGAAAAAATCGAAATTTCATCAAATTTCTAAAAAAAATCAAAATTTCCTTGAATTTCGAAGAAAAAAAATCGAAATTTCCAAAAAACAAAAACGAATTATGAAAGAGTAACTAAAATTCAAGAGAAAGATCTAAACTTCAAGAATAAGGTCGAAATTAGGAAACAAAGTTTGAAATATCGAGGAAATTTAGTAAAAATTCTAAATTCCCCAGAAATAATCAAATTTTGTCGAAATTTCAAAAATGGGATAATTTTGCGATTAAAAAAATTGTTAAAAAAAATAGTCGAGTTTTAGAAAAAAGGCCGAATTTTGAAGAATAAGACCAAATTTCGAGAAAAAATGTAAATTTTGAAAAAAAAATCTAGATTTCGAGATGAAGACAAATTTTGAGTGAACAGTTGATATTTCTAGTAATATAAAGGATCGGATTTTGAGATAAAGGTTAAATTTTAAAATAGATGTATTTTGAGAAAAATATCCTCAAATATCGAAAAAAAAATCGAAATTTCCTCGAATTTCAAAGAAAAAAATCGAAATTTCGTCGAATTTCGAATAAAAAAATCAAAATTTCGAAAAACAAAAACAAATTATGAAAGAATAACTAAATTTCAAGAGAAAGATTTAAACTTCAAGAATAAAATCGAAACTAGGAAATAAAGTTCGAAATTTCGAGGAAATTTAGTAAAAATTTCGAATTCCCCAAAAATAATCAAATTTTGTCGACATTTCAAAAAATGGTCGAATTGTCAGAAAATGTCGAAATTCTCCAGTTGATTTATTTATTTTCTTTTAACTGTTTAAGTCAGTGGGAGACAAGTGCCCCACCCTGTCAAAATTTTGAGAAGCAAGTTGCAGTTTCCGGAATGTTAGATTTAAAAAAGCAGCCCAAAGAAAATTCTCTAAGAATGTTTGCCTATTTATAAAAAATCATTTATTTATTCCAATTTTTAATTCGATATTTAGATTTTTTCAGGTTGAAACTCAGATATTTAAAATTAAATGAAATTTCGAGTTTGAAGTAAACTAAAAGAAAATTCAAATTTTTAATTAAAATGAGTGGACATTTTGATATAAAATGGGAGGAGTTCTAGAAACAAAGAGTTCTGAACTTAAATTTGCTACCAGAGGAAAATTGAAATTTCGGGATCAACGACAAAATTTTTAGAAAAACATCGAAATGTCCATTTGAAAGTTGAAATTATAGAAACAAAACAAGAATTTTCCAATTTTTTTCACAGGCTTCCAAATCTATATATTTTTTTATAATCTTGAAGTTCCAGCTAAAAAATCAAAATATCTAGAGAAAATTCCAATAATACAGTTAACCTCGAAATTAAAGCTGAAATTTTGAGAGGTAATTCGAAATTCTGAGGGTTTTTTCTCATCAGTAGGAACTTGCAACTTTATTCCACAAATTGCTTTAATTAAGAAATTTTGAATTTTCCATTTGAAATTTTGATTTTTATTTCTAAAATTCGATCTGTTTTGTAAATTTCGTTTTTTGTTTTTTCCTTCGATTTAAAAATTTATTTATTTTTTTAAGTTGCTAGGTTGCTCTTTTCTGTGCATATTTCCATTTTAATCACGAAATCTGGAGTTTCTAAAAATTTTAGATTTTTAAATATTATACGTTATACATTTTTACCTTAATTTATTTCAATTTTTATAATTCGACTTTTCTGGATATTGTGACTTTTTCAGAAGATTCTATTTTTGAAAATTTCAACTTATTTCCGAATTCTTTGCATTTTTAAATTTTTCGTAAAGGTTCGAGTTTTTCTCGAATTTTTTTTATTATCAAATTTTTACTTTCGTCTCAATATTGGAGCTTCTCTTGAAAATTGTGAATATATTCTAGAAATTTCGAGCTTTTACTCGACATTTCGAATGAATTCTTCAAAAATCATTTTATTTTTTCGAAAACCATTTTCACTGGTATTTGTAATTTTCCCAAAAATGTCGTTGTCTTTAAATCGTATTTTCCAGAAATTTCAACTTGTTTTTGAAAATACGTTTCATTCTCGAAATTTCGATTAGATACCTCAAAAATTCGACGTTTTATTTCTGGAAATTTCCTCTTGAAACTCAACTTTTTTTAGAAATTTCGATTTTTCCTTAAAATTCGGTTATTACCTCAAATTTATATCAAAATTTTAATTTTGGTGGAACGAACTGGTCCTTGGTTATCTTCAAAAATGGAAGAGAGACCTTCTTTCTGAAAATGAATGCTTGGCTGTCGAAACGCGTTAAAGCAACCTTTGTTGTGTTTTTAATCTTTCTTGGTTTCAGGGGACAAGATTTGTATTTCAATTTTTGAATTTTTAATTTAAAAAAAACTAAAACTTTCGTGAACAAATACTTTGCTGATATTTCGAGAAAGAGATATCTTGTAAATTTGAGATTATGCCAAAGTTTAAATCAGGTAAAAATTTCGAACGAAATGTATTTGGAAATTGCACTTTTTTTCTAAATTTGACTAATTTTGAAAATTGCGAGTCTTTTTTTAACTAAATTCGACTTATTCTTTTTTAAAATTATGATATTTTTGAAAGGTTTGATTTTTATTCATTCTTTTGTAAGTTGTGTCTTTTTGTGGCCATAAATATCTCAAACGCCTCCCCCTGAATTAAATCCTGCCGACGCTCATGAATACTGGTTTTGTCATATCGAGTAATATTTACTCCATTACACTTTGTTAAACAAATCTAGTTTACTACGACGGAAATTTTATTATTTGCCTGATTTCAGAATGATGTTTTGTTCAAATTCGTCATTACATTCGTACATACATTTAGCTGCTTCGCTAATACAGGGTGTTACAAAAGTCCGGGCCGCTACTTCAGGAGCATATTCTACACATTAAAATATGAAAAATGTTGAAATACATTTTTTTCTTTAAATTGCCTCCTAACGGAGATATGACCATTTAAAGATGGCGCCCCTAAAGTGGTTTTTTTACTACAAAAAGTTAACGGTTAGTAGCAAAGTCATGAAATTGGGCAAGCAGTTAAAGAATTGGATTAGGCATATTCTCATGTAACATATTTTTTAAATAAGCAGTAGTGTGGTGTGTAGGGGGTTGCCCGCGATTATTTTTTGCCGTAACTTTTTTGTATTGCAATATTTCGACACAAAAGTGCCATAATCGTAAAAAGCAACATTTTTTATACAAAATAGGTACTCTTTCTCAAAGTCGCTAAAAGTAACCGTTTCCGAGAAAAGGCGTTTAAATAATCCTATCCCGGCTTCGAAATTTTAACTAATTTGTATAAGAAAAAATAAGTTGGTCATGCAAACTGATCGTAAAGAAAACAATTGTACTTGACAATATCTGCCAGAGATTGACGTTGTGTCACTGATAAAATTTGGTCGTAAGCTGTAAACTTTAGCAGTTTTTGTTGTCAATAGTAAGTGTAGTAGTTTTTTACCTTTTCATTATTTTGATAAAATGGACTATTCAAATCAAGAAATGGCCGATATGCATTTAATGTACGGGCTTGCAAATTGTAATCGTGCTGAAGCAAGACGGCTTTGTGCTGAACGTTTTCCTAATAGACACCTACCAGGAGAAAAATTGTTCCAGAAAATTCATGCTCGTTTATGTGAAACAGGAAATTTTGTTTTCAAAGGCGAACGTGTTGGAAGGCCAAACGCAGAAGTTGCTAATTTAGAGGAGCGTGTGCTTCAGCGAGTTGAAGAAGATCCATGTGTCAGCACTAGACAACTTGCTTTAGCCGAAGGAGTAAATCACGTAACTATCTGGCGAATTTTGAAATTTTACCAATTTTACCCCTATCATTTTCAAAGAGTGCTGATTATCCTCCAAGAATAGAATTTTGCAACTGGCTATTGCATAAGATCGCTGAAAATGAGAACTTTCCATCGCTCATATTATTTACGGACGAAGCGGGTTTTACCAGAAACGGGATACTTAACTTTCACAACATGCATCAGTGGCAAGTTGAAAATCCCAATGCAGTTATTCAGTCGAGACATCAGCAACATTTTTCACTTAACATTTGGGGAGGAATAATAGGGGACTCTATAATTGGACCGTTTTTTTTACCTCATAGGTTAACAGGAGCATCATATAGACATTTTTTGCAAACAGAGTTACCCGTGTTACTTGAAAATGTTCCACTCATAACGAGACACCGAATGTGGATAATGCACGATGGGGCACCTGCCCATTTTAGTGCAGTTGCTAGGGAATTTTTGAATAACAACTATCATCAACGATGGATAGGTCGAGAAAGTCCGATACCATGGCCAGCTAGGTCTCCTGACCTCAACCCACTCGATTTCTACTTATGGGGACATCTAAAGCAGATCGTCTACTCCACACCAGTTGACAATATCAATGATCTTCGTGAACGAATTGAAAATGGGTTCAACCAGATTCACAATACACCAGGCATTTGCGAAAGAGTAAGGAGTTCCCTTAGAAGACGAGCCGAGCAATGTATTGCTGCAGGGGGCAGTAATTTCGAACACTTGCTTTGATTTTTTTTTCTTAATTTTGTACTATTTTTATATCAATGCAGTTAGCAGTGGATAAATTAGAAATTTGCAAAACGAATTCTAATAAATGCAACAATTTTGTTTAAACGCTTTTTTCTCGGAAACGGTTACTTTTAGCGACTTTGAGAAAGAGTATCTTTTTTGTATAAAAAATGTTGCTTTTTACGATTATGGCACTTTTGTGTCGAAATATTGCAATACAAAAAAGTTACGGCAAAGAATAATCGCGGGCAACCCCCTACACACCACGCTACTGCTTATTTAAAAAATATGTTACATGAGAATATGCCTAATCCAATTCTTTAACTGCTTGCCCAATTTCATGACTTTGCTACTAACCGTTAACTTTTTGTAGTAAAAAAACCACTTTAGGGGCGCCATCTTTAAATGGTCATATCTCCGTTAGGAGGCAATTTAAAGAAAAAAATGTATTTCAACATTTTTCATATTTTAATGTGTAGAATATGCTCCTGAAGTAGCGGTCCGGACTTTTGTAACACCCTGTATATTGAGCAGCAAAGATCCGCCCTATTGCCTTAGATGACGCTGTTGGACCGTTATAATGAAATAATTCTACCTGTAAAGAATGTTAAGATTGGGCTCTATCGTTAAATTTCGCTGTTGCCGCTGTGAAATCACTCAATTTACATAATAAACGAAGAAAAGTTATTTATTCGTTCTAGATATAATATTTCTTAATATTTTGATTTTTTAATAAAGTTTATTGCTTGTTTTGTTTTGAGCTATAGGTGAATTTGATGTCAGGTTATAGGATACCCCCTTATGCACTTTTGATCAACTACGAAACTGAGAATTAATTTAAACATAAAAGAAAATGTTTCTTTGATATATTCTACAACTTTGGTCGATAAAGTATATCTATGTGTAGTCAAGAAACTCATAAAACTTGATTCAGCAATGAAAATGTGGGTTTCTGTTTGAAATAACAAGAACGTGCCTACCCTCGAGCAAGGAAAATTGAATGCTCCACAATGGAAAGAACGGAAAGACTAACGTTTTTAATACAATTTGATTTTACAACCGAGGAAGGTTAAATTGGATTGTTTTATTGTCACATTCGAGTTTTAAGGACAAAATGTGTTTCCTTTAACCGCAAGTATTAAAAAAAGGTTACACTTGAAACATTTTACACAGGGATTGAGTATTGATATAGTACATGATCCTTATATTGATATTTAATGCTAAGTTGGTGGAAAAACTGTCCCCAATCACATTCGTTAAATTTGTTTTGTTTTAGTGTTTTTAATTGTTGTAGTGTTTTATTTATTGGTTTTAATCAGGGCATCGAACCACTGTTTTTTTTCGCTCCGGTTTTCGGTTTTCGTTCCGGGAAAAAAATCATATCGGTTTCGTTCCGGTTTTCGTTCCGACAAAAATAGAGGTTTTTTCCAGATTTCGGTTCAGTTCCGGTCATTCGGTTCAGTTCCGGTTCAGTTTAAAATTTTAAAATTTTAAAATTTTTAAAATCAAATAAAAATAAAAAGGTCAATTTCAAAACATCAGAGCACGGTAACTCAGTATGTCCACCATACCAGAGGCGAAACTCTTCTTTGTACCAATTTTCAATTCAGAAGAGTTTCGCCTCTGGTATGGTGGACATACTGAGTTACCGTGCTCTGATGTTTTGAAATTGGCCTTTTTATTTTTCTTTTTTGCATATTCCCTCATATTCCTCTTTTCATCTATTTTTCTTTCTTTGTTCCTGAAGAAGCCCCCTACTATGGTGGGCGAAACATCGAACACTTTTGGTAGTTCTTTGACACGGTCCAATCCCGGAAGAAGTATATCCTGTATTACTGCTAATGCTTAAAATTTGAAGCAAATATTTCCAGATTTTTCGAGTTTAATAATTACAGACTGAAACTCTGGATTCTGGGTTGATTTTGAGCTCAAACTTCAAAAATACCTCTAACTTTGTAAAAAAAATTGGTGATACCCGCGCTTTCGCCCAGGTGAAAAAAGAGAAAAGACCCTTTGGTTATATACTTTTTGAAAGTTGCGACTTTTCTGAAGAATTCAATTTTTTTTGAAAATTTTGATTTATTTCGAAAATTTCGACAATAAAAACCCACTTTTCCACAAAGTCGATCCTTTCTCGTTCCACTTCCAAATTTTCGAAATTTTAACTTGATTTTGAAAATTTCGATTTTTTTCAAAATTTGGATTTTTTGAATATTCCAAATTCCTCAAAACTCTGTCCTATTTGGTTGGTTTTGATTTTTTTTAACATTTTACTTTTATAACTTTTGTTCTTCCTAAAGATTTTATTTTTTGAAAATTTCAATTTTTTTTGGAAATTTGAAATTGATCTTGAAGTTTGAATGTTTGAACTTATTTTTGTAAATATCAGAAACTTCGGACTCGAAATTTCATCTTTTTTTAGCAAATCTATTTTTTTAAGACAATTCCTTTTAAAAATTTGAATTTTTTCAAAGCTTAAACTTTTTGCAAATATCGATTCTCTCGAGTGTTTGCTTTTTTTTCTTCACTTTTCACATTTTCGCAAAATTCTGACTTTCTAAAAATGATTGCTTTTTGAAAAGTCTGCTTTCGATTTTTACAGAAAGTTCTAAAACATTTTTCGATTTCTTTAAAGCATTTCGTCTTTATATTTTGAAAATTTTAAAATTCAAATGTTTTTTTAGCTTCCACTTTTTTCAAATGTTTATTTATTTTATTAATCGCAAGACTTTTTCATGTTGACCTTGCTTTAGGATTTTAATCTATTCTTTAAATTCTGAAATTTTCAAAAATCTTTACACATAATTTCGATCTTTTCTCCTTATTGTTTTTTTTTCAAAATGTTGATTTTTTCTGTAAATTTAATGATGTTGAAAACTGACTCTTAAAAATTTCTGGTTTTTTTGAATTTTTGACCTTGGTCCAGCTTTTGACAATTTCTCAAAGCTTTGATCTTTTTTTAAAACTAAGATTTTTTTTTAAATTTCGACTTTTTTTCGAAGTTTCGGCTTTTATGTAGTAAACTGAACTTTTATTTCAAAAATTAGATTTTCCTTTAATTTTTGTTTTTCGAAAAATTAAATTTTTCTCAAAATTTCGACATTGTTAACACTTTCGAACCTTTTTTAGAATTAAGACTCTTTTGAAAATTTCGACCTTTTATCATGAAAATTTTGACTTTTTCTCGATGCTGTAACTTTTTCAGAATTTGATTTTTTTGGAAAGTTTCCTTTTTTTCAAAATGTTGACTTATTGCAAAAAATCTGACAACACAAAGCTTTTTTCTTAAAATTTCAACTTTATTCAAAATTTTGGATTCTTTACAATATGATTGTAACATATTGTAACATATTGAAACATTTTTTTTTGTTGGAAATTTCCGCTTTAGTTCAAATTTTTTATTATTTCTCGAAATTTTCACTTATTCTTTTGATAATTCCGACTTTTTCCGAAAATTGCCACTTTTCTCAAAATTGTTATTTTTTTGAAATATTTGAATTTTTTCAGGATTTTAATCTTTCTTGAAAATCTGTACTTTTTATCATCTAAATTGGGACTTCTTTCGAAGTTAAATATAGCTTCATCCAAAATTTAAATTTTTTTCGAAATTTCCATTTTTTTTGTAAAAGTTCGAGTTTTTGTGATAACTTTGACATTTCTTTAAAATTCGCCTGTTCCAGAACTTTTTTAATTTTGCTGGAGAATCTAATTTACAACATTACCAATTTTTAAATTTTAAACCAATCCTATAAAACGAATTTAAGACTTAACTAAATTTCGATTTTAAAGCTGCCAAAATTTTGGAAATTTTATATGATTATATTGAAAAATTTTTTTTTTGGAAGCCTTTAACTTTTTTTTTGGAAATTTCCACTTTAGTTCAATTTTTTTACTATTTCTCGAAGTTTTAACTTATTTTTTGATAAATAGGACTTTTTCCCGCAAATTTTTATTTTTGTCAAAATTGCAACTTTTTAAAATATTTGAATTTTCTCAGGATTTTAATTTTTTTTGAAAATTTTTACCTTTTATCATCAAAATTGGGACTTCTTTCGAAGTCAAATATATAAAAATTGAATTTTTTTTCAAAATTTTCACTTTTTTTTCAAAAGCTCGAGTTTTTGTGATACCTTCGATATTTTTTCAAATTTCGCCCGTTTCAGAAATTTTTTAATTTTGCTGAAGGATCTAATTTTCAAAATTATCAATTTCTAAATTTTGAATGAATTCTACAAAACGAATTTAAGACTTAATTTCGATTTTAAAGCTGCCTAAATTCAAAACAATCTGAAAAAATCGTAACTTCGAGGATAAAATCTAAATTTTAAGAAAAAAGTCAAATATAGCGTAAACAAAACCAAATAACAATTGGAAGTTTAAATTAGACATTTTCTAACATGTCATCTTTCAAGTTAACCCTCAAAATTTCGACTTCAATTTCAAGATCCCGGCTTTATATTGAAATATAAATGTTGTATTTTTCTCTTGAAATTTTGACTGAAATTCCCAATTTCTAGGAAAAATTAGAAATAGCGAGATTTTATCGCAAATTTAGAGAAAAAAAGCCAAAACTGGTAATTTTGGGAAGTTTTATGAAGTTGGTATAGTAAAAAAATCATTATAATTTAAAATTTCAAGAAAAAAATTGGCATATTTAAAGTAAAGTGAAATTTAAAGGAAAACATTCAAGAAAACTCGAAATTTTTATTAATAACTTCAAAAAATGGAGGTATCAGATTACAAAAGGGAAAATCTAAGAGAGAGAAAAAAAAACAAATTTTGAGTGTTTGTTTTGAAGTAAAAGTTGGAATTTTTGGAAAAATTCAAATTTGCTAATAAAATTGCCAAGAAACTGGGCTTCAATGAAAAAGACTTCACCACTTGAGTCCATATTTACAATAGCATATAACATTTTTATTTTAAACTCGAAATTTTAGGAAAAAAAAGAGAAATGTTTCGAGAAAAAGGTCCAACGGGTACTACTTGAGTATCTGAAGATGATAGCTTGGCTGTCGAAACGCGTTAGAAAAAACCTTTTTTGTGTTTTTTAATCCTTTTTGGTTTCAGGGGACAACTTTTGCATTTCAATTTTTAAAAAGGTCCAAATTTCAAAAAAGAGCCGAAAATGTTGAAAAAAGGCTATTCAAGTTATACAACTTAAAATTCAACATGGCTTGAAATTTTGAGAATAAAATCAACATTTTTTTAGAAAGATTGTAAATTGTAAGTTTCTAATTAAACTTTCAAAAAAATGTTCTTTAAAATAAACTCGTAATTTTGAGATGAAAGTTACATGAATTTGTGTAAAATTTTAAAAAGGGGAATTCTAAAAAATCCCAGACTTGAGCGTGAAGTAAATATTAAAAAAAAATAAAGTAAAAATTATATTAAGAACATACAAATTCAACGAACCGAAATAAACCGTTATTTTTTCCGTTTCTGTTCCGGTTTTTGTTCCTACAAAAATAACGGTTTTTTTCGGTTTCCGGTTTTCGGTTCATTTCCGGTTCGAAGCCCTGGTTTTAATTAAGAACCAGACTGCTATAGACATAAAGATAAACAATTACCTTTAGGGAAGACATGTCCAAGTCGAAACTTTTCCAGATTTGCTTTGGTACTCGACGTCGACGACGCATCGCTCTTACGCCTGCAAACTTTTCGTCGCTTTTTTTGTTTTTCCGGATTTGATTGCTGGATGGTTGATTCTTTTAACTGTCGATAGCCATCACGGCAATGATTCTTATTATTCGAATGAGGTGAACGGTCTAAAACTAAATCATCAGTCTTGAATATTGGTAAAACGTTTTCGCAACGACTTCTGGGAACGTATATTGCAGAAATACTGGAACAAACAAAATCATATCAATATTTTTGATGCATCGAATCCAAAGTAACCATAGAAATAGTACCTTCTTCGGGGTCGGTAATTATTTGCGAAAATTTCCCTATTTAAAAGTAAATCCTTAGCATATTTGTCTCCATTAGAGGCGTTTCGTTCTAAATTAGGTAAACGCCGAGTATGAGAATTCAGGTACGTTGGTTTATCGAGTTGAAATGAAGATGATTTTTTCAAGATCTTTCCTGCACCGTTACATTTCCTTCCGTCATATTCGGAGGAACTGGAAGATGAATTCGGTCGATAAAGTTTGGTAGTTTGCGCATTTTTCCTAACCGTTGCAGCTTTATTAATTGGTTTTCCCGATTCGCTCATAGATATACTCCGTTTAATTCTCAAGTGTTTTTCGTTTTCCGTAGGATAATTTAACCTATCTGTCTTAGCGAAAGCTCCAACATACGATAAACTGTGCGTTATTGGAGTTTTATTAAATAAGGTTTTCTCCTTTAAGATAAAATTGGAAATCGGAGAATTGCGTCGATTGAGGATATCCGAAGCCATCTTCTCCGAGGCAGATTTGTCGAATTCATCTCCTTTAGCAGCATATACAGACGCCGTATTATTACGCTTTATGCCTTCGGGAGAATTCGATGCATTATCCCGGCAGTCTGAAACGAGCGAGTGATCGCAGTTGCCGTTTTCCGCAATTTCCCGGCCAAGTTCACGCCTCGAGCGTCGGCGTCGATTCGAGTTGTTAAAACTTTCTTCGCTAATTATTAATGTGCCTGCGCTGCAGGTCCTTGTTTTATACCTTTTGTGTGTAAAATGGTTTACCTCGATATTAAAGGCATTATTGTTTGATATAATGTTCTCCGATGTCATCCGTGTTTTGTTCTTTTCAGTCTTCAAAGCTGGAGATTTATCATTTACTTTTTGCTCACTCGACGTCGGAGTTTGCCCTTTTTCAACTGCCGAGATGATAAAGTTTTTATAGCCGTCGATCTCTGCTCTTTTCAAACTTTCTTCGCTGGTTTTCAGCTTTCTTTTGAACACGTCATCGCTCCTTGTTCTTCGGTGCTCGACATCAAATGAACTAGTGTTTTGCTTCGTATACGGGAATAATGAATATCCTGGAACAAAAATCCCTTTTCAGCCTCGCAGAATTACGAAGTTTAATAAAGGCAGCGTAATTGAGATAACTATGCGCTTAGTTTGCAGAAGTTTTCGAAACATTAAATTAACCAAAGCAACGAGCAGTATAATCGTTTACTAAAGTGTGTATTAGCAAAGTATAGATAATGAAATTAGTTGATAATTTAAAACTTGGCTGGAGTGTACATACAGTACTGCGCTAGAACAGACTAATTTATTAAAATGCAGGAGGACATTTTGGCCTTTAAAAATGCCACCACATGCTCGCACAAATTTCACGTAGGGATTTATAAAATAGCACGCAGAAAGAAGTTTATAGATTCCTACTGTGTATCAGCACTTTCAATGGAGAAAATGGTATGTTCTCTACCAGTGAAGTGTTCTCAATGGAAGCTGGGGAAGCACAGCTTTTCTTAACAATGTTGTCTGGCTAACTAAAAGGTTGCTAGTAGGAGTTTCTTTTTCTAAAAATTTTTATTTTTCTATTTTAGAAATTTGTCTTTTTTTTGTCTTTCTCCACATTTCCCAAATTGCATAGTTTCAACTGAAAATGTTTCTTACATAAAATTACTATTCTGTTTTCAAAATATCACACCGTTCTTTTAAAGTAATAATTACTTAAATAGTACTACATCAAACGTATATTAAAAAATAAACAGGAACAAGATAATGCAGTCATACCTCCCTATAACGAACCTCCTTATACCGAATTCCTACGTACTTTTTTACGAAACGAAGCATTTTACCCAAATTTACACATAGACTTACTTCCATTTAACGAACGCAATAGAGAATTTTTGAGCCAAGATTTTCCTAGGCTTAATTGGTTTTTAAATGCTTCTATTCAGAAAAATTTCTTAATTTTCGGGATACCCATAATAACGACTTTAGTTTTTAATTACATTCAGATAAAGTTCCTAACTTTTGAGGTACCCCATGCTATTGACTTTGTTTGGCTGTTAGCACAAAAAGAGATTTTGTTTTTTAGTTGATTTATTGCGCCAGAAGAATAAAAAGAGTATAACTGTAAAAAAAAGTCGAAAAAAAAACTGTAACACTCAGCGAAAAAGTTCAATTGATCAATAGTGTTTGTAATCACGATTTAAAAAAAGAACATCTCCAACAAGTTTGAAATTCCTGCAAGTCTATCAACTTTTACATATGATACGGGTATTTTTAATGGTATCTCCCTATGAGGAAAACCTCTCTATAACAAGTTTTTTTTGTAGGATTTAGAAATTCGTTATAGGAAGGTCTGACTGTATGTGAACCAAAATCTAACAGAATTTTTATTGGAATGAATACTTATTTCACATAACCCTTTTCTCAGGTCAAAAACAAACCCCCTTAAAACCTATCACCCTCAACCTACACTCTTAACATAATCTTAACGTCCTGTGGTAATTATAACCACCTTAACTTAAGTCTTCCTTAAACTGATAACCGAATATGCTACTCCCTGGACATCCAGCTTTTTTTCTATCCTTTCGAGTGTTTGGGCTGAGGTGTCGGTTACAAACGGAATATTTCAATTTTTCAAAAAAAAATTAAATAGTCAAAATTTCGTTTTGAAAATGTCAGGAAGAAAAAAATTTCAATGGAAACGAAAAAGTTTAGAGAAAGGGGTTGAAATTTTGGAAGAAACGCAGGCATTGTAAAAAAAATGAACTCAAAATTTCGAGGAATAGGTATAAAATTTTCTAATTTGATTTTCTTAAGATTTATATGATTTTCTCTCATTGTAAAATTTTCGACCTATTTCTCGACGTTTTCAGTTCATTTTTTTACAATGCCCGCGCTTCTTCCAAAATTTCAACCCTTTTCTCTAAACTTTTTCGTTTCCATTAACATTTTTTTCTTCCTGACATTTTCATCTTAAAATTTTGACGTAAACACCAAAATTTCCACTCTTTTCTCAAAATTTCAGATTAAATTTGGTTTCAAAGTGGCAATTTCACTAACAAAAAAATGGATTAACTTTCAGTGGTTCAAATTTTGGAATTAGGGACAAAATTTTTAGAGTAACCTTGACATTAATAAACTTTTACATGTACTCCGTAACATATTCTGTTTTTCTGCAGATTCCATTTTTTTTTCAAAGTATGTTAAAAATTTGAATAAATGAATGAATTTTCTTAAAAAGGAAAAAGTCTAAGGAAATTTTCTTTGCAAATTTCAGATGCTTTTTTAAATTCGACATTCTCGAAATTGCAACTTGCTTCTCAAAATGTTGACAGGGTGGGGCACCTGTCCCATTCTGACTTAAGCAGTTAAAAGAAAATAAATATTCAACTGGAGAATTGTGACTTTTTCTCAAAATTCTCCCATTTTTCGAAATGTCGACACAATTTAATCATTTCTGGGAAATCCGGAATTGTTACTAAATTTCCTCGAAATTTCGAACTTTATTTCCTAATTTTGATCTTATTCCTGAAGTTTAAATCTTTCTCTTGAAATTTAGTTATTCTTTCATAATTCGTTTGGAAATTTCGATTTTTTTCTTCGAAATTTGAGAAATGTTAATTTTTTTCTTTGAAATTTGAGGAAATTTTTATTTTTTTCTTCGAAATGTGAGGAAATTTCGATATTTTTCTCAAAATATATCTATTTTGAAACTTAATCTTTATCTCAAAATCCGATCCTTTATATTACTAGAGTTCAGCCCCAAAACACACTTTAGCTCTCTCGGATTCAATTCAAAGAAGAGCGATTCGCCTAATTGATGACGAGAGTTTGACCGATTCTCTCGAAACACTAGAGCACAGGCGTATGGTTGTCTCTTTTCTACAAGTACTAACATGAAAGATGCTCGCGGGAACTAATAGGATTAATCCCCCTAAGGGCAAGATTCTTGAGGCGTACTAGACAATCGAAGTCAGCAAATTCCTCCTCCAGCTTGACACAGTGAGGACTTCTGTCTACGGAGACTCTTTTTTCTATAGAACTTCCAAGTTATGGAACTTGTTACCGAAAGAAATTTTCCCCAAAAATTACAACCTATCCTTGTTTAAGGAGGCGGTTCATCGCCATCTATCCTTGTTTCCTCATCCTACTCGCAGTGCTTTGAAAGCATAATGGGGTTACCCTTTGCGAATGCATTAAACTTGAAAAAAAAACCAACTGTTCACTCAAAACTTGTAATCATCTCGAAATCTCTATTTTTTTTTCAAAATTTACATTTTTTCTCGAAATTTGGTCTTTTTCTTCAAGATTCGTCTTTTTCTCTGAAACTCGACTATATTTTTCAACAATTTCTTTAATCGCAATATTATCCCATTTTTCGAAATATCGACAAAATTTTATTATTTCTGGGGAATTCAGAATTTTTACTAAATTTCCTCGATATTTCGAACTTTATTTCCTAATTTCGATCTTATTCTTGAAATTTAGATCTTTTTCTTGAAATTTAGTTATTCTTTCATAATTCGTTTTTGTTTTTGGAAATTTCGACTTTTTTCTTCTAAATTCGAGGAAATTTTGATTTTCTTCTTTGAAATTTGAGAAAATTTCCATATTTTTCTCAAAATACATCTATTTTGAAATTTAATATTTATCTCAAAATCCGATCCTTTATATTAATGGAAATACCAACTGTTCACTCGAAATTTGTCTTTATCTCGAAATGTAGATTTTTCAAGTTTTGCATTTTTTCTCGAAATTTGGTCTTTTTCTTTAAAATTCAGTTTTTTTCTTCAAAATTCGTCCTTTTGTCTAAAACTCGATTATTTTTTTCAACAATTTCTTTAATCGCAAAATTCGACTTAAAATATGACTTTTTGTGGAAAATTTCGGTTTTACCCTCAATTTTGAAGTTTTTCATGAAATACCGACCGTTTTCTCAAATCTCGTCATTTTTTGAAAATTCTCCTATTTTGGTCTTTTGTAAAACCTTCTAATTTTGTAAGTTTTAGTTTTTTCCAAATTTTATGTTTACTTCAAAATCCGGTGTTTAATGTTTCTGAAAATGACGACTTTTTCTTCGAAATTTGTCTTTTTTTTAGAAGTTTCAACATTCCTGTCAAAATTGGTCTTTTTTCGAAATAGCGATTTCCTCGAAATCTCAACTTCTTTACTCGAAATCAGTCATTTTTTAAAAATTTCGATTATTTGTTTAAATTTCGTCTTTCTTCTAATTGACTATTCTCAAAATTTGACTTTTTCTCCAAATTTTACTTTCCATGCGAAAATTTAAATTTTTTTGTCGAAATTTGTCCCTTTTCGCAAAATTCGTTTGTGAAAATTTCGACTAATTTCTTTCAAAATTCGTCCATTTTTTAATTCCGATTTTCTTCGCCAAACATTGATTTTTTTCTTACAATTTTGATATTTCGACCGTTTTCTCGAAAGTTTGCCCTTTTATTTAAATACCGTTAATTTTCTGAACATTGAAATTCTTTCCCTTTCAGAATTTGGATTTTCAAAATTTTGGTGGAACGGTGAAACTGGTCCTTCCTTATCTTCAAAAATCGAAATACAAATATTGTCCCCTGAAACCAAGAAAGATTAAAAACCATAACAAAGGTCGCTCTAATGCGTTTCGATAGCGAAGCTGTCATCTTCAGAGAGATACTGAGCCAAGCTAGCATCTTCAGAGAGAAATTGAAATACAAATCTTGTCCCCAGAAACCAAGAAAGATTAAAAGACACAACAAAGGTTGCTTTAACGCGTTTCTTCAGAGAGATGTTAGATTCTCTTCTCTTCTCTTCTCTTCTCTTCTCTTCTCTTCTCTTCTCTTCTCTTCTCTTCTCTTCTCTTCTCTTCTCTTCTCTTCTCTTCTCTTCTCTTCTCTTCTCTTCTCTTCTCTTCTCTTCTCTTCTCTTCTCTTCTCTTCTCTTCTCTTCTCTTCTCTTCTCTTCTCTTCTCTTCTCTTCTCTTCTCTTCTCTTCTCTTCTCTTCTCTTCTCTTCTCTTCTCTTCTCTTCTCTTCTCTTCTCTTCTCTTCTCTTCTCTTCTTTCGCGCCCTTCCCTTCCCTTCCCTTAGCTTTGTTGTAAGTTTTAATTTTTCATGGTTTCGGGGGACAAGAACTTATAATCGGACGACTTTCCAAATGTTAACAAAACTTTGGAAAAGTGGAATAAAAATCTTTTCCTCTGAAACCAAGAAAGATGAAAAAACACAAAAAAGATTGCTCTAAAGCGTTTCACTAGCCACGCTATCATCTTCAGAGAGACAATGGCTAACGAAACGCGTTAGAGCAATCATTGTTGTGTTTTTTAATTTTTCTTGGTTTCAGGGGACAAGATTTGTATTTCAATTTTTGAAGATAATCAAGAACCAGTACGTTTCACCAAGAAGAACTTTTATCCATAAATTTTCAACTTTCCAATAAAACTTCGAATATTAGTTTTTAAATTTAAAGTCGAGTTAAAAAAATGTATTATTTATATGTATAAAAAGCAGAGAGAAGGCGAAATTAAAAAAAAAATAAATCTCTAAATATCTCAAATTTCAAGATTCTAAACGTTTTAAAGTTTTGACCGTAACTTTGAGGAAATAGTGGCTTACAATTTGAATGTAGTTTAATAGTTCTTATTTTTTCAATTAAAATTTGACGTAATCTCAAAATTTAGGGAACAAACTGAAATTACAAAGAAATATTTTTCTCGATATTTCCAAAAAAAATATTTTCCAGCCAATGCTTATTTTCTTAATTTAAATTTCAAGCTTCAAATTGAGGAAGTAAACCCATTTTGAAAAAATAAAATAAAATATAATAAAATTACTAACCGGATTCAACAAAAATAAGATGTTTAGAAAATGCTGCATTTGGAGAAAAGTAAGAAAAAGCCAATTTTGGATTTAAAAAAATCAGAATTTTGGCAAACAAATTATAAGTTTCAAGAAAAAGTGTCTAGTTTCCTGGAGAAAGTTAAATTTTGAGAAGAAGCTTAATTTTCAAAATAAAGACGTCGAAATTTAGAAAAAATATAGTTTTTAAGAAAGGGGTCAAAATTTCCAAAAAATCTAATTTAAAAAAGTCAATATTATCAAAGAAAGCATGATTTTTAAAATATTGAGAAATTATAAAAAGACGTAGTTTCCAAAAATAAGCAATAGTTGAAATTCCAAAAAAAATTTAGAAAAGAACTAAAGTTGGAGAAACACGAGCAAAAACGAGTCGAAATTAAAAATAGTAGAAATACAGCAAAACAAGTCGAAATTAAGAATAGTAGAAATATAGCAAAACAAGTCGAAATTTTCAGAATTTTTTTTATGGAAATCTGGATTTTGAGAAAAGAAAAAAATTCTAAAAAAGAGAAATTTTAACCAAAATGGCAAAATTTTCTCGAGAAAGTCAAATTTTGAGAAAGTAAAGCCGAATCTTGAAAAGAAACTCGAAATTTAAAAAAACTACCGCTTTTAAAAACGAAATTTCGAAAAGAAGAATAGAATTTTGAGAAAAGAAAAATTTCTAAAAAAGAGAAATTTTAACAAAATAATCAAAATTTTGGTAAGAGCGTAATTTCTGAACAAAAATGGCAACATTATCGCGAGAAAGTCAAATTTTGAGAAGATAAAGCCGAATCTTGTAAAGAAATTCGAAATTTCAAAGGAATACGCCTCTTGAAAACGAAATTTCGAAAAAAGAAGAATAGAATTTTGAGAAATGGAAAAAATTTCGAAAAAAGAGAAATTTTAACACAATAATTAAAATTTTGCTAAGAGCGCAATTTCTAATCAAAAATGACAAAATTTTCGCGAGAAAGTCAAATGTTTGAGAAAATAAAGCCAAATCTTCAAAAGAAATTCGAAATTTCCAAAAAATACGACTTTTGAAAAGGAAATTTCGGAAAGAAGGGTAATAATAACGGTTGAATGCTACAAATTATGAGAAAACGATAAATTAGGAGAATCAAGATATGTTAAAATTTCCAAAATGTCAAATTATTAAAAAAACCAAATGGAATTTTTGAGAAATATCTGTTGTGAAATTTAGGAAAAAGAGGTCTATTGAGAAAAAATAAAGCTTACAAACGGCTTCAAATTTTGGTGAAATAGAAATGTCGAATTTTGAACACAAAGTCAATGAAGGAGCAGCTTGATCTGTACACACCTCTAATTGAAGCTTTGGACGAGAATTCGGAATATTCGTAGGAGTCTGCGACCCATGGAGCTTGTTAGCATAACAACGGCTAAACAAATTGCTGGTATAACCGCCGATGATGCTGTAAAGCGAAACCTGGTCCGGTGTTAGCTAATATTTATCGAAACATTGTGGAATTTTTAATATCTCTTGCTTTTTAATCGTTAATAAAGTTTAATAGTTACGAAAGTCAGCATTAAAAAAAACAACATGAAATTTGAGAAGTTTTAAAGAAAATGTTTAAATTTTAAGGAAAGAGTGGAAATTTCACAGAGAAATTTAAAAAGCCAAAACAACACTCGAAATTTATAAAAATAAAAGGCCAAAAAACACTCGAAATTTATAAAAACAAATCCCTATTTTTCAAATTCAGATTTTCGGGGAAAGGGTGTATATTTTGAAAGTTAATTGGTAAAATCATTAAAATTTAAGTCATCGAAAGCATCGAATGAAAAATGAATCTATAAAATGTTTAAAGAAGGTAGTTTTTAGAAATATTATCTTACCATTGTTGGGGAGTATCTCGCTTCTTGACTTTTGCAAGCCCCGAATATTATTGTTACTATCTACTTCCTTATTACAGTTCAGTGGTTGGAATGTTTCGATTTCTATCCGAGGTGAACATCTTGAGGTATTAGGCTTTTCATCGTAAACCGTATCGAGTTTGTTCGCTGAAAGGCGTCGCTTTTCTTTCTCAATTGAGAGTTCGTGTTTCCTTTGAGGTGAAATTTTAGGAAAATTGCGGTTGAAAGTGTCACTTCTACATCTCTGCAAGCGAGGCGACGTGAAGTCTCTATATCGACTCGAGGTATTTTCAGGAAATATCAACTTAGTATCCTCGCTGTGCCAACTATTCCTTTGTATTTTTCCGTTATCTTTCGCTTCTACCAGTAAATGCCCCTTGCAGTCGTACAGCTTTATAACTGGGAGTGATATATGCGGTGACGATTTCGAAGTTGTTAACTGCCAGCTCCAACTCTTAGGTTTTTTGAGTTGTAAGCTGATTATATCGCAAAAGTAATTTTCTGAATTAAAGTTAGTTGTTGTTGTCATGTTGTAGCCTCGCAACTATTTGTTTCCTTGCAACATAGATATATTTACACAACCTGAAACAAACAAAATAGATTATATTCGTTTACTGCAGTAGAGTTTTGCAAAAGAAAGTATAATTGAACATCACGACTGTCGCGCCGTCGATTGCGATTTGATGCATCATCGAGAAATGCGAAAAACTCGACTTTTCTGCATAAAATTAGTCATATCTCAGATAATGTCCACCAAATTACCAAATCAATTGTTTTGATAGAGGTGGGCTTTCTCTGTTTGCTATATTTCAAACTAGCTATTAACTTCAAAACTCGCCGACACTCATTTCCGTCCGTTAATCTGTGTGTACGTTGTACACAACTAGTAAATACATAAAAGCATGTGAAGAGGGCTCTGTTGGCATTGAATTTGTGACTAAATGACTTATATTATTCTCCTGTATGCACGTAGCTCTGAGGTTGGGTGGCTCTTAAGTTGAATACTGAATTGCTCTCGAACCACACAATCAACAAACTTACCAAACATCCTAAATTCGTCAATTCAGGAGTTCCTCTCAATCAGCCCTACGTATTTAATCCTATTGTCAGCCTTGAGCTTTGCATAAATATACGTCAGCATTTCCTTTGACATATCTCCACTCCCTAGTATAGATCTTCTAGGATAAACTAGTTAATAAATCTCAATAATCGCACCAAATGTAAATGATATCTGAATTATAGCAAAATAGATTGATAAAACCAAAAGCGTACAGTATTTGTGTCATCATCCCAAAATTTCAATATTTCTCTCCAGTTTTTCAAAAATTGTGACTTTTAAACTCGACGTTTCTAAGTTTCTTTTTTCTAACTTCGATTTTACTCTAGAAATGTTAACTATTTTCCAATATTTCGAAATCAAAGTTTTAAAAAAGAAGTTAAGATTTTAGGTCTATTTGTAAGTTTCGATAAAATTTACATTAATTTCATTAATTGATTTTTCCTATTTTTTTTTTGAATATTAGATTTTTAAAATTCCTAATTTTTTACTTCCTTCATCTTTTAACGTCTTATACTGAATTCCCATATTTCGATTTTTGGAGTTTAAACTTCAAACGAAATTTTAACATATCCATACATTTCGACGAATTTATAATTTCTATGAAATTGGACTTTTTCATCGATATTTTGGCTGTTAGTTTAAGTTTAAAATTCTTTAGTTCATTACTGAAATTAATGAACAGAATAAAAAAAAACATTTCGGAAGGCATAAAGAACAACAAATCTCGTTATTTCGACTTGAAACTAGAAAAACTTTTTTAAAATTTGTGCATTTTTAAAATTCTCACTTAAAAATCACAAAATTTTTTTCTTCAAAATATCAGTTTTAGATATTTTTATAAATTATGCAAAAAATAACCAACAATGAAGGTTTTGAAATTTGAAATTTCAAGAAAAAGTCAAAACGTTAAAAAATTTCAAGATTTCTAAATAATTTTATAAAAAAATATGAAATTCGGATTTAAAAATGAATTTTAGATTTTAAAGTCAAAATAGATTTTGAAGTTTAAAGGTTTAGAAAAAATGAGGAGAGTAAATTTTGAGAAGAACCACATTTTTTTACAACAATTTTTTATGTAAAATTTGAGTTTTCTTCCAAAATTTCAGTTTAATTTTTTGAAAATTCCAAGTTTAAACTTTTTTTTACTAAAACCTGAACTAGACGTTAAATTTAGGCTTCAATTTTTATATACATTTACTATTTTTTTCTCGAAACTGGGTCAAGAAGTTTCGACAATTTTCTTTCTATATGATTTATGATTTCTTTTCAGAATTTTCCCATTTTCTCAAAATTTGCATTTTGAGTCCAGGGTATAGCTAAAACAGATGGGGGCAGGATGGTCTTCCAGTTGGGAAATTGACTCAATAGGTGAGATTCTTTTAAGTGATAAAATGAAAGTTGGAAGCAAAGTTTTTTATGTTGGTAATGAGTTGGGAATTCGAAAAAAAGACACGGGTACATAGCTCGAAATTTGAAAAAATTCTCGTAGAGATATTTGAGAATTTTTGAGTTTCTTTTCAAAGTAAAGTTTGAGTGAATATTTTTATTTTTATTTTTTATCGTATTCCATAATTTTCTATGAATTATAACAATTTTTCAAATTTAATTTAACGGAATTATTCTGAAGTTTCATTAAATACGTTATTGGCATCTACTATCAATATCAATGACACTAACAACGGGTATCATCATTGGTACTAATAATAATAATGGATGCCAATAATCAGTGTAATGGAGTTTCTTAAGGTTCCAAAATATATCTGCATTACACAGCCCGGGATCTATGAGAAGATCAGCAACTTTTAGAGAATATTTCGAGGGAAAATAACTGCAATACTGATGAACTACCAAGTATCCAAAGTTTTATTATAATATCATTTTGCCTGTGGACCTCCAAGAGCACATTTGTGAATGTTAGAGAATTTTTCATGACTAAATAATTGAAATACTGATAATCTGCTAAATGCTCAATGTTTTGGCTCAAAATTGTTTCCATTAAGAATCTTCATGACAACATTTGCTAATTTTAGAGATTTCATGAAAAAACAATTGACAGATGGGTCTCCAAATACCCGACTTTTCTTTGCCCATGACTCTTAAATCTCTAGGAAGAGAATGTTTCGCTACGAAACAACTAAAACAGTGATGAACTACCAAGTGCTCAAAGTGTTAGATCCAAATTATTTTGATCAAAATCCTCCATGAGAACATCTGCAACTTTTAGAGAAGATTTCATGGAAAAATAACTACAATACTGATGAACTATTAAATACCGAGCTTTTTTTCATAATTTGATTTTGCATGTGTGCTTCCAGAAGCACATTTATGAATTTTAGAGAATTTTTCGTGACCAAATAGTTGAAATACTGACAAACTGCTAAATGCTCAACGTTTTGGCTCAAAATTATTTTAATCAGGATTCTAAATGATAACATTTGTGAATTTTGGAGATTTCAAGGGAAAGCAATTTGCAGATGCCTCACCAAATACCCGACTTTTTAACCTAGCTTTCTTTGCTTAAGATTCTTCAATCTCTAGGAAGAGAATGTTTCGCGACAAAACAATTAAAATACTGATGAACTACCAAGTGCTCAAAGTGTTAGTTCCAAATTATTTTATTCAAAATCCTCCATGAGAACATCTGCAACTTTTAGAGAAGATTTCATTTGAAAATAACTGCAATACTGATGTACCACTAAATACCCAGCTTTTTATCATAATATGATTTTGCCTGTGGACCTCCAAGAGCACATTTAAGAATGTTAGAGAATTTTTCGTAACCAAATAATTAAAATACTGATGAACTACTGAATGCTAAACGTTTTGGCTCAAAATTATTTCAATCAGGGTTCCCCATGATAACATTTGCGAATTTTAGAGATTTCATGGGGATTCAATTGGCAGATGCGTCACCAAATACCCGACTTTTGAACGTAGTTTCCTTTGCTCATGACTCTTCAATATCTAGAAAGAGAATATTTCGCTACGAAACAATTAAAACAGTGATGAACTATCAAGTGCTCAAAGTGTTAGTTCCAAATTATTTTGATCAAAATCCTTCAAAAGTTGCAGATGCAACTTTTAGAGAAGATTTCATGGGAAAATAAGTGCAATACTGATAAACCACTAAATACCCAGATTTTTTTCATAATATGATTTTGCCTGTGGACTTCCAAGACCACATTTTTGAATTTTAGATAATTTTTTGTTACCAAATGATTAAAATACTGATGAATTATTAAATGCTCAACATTTTGGCTCAAAACTACTTCAATCAGGATTCTTCATGATAACATTTGCGAATTTTAGAGATTTCAGGGAAAAACAATTCGTATATGCCTCACCAAATACCCGACTTTTTAACTTTTTGTGCCTACGATTCTTCAATCTCTAGGAAAAGAATATTTCGCGGCAAAACAATTAAAATACTAATGAACTACCAAGTGCTCAAAGTGTTAGCTCCAAATTATTTTGATCAAAACTCTCCATGTGAACATCTGCGACTTTTAGTGAAGATTTTATGGGAAAATAACTGCAATACTGATGAACCACTAAAAACCCAGCTTTTTATCATAATATGATTTTGCCTGTGAACCTCCAAGAACACATTTGTGAATTTTTGAGAATTTTTCGTGACCAAATAATTAAAATATTGATGAACTACTGAATGCTAAACGTTTTGGCTCAAAACTACTTCAGTCAGGATTCTCCATGATAACATTTGCGAATTTTAGAGATTTCAGGGAAAAACAATTCGCAGATGTCTCACCAAATACCTGACTTTTTAACATAGCTTCTTTGCCTGCGATTCTTCAATCTCTAGAAAGAGAATGTTTCGCGGCAAAACAATAAAAATACTGATCAACTACCAAGTGCTCAAAGTGTCAGTTCCAAATTATTTTGATCAGAATCCTCTATGAGAACATCTGCGACTTTTGGAGAAGATTCGTGGGAAAATAAGTCCAATACTAGCAGTACTGATGATGAACTACCAAATACCCAACTTTTTACCATAATAAGATTTTGCCTGTCGACCTCCAACAGCATGTTTGTAAATTTTGGATAATTTTTCGTTACCAAATTATTGGAATACCGATGAATTACTAAATTCTCAATCTTTTGATTCAAAATTATTTCATTCAGGATTCTCTACAATAACATTTGCGAATTTTACAGATTTCAGGGGAAAACAATTGGCAGATGGGTCACCAAATACCCGACTTTTTAATATAGCATTCATTACCCATTACTTTTCAATCTCTAGAAAAAGAATGTTTCGCTGCGAAAGAATTAAAATACTGATGAACTACCAAATGCTCAAAGTGTTAGCTCCAAATTATTTTGATCAGAATCCTCCATGAGAACACCTGCAACTTTTAGGGAAGATTTCATGGGAAAATAACTGCAATACTGATGAAGTACCAAATATCCAACTTTTTATCATAATATCATTCTGCCTGTGGACCTCCAAGTGCACATTTGTGAATTTTAGAACATTTTTCGTAACCAAATAATTGAAATACTGATAAACTGCTAAATGCTTAATGTTTTGGCTCAAAATTATTTCTATCAAGATTCTTCATCACAACATTTGCGAATTTTAGAGATTTGACGGGAAAACAATTGACAGATGGGTCACTAAATACCCGACTTTTTACCACAGCTTTCTTTGCTCATGACTCTTCAATCTCTAGAAAGAGAATGTTTCGGTACGAAACAATTAAAATAGTGATGAACTATCAAGTGCTCAAAGTGTTAGCTCCAAATTATTTTGATTAAAATCCTCCATGAGAACATCTGCGACTTTTAGAGAAGATTTCATGAGAAAATAACTGCAATTCTGATGAACCAATGAATACCCAGCTTTTTGTCATAATATGATTTTGCCTCCAAGAACACATTTGTGAAGTTTAGAGAATTTTTCGTGACCAAATAATTAAAATACTGATGAACTACTGAATGCTAAACGTTTTGGCTCAAGATAATTTCAATCAGGGTTCCCCATGATAACATTTGCGAATTTTAGAGATTTCATGGGAATACAATTGGCAGATGCGTCACCATACCCGACTTTTTAACATAGCTTTTTTGCCTATGACTCATCAATCTCTAGAAAGAGAATGTTTCGCTGCGAAACAACTAAAACAGTTTTGAACTACCAAGTGCTCAAAGTGTTAGCTCCAAAGTATTTTGATCAGAATCCTCCATGAGAACATCTGCGACTTTTAAAGAAGATTTCAGGGGAAAATAACTGCAATTCTGATGAACCAATAAATACCCAGCTTTTTGTCATAATATGATTTTGCCTCCAAGAACACATTTGTGAAGTTTAGAGAATTTTTCGTGACCAAATAATTAAAATACTGATGAACTACTGAACGCTAAACGTTTTGGCTAAAGACAATTTCAATCAGGGTTCCCCATGATAACATTTGCGAATTTTAGAGATTTCATGGAAATACAATTGGCAGATGCGTCACCATACCCGACTTTTTAACATAGCTTTTTTGCCTATGACTCATCAATCTCTAGGAAGAGAATGTTTCGCTGTGAAACAACTAAAACAGTTTTGAAGTGCTCAGAGTATTAGCTCCAAATTATTTTGATCAGAATCCCCCATGAGAACATCTGCGACTTTTAGAGAAGATTCGTGGGAAAATAAGTCCAATACTAGCAGTACTGATGAACTACCAAATATCCAACTTTTTAACATAATAAGGTTTTGCCTGTCGACCTCCAACAGCATGTTTGTGAATTTTGGATAATTTTTCGTTACCAAATTATTGGAATACTGATGAACTACTAAATGCTCAACCTTTTGGTTCAAAATTATTTCAATCAGGATTCTCTAGAATAACATTTGCGAATTTTAGAGATTTCAGGGAAAAACAGTTGGCAAATGGGTCACCAAATACTCGACTTTTTAACATAGCATTCATTACCCATTACTCTTCAATCGCTAGAAAAAGAATGTTTCGCTGCGAAACAATTAAAATACTGATGAACTACCAAATGCTCAAAGTGTTAGTTCCAAAATATTTTGATCAGAATCGTCCATGAGAACATCTGCAACTTTTAAGGAAGATTTCATGGGAAAATAACTGCAATACTAATGAACTAGCAAATACTCGACTTTTTATCATAATATCATTCTGCCTGTGGACTTCCAAGAGCACATTTGTGAATTTTAGAGAATTTTTCGTGACCAAATAATTAAAATACTGACATAATGCTAAATGTGCAACGTTTTGGCTCAAAATTATTTTAATCAGGATTCTCCATAACATTTGCAAATTTGGGTGATTTTATGGGAAAACAACTGGCAGATTCGTCACCAAATATTCGACTTATTAACATAGCTTTCTTTGCCCATGACTCTTCAATCTCTAGGAAGAGAATGTTCCGCTACAAAACAATTTAAACCGTAATGAACTACTAAGTGCTCAAAGTGTTAGTTCCAAATTATTTGGATCAAAATCCTCCATGAGAACATTTGCAACTTTTAGAGAAGATTTCATGGGAAAATAACTGTAATACTGATGAACCACCAAATACCCATCTTTTTATCATAATGTTATTTTGCTTGTGGACCTCCAAGACCACATTTTTGAATTCATTGATTAACCACCAAATGCTGAAAGTGCAAGTTTTAGAAGATTTCATGAGAAAATAACTGCAATACTGATGAACTACCAAATATTCAACAATTCAACTTTTATCGTAATATTATTTTGCCTGTGGACCTCCAAGAGCAAATTTGTGAATTTTAGAGAATTTTTCGTGACCAAATAATTAAATTATTGATAAACTGAAAAATGCTCAATTTTTGGTTCAAAATTATTTCCATCAAGATTCTTCATGACAACATTTGCGAATTTTAGGAAAAACATGGGAAAATAGTTGACAGATGGGTCACTAAATACCCGACCTTTTACCATAGCTTTCTTTGCCTATGATTCTTCAATCTCTAAGAAGAAAATGTTTCGAGGAAAACAATTAAAATACTGATGAACTACTAAGTGCTCAAAGTGTTAGCTCCAAATTATTTTGATCAGAACTCTTCATGAGAACATCTGCGACTTTTAGAGAAGATTTCATGGGAAAGAACTGCAATATTGATGAACCATCAAATATCCAACGTTTTATCATAATATCATTTTGACTGTGGACCTCCAAGACCAACATTTCCAACATTTGTGAATTTTGGATAATTTTCCCTTACTAAATTATTGAAATAGTGATGAACTATTAAATGCTTAACCCTTTGGTTCAAAATTATTTCAATTAGGATTCTCCATAATAACATTGCTAATTTTGGAGATTTCATGGGAAAACAATTGGCACACTTTGCCTATCACTTTTTAATCTCTAGAAAGAGGATATTTCGAGACAAAACAATTAAAATACTGATGAACTATTAAATGCCAAAAGTATTAGCTCCAAATTATTTTGATCAGTATCCCCCATGAGAACATACAGATGCCCAAAGTGTTAGCCCAAAATTATTTTGATCAGAATCCTCCATGAGAACATCTGCGACTTTTAGAGAAGGTTTCATGGAAAAATAACTGCAATATTAATGAACCACCAAACCCCTATCTTTTTATCATAATATCATTTTGCCTGTGGACCTCCAAGAGCACATTTGTGAATTTTAGAGAATTTTTTGTGACCAAATAATTGAAATATTGACGAAATATTAAAGCGGTTGTTTTGAGTTCAGCCCCAAAACACACTTTAGCTCTTTTGGATTCAATTCAAAGAAGAGAGATTTGCCCAATTGATAATGAGAGTTTGACCGATTCTCTGGAAACTCTAGAGCACAGGCGGAAGGTTGGTGACTTGTCTCTTTTTTACAAGTACTGTCATGGAAAATGCTCGCAGGAAGTAATAGGATTGATCCCCTCAAGGGCAAGATTCTTGAGGCATACAAGACAGTCGCCGACAGCAAATTCCTGTGCAGTCCAGCTTGACACAGTGAGGATTTCTGTCTGCGAAGACTTTTTTCTATAGAACTTCCAAGCTATGCAACGCGTTACCGAAAGGAATTTTCCCCAAAAATTACAACCTATCCTTGTTTAAGAAGACGGTTTATCGCCATCTATCCTTGTTTCCGCATCCTACTTGCAGTGCTTTGAAGGCATAATGGGGCTACTCTTTGCGAGTAGGTTAAACTCAAAAAAAAGCTCATCGTTTTGGCTCAACTTTATTTCATTCAGGATTCTTCCTGATAACATTTGCGCATGTTAGAGATTTCATGGCACAACAATTGGCAGATGCGTCATCAAATACCCGACTTTTTAACATAGCTTTCTTTGCCCATGACTCTTTAATCTCTAGGAAAAGAATGTTTCGCTGCGAAGCAATTAAAACAGTGATGAACTACCAAGTGCCCAAAGTGTTAGCCTCAAATTATTTTGATCAGAATCCTCCATGAAAATATCTGCGACTTTTAGACAAGATTTTATGGGAAAATAACTGCAATACTGATAAACCACCAAATACCCAACTTTTTATCATAATGTCATTTTGTCTGTGGACCTCCAAGAGCACATTTGTGAATTTTAGACAATCTTTTGTAACCAAATAATTGAAAAACTGATGAATTACTAAATGCTTAACGTTTTGGCTCAAAATTATTTGAATCAGGATTCTCCATAACATTTGCAAATTTAAGTAATTTTATGGGAAAACAACTGGCAGATACGTCACCAAATACTCGACTTTTTAACACAGCTTTTTTTGCCCATGACTTTTCAATTTCTAGGAAGAGAATGTTTCGCTGCGAAACAATTAAGACAGTTATGAAGTACCAAGTGCCCAAAGTGTTAGTCCCAAATTATTTTGATCTCAATCCTCCATGAAAGCATCTACGAATTTTAGAAAAGATTTTATGGGAAAATAACTGCAATACTGATGAACCACCAGATACCGAACTTTTTATCATAATGTCATTTTGTCTGTGGACCTCCAAGAGCACATTTGTGAATTTTTAGACAATTTTTTGTAACCAAATAATTGAAAAACCGATGAATTACTAAATGCTCAACATTTTGGCTTAAAATTATTTTAATCAGGATTCTCCGTAACATTTGCAAATTTAAGTGATTTTATGGGAAAACAACTGGCAGATATCTAACCAAATATCCGACCCAAGTGCCCAAAGTGTTAGCCCCAAATTATTGTGATCAGAATCCTCCATGAAAATATCTGCGACTTTTAGAGAAGATTTTATGGGAAAATCACTGCAATACTGATGAACCACCAAATACCCAACTTTTTATCATAATGTCATTTTGTCTGTGGACCTCCAAGAGCACATTTGTGAATTTTAGACAATTTATCTTAACCAGATAATTGAAAAACTGATGAATTACTAAATGCTCAACATTTTGGCTTAAAATTATTTTAATCAAGATTCTCCATAACATTTGCAAATTTAAGTGATTTTAAGGGAAAACAACTGGCAGATACGTCACCAAATACCCGACTTTTTAACATAGCTTTCTTTGCCCATGACTTTTTAATCTCTAGGAAGAGAATGTTTCGCTGCGAAACAATTAAAATAGTGATGAACTACCAAATGCCCAAAGTGTTAGCCCCAAATTATTTTGATCAGAATCCTCCATGAAAGCATCTGCGACTTTTAGAGAAGATTTCATAGAAAAATAACTGCAATACTGATAAACCACCAAATACTCGACTTTTTATCATAAAATTATTTTGCTTGGGAACGTCCAAGAGCACATTTTTGAATTTTAGAGAAATTTTCGTGACCAAATAATTAAAATAATAATGAACTACTAAATACTCAACGTTTTGGCTTAAAATTATGTCAGTCATGATTCCCCATGACAACATTTGCGAATTTTAGAGATTTTATGGGAAAACAGTTGGCAGATGGGTCACCAAATATCCGACTTTTTAACATAGCTTCTTTTCCCATGACTTTTCAATCTCTAAGAAGAGAATGTTTGGCTGCGAAACAATTAAAATACTGATGAACTACCAAATGCCCAAAGTGTTAGCTCCAAATTAGTTTAATCAGAATCCTCCACGAGAACATCTGCAACTTTTAGAGAAGATTTCATGGAAAAATAACTCTAATACTGATGGACCACCAAATACCCAACTTTTTATTATAGTATTGTTTTGCCCGAGGACCACCAAGAACACATTTGTGAATTTTAGAGAATTTTTCGTGACCAAATAATTGAAGTATTGATGCACTATTAAATGTACAATGTTTAGCTCAAAATTATTTTGATCGGGATTCTCCATGAGAATATTTGCAAATAGAGATTTTAGGGGCAATTAGCACCGTCAAATGCCCGACCCAATATAACACTATTTTGACTATGCATGTGCTCCGGGTGCCAAATTCACTCGGTTTTCAGGCGAAGGACGTTTTTTGAATCGTCAAAATATTTTGGGCAGCACTCAGGACGTTAATTCAAATTTTTGCCACGTTCAGGAAAAATCGTTCTGGTGCTGTTACAGTATTACATTTTCAAATTACTTAAACATTCCATGGATGAATATATTAAAAAATACATTAGTCGTGATATTACGGTAGAGATGGAAGCGGCTCTACTTACACCATGTAAACAACAAAATACATTCTCTAGAGATTATTCTAAAATCAACACTTCTAACGCTTCCAAACATTTAGCAAACAAACATGTTTTAGGTCACATCGCATTCCATTAAAACTTACAAAGTACAATAATTGTTATTCCATCATGAATATCGGGCGACACAATTTCACGCGATATAACTTATCTTTGCTCCAAACAGAAATTCAGCATGCACGACCGAACTGTTTACAGACATTTCATTTCGAGTTTACATGGAGTAGAGCATGATGATGAAGTATGCCAATTCCACACGTATCAATGCGTTAATTTTGGCACTACGTCTTCCCACGTGGTGTTTCAACGGCCGTTAAATATCCTAAGTGAAAGGGAATACAAAATGCTATTTTTAAGCTGCCAAGATTTTTACGTGTCCACCTCCCACCTTTGGTTGATTAAAAATAGTAGAACTAATGTTTGTGCATTTTTTATTTGTCGCTCAATTTGATGTAGTGTATTTGTAAATAAAGTGTGACATTGCAGTGGCTATAACAGTGACATTTTATGACTCAGAGCTTTCACAAATGAAGCGGCCCGACCCCGATAAATTTGATCGAGGAGACTGTTTCCAGAAATGACGTTTTGATGATGTTTTTTCGTGAAGAAGAGTTATAAGAAAACACTATCAGCAACAACAAATATTCTTCTTCGAATTACAAGCTGATCTAAAATAAGCAAGCATTAGACATTAAATCTACCCGTGCAAAAGTTACTCGAAACGCGTTGTATTTTTTAATCTTTCTTAGTTTCAGGGGACAAGTTTGTGTATTAATTTTTATAAAATACAAACCTAGAGACCTAAAAGAAGAGAAGAAACCTAAAGATCGACATTTCGAGTAAAAAAGAAGGAACTTCAAGAAAAGTATAAATTATTTAAAGAAAATTCTTAAAAATTCAAGCTTCATCTTGAAATGTTGGATTTATTCTCGAATGTTCCACCTTTTAGTCTCAAAATTTTGTTTTTTTCGAGAAAATCTAAGTTTCAAACAAAATTTCAGGTTTAAAAGACAAAATTTCGGGAAAAATTCAAATATTAAGGTTTAAAGTAAAAATTTTAAGGTTTTTAGCAAGGCTTCGAACAGTAATTATTTTCGTTCCGGTTTTCGGTTTTCGTCCCAGCAAAAAAATTATATCGGTTCAGTTCCGGTTTTTGTTTCGACAAAAATAACGTTTTTTTTTGGTTCTTGGTTCAGTTCCAGATGACTCATTTTTTTTTGATTTTTTAAAAGTTTTTCCAATTAAAAATTGATATTCGAACATAATTTAGAAAATGTTCTGTCTCTTTTTTTAATATTACAACATGTAACTACTCTGATTTTGCCTAAAATTTAAGGAAAATATTTTTATTTTTCAAGTTAAAAAATTTCAAGCTGTAACCCTGAATTTGGAAAATTGAAATACAGAACTTGTCCCCTGAAACCAAGAAAGATAAAAAAACCCAACAAACGTTGCTCTAACGCGTTTCGACAGCCTAAGTGTCATCTTCAGAAAGATACTGAATTTGGAGTTCAATTTGAGTTCAAATTTCAAGAAAAACCTAAACATTATAAAAAACTAAATTGGAATTTCGGGTTTAGAAATTTTAAATTTAAACTGTAGAATCTTATTGATCGTAAACATTACCATTATTGAGTTTATTTAAAATTTCTCCGTTAAATATTTCCAAACTAGGTCGCAGAATTGTTAAATTTAAATTCGGAATTTTCATAAAGAGTTAAAAAGTTCTATAATATACAAAATTTGGCGATTAAAATCGAAAATTTGAGAGACTTTTCTTTCATAATTTTGGTTTTCTAGCGAATTTTGACTTTGATTCGCTTTTTCTAACAAAATTGATTTTTGCTGTTTTCCCGTTTTCTTAAACTTTGGATTAAAATAATCAAAAAATAAAAAATGAATTAAAATTTTGATGAAACAGTCAAAAGAACTTCACAATTTAACAGAATTTAGAAATCTTGATCTTAAGCCCAAATATTCGATTTTTTTTCTGAAAATGTTGCTGTAAACTTAAAAACTAAAAAAAGTAATTTTTGTCAGAAAGTTTTGTATAGTACATTTACTTTCTTTCAATATTTTAACTTTTTTCTTTTGAAGTTTCAAATTTAAATTTGTATGTACTTTTTACTATTTTTTTTTTCTCTAAAATTTCGACTTTAAATAAAATTTAGTCTTTCTCTAGCAAGTACAACCTTTTTAATCAACAACTTTTATTCATTTTTCTCGAAATTTTGAGTTAATATTCGGTCTATAAGTTAAAGTTTGGAAGTTTCGAGTTTTAGCTTCGTTACTCATATCTGTACCTCAGCTATGGAAAAACATGGTGAGGCTAGGATTGTGGCGTTGGATATCTCAAAGGCTTTCGACAGAGTTTGCCACTGATCTCTTCTCGCCAAATTAACATCTTATGGTCTTCCTACTGGACTCTGTCATTTGATATCCAATTTTCTCGCTGACAGATCTCTTCAGGTCGTCGTCGATGGCATCTCATCCAAGACATTTGCGATTAATGCAAGGGTGCCTCAGGGGTCCGTTCTGTCTCCTACTCCAGTTCTGTTACACATAAATAGATCTCTTAGCTTCAACTTCCAATCCTGTATACAGCTACGCAGATGATACTAACCTTGTGTCATCTTTTTTCTCCGACAAACCATTATCTATCGCTGCTTCAGATCGACTAAGGGAACAGCAGATACAGACGATTAATCGAGATCTCGAGTTTATTCTGAAATGGGGTAAGAACAATTTAGTCGACTTCAATGCTTCAAAAACTCAGGCCGCGATCTTCTCTAAGAAAACATTAAGGGATAATGTAACAAACATACTAATGGACGGTAAAATCCTTCCGATGGGAGCTAATCTATCTATCCTAGGAGTGAATGCGAGCACTAACTTCTCTTGGGACGATCATGTGCGCGTCATTGCCAAATCTGCCTCTCAGAAGCTAGGCTTTCTTTTTAGAGCTAAAAAGTACTTAAAATCTCATCAGCTATTAACACTATACAAAGCTCAAGTTAGGCCAACACTGGAATACTAGTCTTATGTTTGGAGTTCAGCCCCAAAACACACTTTAGCTCTCTTAGATTCAATTCAAAGAAGAGTGATTCACCTAATTGATGACGAGAGTCTGACCGATTCTCTCAAAACACTAGAGCACAGGTGTATGGTTGGTGACTTGTCTCTTTTCTGCGAGTACTATCATGGAAGATGCTCGCAGGAACTAATAGGATTGATCCCCCCAAGAGCAAGATTCTTGAGGTGTACTAGACAGTCGAAGACATCAAATTCCTGAGCGGTCCAGCTTGACACAGTGAGGACTTCTGTCTACGGAGACTCTTTTTTCTATAGAACTCCCAAGTTATGGAACTTGTTACCGAAAGGAATTTTCCCCAAAAATTACGACCTATCTTTGTTTAAGAAGGCGGTTCATCGCCATCTATCTTTGTTTCCGCATCCTACTCGCAGTGTTTTGAAAGCATAATGGGGTTATCCTTTGCGAGTGGATTAAACTTTAAAAAAAATAGCTCGAAAACTCGAAAATTTCCAGGACTTAAAATTGTGAGATTAATTTTGAAAAATTGTTAATCATAGATTAAGTTAGTTTTTTCTCAAAATTTAGACTTTTTCCAATAATGTTAATATTTTTCTTGAAGTTTAGATGTTCTTTCGAAATTTTGAATTAAGATTAAAAAAAAACAGAATATTTAAATTCAAATTTGCATTTTTGCATTTGAAATCCAATTTCTGTCAATATTTTTAGCAAAAATTCGAATTTTTTATTTTAAATATATATTTTAAGCGTAAAATAAAGAATCTACAAAAAATGCAATTTCAGTTATGTCTAAACTTCTAAATTTCAAGATCAACGACAAATTCTCTGGAAAATAAAACGCGAATTTTAATTTTAAAGACGAAATTATAGGAAAAATTCTAGCTGGAGCTAAACATTTTGTGAAGAGATTTAACATTTTGAGAATCGATTTTTGACACAAAATTTCAAGGAGCAAAGGGCCGAACATTTGAGTTTATACCAGAAGTTTCGCGAAAAGTCGAAATTTTGAGAAAAAAAATCAAAGTTTTCGGAATAAAATTTACTATTTTAGCGTATGCAAGTAGAATGCAACCTAGACTACAAATTCATGCAGCCCTACAGACGTGTATAGTGAATCATAGGTAGCTGAACTACCAACAGTTGAAACACTGCCACCTAGCGAAGCGGTTGCTCTCTAGGAGAGTTCCCAGAAGACAAGGATTCTTATGCACAGACCAATAGGTGTGAACTTTTATTAGATTCGAAGTTTGGAAACCAAATACCGGTTTCGATCTTGTTAGCATTCGAGTTGGATATACCAAACTGACAAGATCTAACAAGATCGAAACCGGTATTTGGTTTCTAAACTTCGAATCTAATAAATGTTCACACCTATAGGTCTGTGCATTAGAATTTTAGCGTAAACAAAATCGTTGGAAGTTTTCTAAGACGTCACCAAAAAAAAAGATCCAATTTCATCCAGCTTTAAATTGGAATATAATATTGTATTTTTCCCTGAAATTTTGATTCAAAATTTAAACATTTCAAGGTTAATTTTGAAATAACGAGATTTCAACGAAAATTTTAAGAAAAAAAATTATATCTAGGAATTTTAGGAAGTCATAGGAATTTAAATTTGAAATTCCGAAAAAAAATTAAATACCAAAAAGTGGAATTTGAAAGAATAAATAGACGAAAAATCGACTAATAACTTCAAAAAAGAGAAATATCAAATTAGGAAGGGAAAATCGAAGTTCCCAGAAATTTCCAGAAAAATTTGAATTTGCAAATAAAATCGTAAGGAAAACCGATTTTCCCTAGTTTGAATGAAAAAGACGCTACTGCTTTATTTTAAAATCAGAACGGAGAATATTTTTTTATTTTAAACTCGAAATTTTAAGAAAAGAAAAGAAATATTTCGAGTAATATCCAGATAAAAGTCGAAATTTCAAGAAAATGTCGAAAATTTCAAAAAAAGGGTCAAGTTAAAACTTAAAATTTTAATTTGGCTTAAAATTTTGGAAATAAAGTCAACACTTCTAGAAACTGTGGAAATTGTTAGTTTCTAACATTTAAACAGAAATGATAGACTGAAAGTAAACTCTTAATTTTGAGATCAAAGTTGTACGGATTTTTGAAAAATTTTGAAAAAGAAATTGTAATTTCTAAGAAAAAATTCCTTACTTAAGGGTAAAATAAAAACTATTTTAAGTAAATAAATTCAATGAACCGAAATAAAATGATATTTTTCTCCGGTTTCGCTCTGACGAAAATAACGGTTTTTTTCGGTTTCCGCTTCAAAGCTCTAGTTTTTAGTGACAATTTGAAAATAAACTGAAAATTTTAAGAATTTCTTAATTTGGGAATATTATACTTCTTCTGAATATGCTGAGGGTTGGCTAAGATTAATTTTTTTCTCAAAATTTTGAGAGAAAACTTCTTAATTAGGACACGGTTTTTCAAAATTTCGACCTTAAGGGGTAACAGCCCAAAAAACGTGTTTTTTTGTTATTTTTTTCGGGTGGAAGGAAAGGTAATAAAATTATAATATTGGAGGAAGTTATTTAGCGTATATTTAAGTAACAAAATAAAAAATTATTATAAAAAAATATTCAAAAATGACGACACCCCGGCCATTTTCGCGAGGCACGTAGAATTTGAGGCACTCTGCGGCACGCAGTGTAGCTGCTGCAAATTTGGATTTAGAAAAAAAAAACACTTATTGTACATGCTTATAGCTAGAGAAATACGTAGGGGATTTTAAAAATATTGATTTTTGTGTGATTGGCGAGTATTTGAACTAAATCGTTAAATTTTCAACAAAAAAAAGATAATCATTTGTTAATAATGATTAAATTAACTTATCGAAAATCCCCTAAGTATTTCTCTTCAAAATCTTATTTTAAAGATATTTTAACAAATTCGAATGAAAAGAATGAAAATTGTTGGAGTTATGCTGCGTGCCTTTTTGAAAAATCGTGTTTCGAAAAAAAAGCATTTAAAGTTTTGAAATGCATTATAGACATGAAAAAATGTAAAATTTGACAGTTTAATTTTTTTATTATTAATCTGCTATCCCTGGACCATACAGCTGCCCTTCTTCCAGTTACACCAAGACTGAGCACTTCTCGTGCTGAGGATTTTCGTCGGTTGATAACTCTTGAAATAAGGTTGTCCAGATTTCATTTTGCATATTTTCCAAGGAATCCGGATTCCGACGTATAGCCAGGCCATAATAAATTGTTAATTGATCAATTAATTTTGCAGTTAATTTACCTTTTCATCCGAGGCCTTTAACTTTTTTTTTCAGATTTCCCAATCGAGTGCCCATTCTCTTTTGTACATGATCAATTCACTCTTTCTTTTGTACTTTAAAATTTTCGTACGGATTTTTATCCATTATACCTTTGAAGGTTTTGCTGTCACCATCACCGATGTAGTTTGCGTATTTGAGACCGTGCAAAGTTTAGGATCGTTGGAACATCTCGACGACAGAGTCTACCTCCATCTTACCAGCTGAGCCTTCATGGTTCGCTTGACATTCATCGACGTGTTTTTTGTACCATTCTTCATACTCACTTGTTTCCAATTTATTTTTCCAGTGCTCGCAAGACTTACAGTACTTTGACTTCACTTTAACATCGACGATTTTGCCTGTAAACCATCCAATCAATGAGGTGATTCCAAAAAGCGAAGAAAATTCGCGTTTCCTCGCAAACTTTCAACCTTTTTGGCAACAGTGGGATTCAAACCTCTCTAATGTTGGCTTTGTGGTGTCAATCAATTTGGTTAATCTTAAAATTTTGACATTTGATTTGTAGTAATGTTCAAAATGGTCAAAAAAAATTGTTCCTGTCAATTGTGATTTTGACCTTTTCATGCCCTTTTTTTAAGAGTATTTTACTTCTTTAATGCCTTATTTAGCTGTTCGTTTTTGATTAATTAACACTGTGCTCACCTTTTTACCTTATTTGATTATGCCAGTGGCGGCTAGTGCTAAGGTTTGCAGGTTTGCGCAACCTCCAAAAAAACGCTGGGACAAAAAAGAAAGTAAATTGTTCTTTATGTTGTTTATTTTATTTATTGATAACAGATTTATTGTTACCAAACATACTGCGGACTATTGCGGATCGCCAATTCGTAAGGGTTTGACGACATTATTGGGTCCATGGTTTGTAAAGTTTGCAGGCTAGACTGCAAACTTTGCTTTACACATATGCACCTGCGGCTTAACTCATATTTTGTTCGCTTAAAACACTTGCCCATAAGCAAGCATTAGGTTGTACTTGTGGGTGCAAACCAAATATTGATTCGCTATTATAATCTGTCATCGGTCAATGTTGCGGGTCTTGAAACACAAATAAAAATGAATTCAGTGCAAAGTTTAATTGCACAGCCATTCTGTAACCGACCTGTGTCGAAAAAACTGGAAATTAAGCAACGTGGATGACCTATTCCAGACTTAAATATTGTGCTGACGGTGTTTTGTAAAAAGCGAAGTTTTAACAGAAGTAGTTCGCGAAGTTAAAGAAGTACCTATGTGACATTGTTATCTGTTAAGCTAAAGAACGATTCAGCTTCACTGGCCATTTAATTGCAACCTTATTTTTTTCTGAAAAGTTTAACCAACATACCATATAATCACTTTTCCCGAAAAGAATTTTAAAGAAACCGCTGTTTATTCATTTTTTAATTTACAAAAACTAAGAACTGAATTATCTGTAATTTACGAAACAGAAAAGTTTTAATGGGCTTTTGGTTTACTTGTACTCTATAACATTATTTCAAAAAACAGTGGGCTTAGTGAAACTCTAAATCTTTTAAAAATCTTGATAACTATCCCAATGGTTTCTGCTAAAGCAGAGTGGTGCTTCTCCAGTCTGGAAAGAATAGAAACTAAAAAAAAATACATTATGCCAGGAAAGATTGTCCGCATTAACAATGTCTTCAAAGAAAAGGACTTAATTCAAGGAATACTCGACTTCAGTAAAAAGTTATTGATAAATTTGCAGCTGCCAAAGATCGTCCGTCGTATAGACTTCCTCCTCTTTTTCTTTCGTTTTTTTGCGAATATAAAAAAGGAGAATTTTAGCAACATACTACATATGTATAACATATATCAATTTAAAATCCTAAATATCTCTTAATTCCTCCAGCTTAATTTAAAATTTCCAGTTTCGGCACATTTTTGCAAATGTCTCTTTGCAACCCCCAAATTTGATTAGCACCAGCCGCCACTGGATTATGTCTAAAGTCCGCTCTCTATTGATAACACTGAACCTATTATAAAAACCAAAAGAATGCTTCAGATACAATTTATTTAACCTAACATTGTCAGTACATTTGTTCTTAAAGTAACACAGTATTATTATAATATTACAAATGTTAGTGAAATAAACTTTTATTACTTAATGTATAATAGAATGATAGGATTATAAAATATTTAGGCACATTTGTACATTTGCCTTAGTACTATACCTATTACATTCACTAATGCAATAAAAATTCTATTAACTTGCGATCCTTAAGAGAATATATTTATTATTTTAATTTTGGTTTCATATAATATTAGAAATATGTGCAAAATTAGAAAGCGTGTACAAAATGAGGGTAATTTATAATTTTGCCAACGCCGTTAGGCCTGCCAATCTCACAAGAAAAAAAGAATGTAGAACTGTATCTATTTACAAGGTAATAACAAAAATGTGTTTGATGTTCAAAATTTTTCCATACCCTATGCATCACGCTGTCTATTATTTTGTAATTTATTTAATTCTAATAACGTGTATCATAAACATGTAAAGTATTTTATAGTTTCTATACTAAACAATAAATCACATCACTGACAACACAAGACAATAAATATACGTCAAATAGAGCAACAATTTCACAAATATTTGAAATAAGTTTTAATTATTAGTTTATTAGTACCATCGCTCGGTTGAATTTATTTTATGGAAATATACAATTTATTTGATAATACTCAATATACAATTATCTTATCTTATTACATATTATTTAAATAATTGTGTTATTTATTATGTCAAAAAACTAATTCGGCACTTATAATCAGCTAATTACGGAAGCTCTAAATTTTAGTTTCATGTTTTGGTCGCTATTAACAGAAAGACATACCGATATTAAACTATTATTTCTAATATCACATAGCAGCTCATTCAGTTAGAATATCCTAACTCTAGATAACATCAGAATCCTAATAGATCATTTCAGTTTTACCCATCTTTCCTCATCACACCGATCAAAGTAAAGCAGAGTGTTTTTTTTTAATTCGTAAGTTGACTCTTCCTTATGGATCATTTCATACTTCCCCAGTTTTTCAATTTTATGAAATCACCAGATACCATTGGGTATCAAAATAGAAATCTAATATTTTTCAACAGATATTTTATGGAGAGGAGTAGGAGTGCGCGGTAGACCAAATTAAAACGCTACCACCCTTCTATGCTTTTAGCACTATATTTGAAGAGAACTTGACCTAATGGTGCATCGATGTACAAACTATCCCCCCAAATGCTCGCCATCAAATACTTCTGTTTTTCTTCAAGCGAAGTTACAAAAGGTAGAATAAAAGCAACAAGCAGCTATTCTTCATGGTGGACTCATTGGTTTGAAAATATCTAAAAACTGGGTCGCAGAAATGTTAAATAACATTAATAAACAACAACCAGATATCTTTATTTCGGCATCTTATTCACAGGCATGGTAGGGTTACTTGTCGCGAATGAATGATTACTGGTCGCGAGAGGATTATACTTAAAATAGTGCCAGTTATTCACAATTCAAACTCAAAACACTATTTACTAGGTTTTATTTCTCTTTAAATTTTGTATTATAAATCGGAAGATACTGTAATACGGCCTTCCAATCCGTAAAGTATAGAGTTCCAACGGCAAACGCGGCAGAGTAATACCCAAGGCTAGGAAGAAAGCATTTTGCAATTTCACTGTGTTTAGCTCCGATTTTTCTTATTGGATATGGCCATCGAAAGAATCTCCTTCGGGACTTCAGCATTTTTCGTAACAAGGAACCATCGTTAAGTACTTTTCAATGTTCAATATTTTCAACAAAAACGAGCAAAAACTGATCAAAATACGTCACATTTTGACATATCAAATATCACTTTGAAAATTTAGGACTAAGATATATCCGTGGTTTAAAAATCCAGGTCAAAATCTTTCCTTCTAAATTGAACTACTCTGCTTTTTTGAAGTAATGAATAAAATATTTGTAATACGCAGTGGCGTACTTTATTAACAGTGACCGGATTATATGCAACATAAAAAGCTTGAAATATGTACTCAAAATGCTTATAAAAAGTGTAAAAATATGCAACTGTAAATAATAGTGATGTAATTTTAACAAATTTGCTTCTGTTTTACAGAATTTCCTTTTTCTTTTAAGCAAATTTGCTTCTAATTGGTTACAGTTTTAACTAATTTGCTTCTAATTGCTTACAGTGTAAACAAATTTGCTTTTAATTTCAATTAGTTTGCTAATTTGAACAGCATCGATTCGATTCTAATTGATTTTTTTTGTTAGTTGCTATTATATGTTTATTAATTTTATTTAACATTTCTGTGTCCCAGTTTGAAAATAATTAAATGTTGTCAACGAAAGTTAAATATTACTAGTGATATCTAATTTTTTTAAACCGTCACCCCATGACAGTTAACAAAAGATAGGTTATTTTATTTTACATAGAATTAGTGATGGGCAAAACTGCTACTTACAAGTAGCTCCTGCTACAATCAAGTAACAGTTTTAAATAGCTGCTACTTTTGTCAGTGTTACTTATTATGAATACGTGTTAAAGATCGCAGTCGCAGTCGAAATCAAATGGAGCAACGAGTAACGGACAAGGAATATCTGCTACTGTACTCTGCTACACTGCTACTGCTACTTTTGTCACTGCTATTATTGTATTGGGAATAATCGTAAGTGATCACAGGCAAAGATCGCAGTTACGCTTTAGATGAAAGTATGACACGCTCGAAATCGATAAGATATGGTCGGTAAAGGGTCGATCATGTATCAGGTTACGTTCGGAGATAAAAGGTACCTCAATACATACCCTGAGTTCCCTATTTAAACAGTAATGCATGAAAATACCTTAAAAATGATATTGGCTCTTGAGAAATCAGTTAAGTATGTTTTTAACCCGGTAGTTTAGATGAATTAGGATAAAACTTATGTCCTGCTGTTTGTCGTGGCTTTCTAGTTCTCAGGCGATTCCCATAATCCTAAAATAACATCATATGGTTTTAATGCTATCTATAGACTTGATTTTTAAACCGGGATGCCCACTTAATTTCGTAAACAATCCCAATACTTTTTCAAGAAGTAACAAGTAAATCAGTTTATGTTCAGCACATAAAAAGAAATTAATTTTCTAATTAGATATAATACGTAATTGGTAGATTACTTGCATATTATTTTCGATTAGGCAAAATTTCTTCTATTTAAGTTTGGAAAAAGTGCATGTTATTTGAAAGCATCCCAATGTCCTGCACACATTAATGACAGAATAGGGTGAAAAGATGCTACAAATATTTTAAGTGGTGATAAAGCTATGCTATTTTAATGATGAAAGAAAAATATTTGTTTTTAATTGTAATATAGATATCATCCACCACACTTATGGGAAAAAATTAAGTGGTTTATTTTTAAGCTTTTAATATAGTTCATTCTTTTAAATGAATCTAGTTTACTTCTTCAGCTGTTTCAGTTCGGTTCGTTTTCGTTATCAGTGTGTATACCTAAAATTCACACATTTGGTTTTAGTTTGCGTTACGGACATTCTTCTTCGTATTTCAATTCGTATATTTCAAACTAAAATGAGTAACAAATAAAAGAAGTCCGAAATTTGGAATTTCTTTAAAGAAGACAGTGCGGGCAAAGCCAAGTGCAATATGTGTAATTATGTCTTTTCCTGCAAATCTACCACTACAAATCTAAAAAAAAACACATAGAAAGAAGGCATATCACAGTACATTTTGAAAAAATTGAGAGACTCCAGTTAAAACCTACTTTTTCGCAGACTTCAGATGAAACGTTAACAGGTTTTAAAGATCCGCAACCTTCAACTTCAAAGTCAACTGAGGATGAGGAAATAGGCGTAGAATCACTAGTATAAAACTCAACGCAGTCATCTATTTTAACCTTTGTGCCTCGCAAAATTTGTGTTTCTACCCAAAAAAGACTTGATAAACTTTTAATTCAATTGATTGTAAAAGATTTTCAACCACTATCAATTACAGAGGTTAAAGGATTTCGGGCGTTTTTGCAAGGACTAAATCCTTCCTACAACATGCCAAGCCGAAAAACACTTTCAAATGTGCTACTTCCAGCTGCTTATGAAGAAGTGTACACAAAAACAAAATCGTTAATTCAGCAGTCAAAATCATTTACATTAACTACAGATTGTTGGACCTTCAGAAATACCGAAAGTGTAATTGCGGTAACAGCACACTTCATCAATGATTTTGAGCCCATATCGGTAATGTTAGAATGTAGAGGGTTCGAAGATTCTCATACCAGTGAAAATTTGGCAAAAGAAATAGAAAAAATATTGGTGGAATGGAAAATTGAAAAAAATAATATATTTTTATTCATTTCATACAATGCTGCAAACGTTGTTAAAGCAATAAAAGGTGTTTTAAAAATAAATCATTTTGGTTGTTATGCTCACACAATCAATTTAGTAGTGCGTGATATCTTGAAAATCGCAAATATACAAGGTACTGTTACCAAAGTTAGGGAAACAATTGTTCATTTTAAACGAAGTTTAAAGGCAACCTTAAAATTAAAAGAAACCCTTAGGCAACAAGATAAAGAAGAGAAAAAACTTATTTTGGATGTTGCTACAAGATGGAACTCAACATACTACATGCTGCAAAGATTTGTGGAATTAGAAGAGGCCATCCGAAGCAGCCTAGCATTATTAAATCTAAGTTTTCCAGTAATTCGCGTAGACAAGTGGAGCTTCATTTCCGAATTAATTAAAATTTTGAAACCGTTGGAATACGTTAGTAAAATAATGTCAGGGGAAAAATACATAACACTTTCTTTGATTATTATTTTAACAAAAGGTTTGAGGGAGGTCTACGAAAAAATGTCAGCCAGTAACAATTTCAGTAATACATCAAAACAAGCTATCGTCAGTCTTCAAACTTCCCTAAAAGAAAGATTTCCTGATTTGGAGCAAAATAGCGCATTAATTGTTGCTACATTTTTAGACCCAAGATTTAAAGCTAATGGCTTTCAGTCAGAAAATACTGCTCAAAGGGCAAAAGAACTAATTCTTGATTATCTACTTGAAATTTTACAAGAAACAGATGAGACAATTGATCCAGAAACAATTGGGTCATCTACCTCTCAAGAATCTCAAGACGAATTTTTTATTTGAAATGTTTTCGATAAACGAATTTGTAGTAAAACAGCCTCTTCTATCAATAAAAAGTCACGAACCGTAGTAGAGATTCAAAGATATTTAGAAGAACCATTGTTGCACCGAGAAGATGATCCATTAAAATGGTGGAAAAATAATTCTTTCAATTTTCCAAACTTGGCAAAAGTAGTAAAAGTAAAATTTGGAACTGTTGCTACTTCGGTGCCCTGTGAACGTGTGTTTTCTAAGCTAATTGAAAGAAGAAATAGGTTAAGTTTTAAAAAAGTGAGAAAAATTATGTTTTTACATGTAAATGATAGTGTGGTTTGTAATAAGAAATAGACAAATATTTTTATTCATTTTATATTTGCAGATCCCTCTTTTTAAGTTAGGCTAGTCATAATATATTAATTTGTCATAATATAGGAATAGAAGTGCATCATTTGAGTTATGGTTTAATTTATATATGTAATATGTACTTATATTTTCTTGGCATTTTTTTAATACAATTAATCTTAAAATAAAATATAAAGTACAATGGACAATGTCCATGGGTAGGCAAAACCTCTTCAAAATTGGTGAAACTGTAGCTAAGATGTTTAGGAAAACAAACGTTTTTGTTTCAGTCAAAAAGACCAAGTAGTTTTCAATTTACAGAGTTATTAACATCAGTTAATTTCGAATAATTTGCGAGCGCGCGTTTCGTTACGTGACGTCATATTACATATACGATACCACACTCGCGGTGCAGACCGACCGCTTTGTATTAGTTTTGTTATATTTTTATATGTACCGACATCAAAATGCAAGATAAGTATAGTTTTGGACTACAGGAAACTTTTATGGTTTACGTTTTACATTAATAAACAAGTTAAGTTGATCTAAGTATCACCCCTTTTTAATAAAAATTTGGGATAATCATTTCTCATGATCACCTGATGTTTTTAATAAGTTAGGCGTTAGGCGATTTAGAATATCCATATTCTGGTTGTAAATCTCTCGCATTTAAAGCGTTCGACCACTAGGAAACTTTTTCAAGAAAATACAGTTTATCACCGAACTGGCTTAAATGATTTTAATAAAATTTGTTAAATTGGGTTTTTGAATCCAGAAAATGCCATTTTAACAGTTCCAGGTTCATGTTTTTTATTAACATTTTCCATTTAATATTTTTGTACTCTTAAATCGTTGTAGTTATTGTGTTTGTTTCTCGGAACAGAAGTGACAAGAGAATTATTGAAGATATTCGACGTTTTGGTGACTATAATAAGGAGTATTTTTTAAAAAGCAATCGCAATATTTCTCTTTTGTTTCAGGCAACAGAATTTAAAATTTCTTGTAATGTGTAAACCCCCGCTGTCCCCCCTAATATTGAGTTTAAATTATATTTAAAAAAAAGGATCCCAAATTTTCGGAAGATTTTCATTAACTCTAGTGGTAATTTGATATACATAATTGATTTTTCTTGCACAAATTATGATGATTGTAGCTCGCAGAGGCAAGGCTGCACTTAAGAATACATATTTGTAGAAACAAGTCTTATTTTCACCCTAAAAATCCGCTCCTAAAATACGTACAATGAAGTTTGAATCACCTTGTGTATCCAAATACCAACACGTTGGGAAAAGAAGTTATTTTTTCTTGACAATTTTGAAAGCTTAAAACTCTAAAACAAAGATATTTTAGTAAGCTTAGTTAATCATAGTAAATATAAAGTCAAGCGTTGTCGGTGAAAAAATATCTAAATTAAGTTATTGCCAACGCTGACACCTACCTGTAACATAAGAACCTAATAATAAGTGATAAATAAACATGAACATTTTCTTTTCCAGAAAGAATAATTGTGACAATTAGCAATACGACATTTAGTAATAAGAAATACTTGTTTCATACATCAACGTGATTTTCCTATTAGTACACACTTCATAGCTTTTGGTGTTTCTTTCGAATTTTGGCGTCAAATAAAACAACAGAAGTAAATTTTTCCCGTGCATTTGTTGTCATGTTTACAGAATTTGGCACAAAGCAATATTTCTTACTTTTTGGATTGGGCATGTTAAGAATTTTAGCCAGTTTTAGTGCTTAAACAGTGCGAGCATAAATGCAACATACGCGCGAATATGTAATATGACGTCACAGTAGGGAGCGCGGTCCATCAGCCGAAATCAATCAATTATTCTCCATTGAGCTGTTTTAATTTGACATAATCTTGTAATAGTAACTAATTAAAGGCAAAGAAGGAGAAAAACATAAAAATAAGCTTCATGATTATCAACACCACTTATTATTTTTTACAAGAAATACGCTGAATACGAACTAAATGTTCATTTTGAAATATCACTAGAATTCTAAGATGCTTCCGACTATAGGAAAGAAACAATCATAAAGCCTACAATTCCCTAAGCAAACGAACCGAAAGTACAAGAAATTAATCGAGTCAAGTAAGTAAAGTAGCAGGTAGCTTGAGTAACATAAAGTGTAACAACTGTGACTGAAAGATCAATATGTTCCAAAATTAGCAGTTACTTTTAGGAACTGATAACTGTTCCAACTGCTACTCAATAAGTAGCAGTGTCAAAGTAGCAGATTGCTATGTAGCAACCCAACACTACATAGAATACGAAAAAACAAACAAATCTAGATGACCAAAAGCAGACATGAACATTTTTTTAAAATAAATTAGGAAAATATAAAGTAATTAAAAAATGTAAAAAAAGGCAGCACTGGACATCGATGTTTCGCTCTTATTTGAGCTGTTCAGCAGTGCATAACATGAAAAGGGAACAATGAGGAAGAAATACTTAAAAACAATAAACTGAAAAATATAATTTTTTTAACATAAATAGACGTTTTATCGAACGGACTACTATGATTTGCTATTAATTTGAATAAGGTTATTTCTCATGCGAACAAATTTTTTTCTAATTTGAATAGATTTGTTTCTAATTTGAATAGATTTGTTTCTAATTTGTACAAATTTACTGTGAGTTTGAACAAATTTGCTTCTAATTTTGACAAATTTCTAATATGTGGCTATCCAAATTAAGTTTTTATTTCGAAATTGGGCTTTTTTCTTCTAAGTCAATTTAGTTTTAATAAATTCTGAATTTTCTTTTGTTCTGGGTTTCTTGATCTCAAAATTTCGACATTTTTCCAAAAATTTAAGTTGAGATTCGAAAGTTTTTTAACAAACTTCAGCATCGATCGACGTTTTAAAAAATTTCGGCCTTTTTCCAAAATTGCGATTTCTTTTTTTCAAAATTTCAAAGTTTTTGGAATATCTCGGATATTTTTTTTCAAAATAGAAACTTCAAAGTGACCACTTTTTTAAAAAATATGTTTCAAAATTGCGACTTCTAAAATTCAATATTTTAAAAAACATTGATTTTTTTTAGAAAATGTTTATCCTTATTTGAAAATTAAGATCTTTTATGATTGTTCTACCTTTTTTTTAAAGTTTTTATTTTTTTTATTCAGCTTTTTTAGGAGTTTCGATTGTTTTAAATTTCGAGGCTGTTTAATTATTCAATTTCTGCTGAGTGGCATTTTCTTCGTCAGTTGCTTCTTACGTCTGACGTCTGTAAATGTTTAATTATTCAATTTCTGCTGAGTGGCATTTTCTTCGTCAGTTGCTTCTTACGTCTGTAAATGTTTAATTATTCAATTTCTGCTGAGTGGCATTTTCTTCGTCAGTTGCTTCTGACGTCTGTAAATGTTTAATTATTCAATTTCTGCGGAGTGGCATTTTCTTCGTCAGTTGCTTCTTACGTCTGACGTCTGTAAAAAGCAACTGGCGAAGAAAATGCCACTCAAAGGAATGAAATTAACGAAACTTCGTAAAGAAGATACAAAGAATAATTTTTAATTATTTGGAAGTTTTTTTTAAATCTTGTATTTTGGTCAAAATATAACATTTAAAATACTTCGAATCCTTCTGAATTGTTGAAAATTTCGAGTTTTTTCTTCAAAATTATTATTTTAAGAAAAAATGACGAGATTTCAAAAAGAGATGATTTTTGAATGAAAAGCCCAAACAGGACAATTTTGAGAATAAGGCCAAATTTTAGGAAAAACACTTATTTAAAGAGAATGGAAGAACATTTCGAGAAAAATATGAATTTCGAAAAAAAAGTTGAAATTTTTAGAAACTGTAGGAATTCAGTCAAAAATTGTGGAACTTCAGTCTAAAAGTTCTAAAGATTTATAAATAAAACCTAAAATAACGGAATTTCGAAAAAAAAGCGAAATTTCGAAGGTCGAATATTAAGAAAAAATGTTGAATTTTCCAAAGGAAGTCAATTTTAAAAAGATGATGAATTTTGGAATAAATTGTAAATTTGAGAAAAAAAAGCGAATTTTGAAAAAATAGTCGAAATTTCAGAAAAAGACGTATTTCGAGCAGAGATGAAATTTTGGTGAAAGAGACTTGTCCTTGGTTATCTTCAAAAATATACAAATCTTCTCCCCTGAAACCAAGATTTTTTTTTAAATACAACAAAATTTGTTCTTACGCGTTTCGATAGCCAAGCTAGCATCCAGTATCTCTCTGAAGATGATATCTTGGCTATCGAAACGTGTTAGAATAAATTTTTGTGTATTTTGTAATTCTTCTCGATTTGAAGAGACAAGATTTGCATATCAATTTTTAAAAAGATGAAACTTCGAGAAGACAATAGAAATTTCCCCACAGGAAGTTAAATTTCGACAGAAATAGTCAAATGTGGGAATGGTTGTCTATGAAATAGATGAATTTTGAACAAAAAAATCGAAATTCTGAAAGAAAAGATTAATTTTGAAGAAACAGTTAAGATTTTTAGAACTAGAATGGATATGTTGACACAAAAGGCGAAATTTCCAAAAAATAATTCTTGAAAAAAATGTCGAAATTTCGAGAGAAAGAAGAATGTCAACAAAAATCTAAATTTCCAAAAAATAAGTGTTGGAAAAAAATAGAATAGAATTTCGACATTTTTCCAAAAATTTATGTTAAGATTCGAAAGTTTTTTAACAAATTTCAGAATGGATTGAAGTTTTTAAAATTTTTGGCCTTTTTCCAAAATTGTCATTTCTTTTTTCAAAATTTCGATTTTGAAAATTTTACTCTTTTTAATTTCGACTTTTTTGAGTAGTTTTAAAGTTTTTTGGATATCTCGTATTTTTTTCCAGTTTTCATTTTTTTCCAGCTTTTTTAGGAGTTTCGATTTTTTTCAATTTGGGGATTGTTTAATTATTCCATTTTTGCTGAGTGGCATTTTCTTCGTCAGTTGCTTCTTACGTCTGACGTCTGCATAAAGCAACAGGCGAAGAAAATGCCACTCGACAGGAATGGAATTAACGAAACTTCGCAAAGAAGGTACAGAGAATATTCTTTAATTATTTCAATTTTTTTAAAATCTTGTATTTTGGTCAAAATATAACATATAAAATACTTCGAATCCTTCCGAATTGTTACATGTTTGTTGTTAAAAATTTCGAGTTTTTTTTTCAAAATTATTATTTTAAGAAAAAAATGACGAGATTTTAAAAAGAGATGATTTTTGAATGAAAAGCCCAAATAGTACATTTTTGAGAATATGGCCGAATTTTAGGAAAAACACTTATTTAAAGAGAAAGCAAGAAAATTTCGAGAAAAAGATTAATCTCGAAAAAATAATTAAAACTGTAGAAACTGTAGGAATTCAGTCAAAACTTCTGGAACTTCCGTCTAAAAGTTCTAAATTTTTATAAATAAAACCTAAAATAACGGAATTTCGAAAATTTTGGATGTCGAATATTAGGAAAAAATGTTAAATTTTCCACAGGAAGTCAATTTTAAAAAGATGTTTTGGAATAAATTGTAAATTTGAAAAAAAAGCGAATTTTGAAAAAATAGTCGAAAATTCAGAAAAAGACGTATTTCGAGCAAAAAGATGAAATTTTGGTGGAACGGACTTGTCCTCGGTTATCTTAAAATATATGCAAATCTTCTCCCCTGAAACAAAGAAAATTTTTTAAAAAAATACAACAAAATTTGTTCTTACGCGTTACGATAGCCAAGCTATCATCCAGTATCTCTCTGAAAATGATATATTGGCTATCGAAACGCGTTAGAGCAAATTTTGGTGTATTTTTTAATTTTTCTTTATTTGAAGGGACAAGATTTGCATATCAATTTTTAAAAAGATGAAACTTCGAGAAAACTAGAAATTTCCCCTCCCCATAGGAAGTTAAAGTTTGACAAAAACAGTCAAATTTGGGAATGGTTGTCTATGAAATAGATGAATTTCGAACAAAAAAATCGAAATTCTAAAAGAAATGATTAATTTTGAAGAAACAGTTGAGATTTTTAGAACTAGAATGGATATGTTGACATAAAAGGCGAAATTTCCAAAAAATGATTCTTGAAAAAAAATGTCGAAATTTCAAGAAAAAGACGAATGTCAGGAAAAAATCTAAATTTCCAAAAATAAGTGTTGGAAAAAAAATAGGAATTTCGGGAAATGTTTTAGAAAATTTACAAATAAAAAAGTAAAAATAATGAGTAAAGAAATTTTAAATTACATGTGTTTTTTTTTAAATATTAATTCAAATCAATCAAAAATTTCGAAAAAATACTTCTTGAAATCATAACTTTTTGTGAAAATTTTAGTAAAACGTAAATATTCCTAGGAAAGTATTTTTGGAAATTTCGACTTCTGTAGGTCACTTGTTTAACGAGTATCTATCCACTCTAGCTTTTATTTCTTTATTTTTTTAGGGGAATTTAAGGAGCCGCAATTTTCTTTTAAAACAGCCGCATGAGGTTCGCGAGCCGTGGTTTGCCGACCTCTGTTCTAGACATATAGCTAGACATAAGCTGTGCGTTGATATCAGTTTCCATTTTGATATGGAGATTAAAAAAAAGTTTCACCAAACTGAAAAACTGGGACATATCACAGAGAGAGTAAAACATTTAACGATCTATATAAATACTTGCTCATCATCTGAAGTGGTTGTATAATCTGAATCAATATGCTTTTTGATTGGAGTCACCGGATACCTTACAGGCCCCCTCCACTTCCGACTGAGCCCTAAACTGCGAGGTAAAGCAATAGGTGGTATGGCATGTTTCTCAAGATTCTCGCTTTTCAACTCTCGCAATAAGTTTCTGTCCAAAGAATGAAAATTTGACAAAACCATTTGCGTCTTCGGGATCATATCTATAATCTTCGCTCTGCGATGATCCGGCGAATAAATTTGCGTACACGACTTGGAAATATTCTTATTCAGAGTAACGTTCTCGTTAAACGCCCCGTAATTGTTTTCAATTTCATATCTAATGTGTTTGTGGTAAGGTACTTCGGATGAAGCTTCGATTTTTTGATGTTTTCTTAGATTTAGCTTGTCGTGGCAGTTCTCCGTTAGGTGTTTCTCGATAGGACCTTCTTCGTTCTCATGGAAATTTTCTACGTAACTAAAAGGTTTTATTGTCGATTGACTTGATAAGTGTTTCAGTTTGTTCATGGTATTATCCATCTTGAGCGATTTTAAATGGGACTCGTTTATATTACTCAAATCAACCTTTGCTTTCAAGTCGTCATAATCAATATTTCGTGGGGAATGAACTCTTCTGGGAACTCCTCGGGATAAAATGAAGGTGACCCACTGTCCGGTGTTCTTTAGAATGTTCAGTGCTTCATTGTATCTGATACCGATGAGTTCTTTTTGATTGACGGCAATCACTTGATCGCCACGAATTATGTTTCCTGATAGATGCGCGGGACCTCCAGGGATGACCGATTGAACGTACACATTTCCATCCGATCCTTCAGTAATCTGCATTCCTAATGAACCTTTTTTGTCCCTTTCAATGGTTATATTGATCAGCTGCCTTTCCTCGGGAAATGATATGTTGTTCAGTTTATCCAGTAAAGATTCACTTAAGGTTTCCTGAAAGTCTGGTAAGAGTTGGTTGGTGTACGATTTAATGGAAGCATCTGTAAAAGACAAACAATTTGTAATATTTGACAATTTGGTTGATTGTTTATTTTAAAATTGTTGGAAACTCGATTTGAAGAGCTTTAATGTTTGTTAAAATATGGCAAAGTTGCTTATTTTAGTGCTTAACAATATGCAAAAAAGAAACTTAATATTTTTTGAATTATATCTTTTAAAGTAAAGTAAATATGTTCGAAACTTCCAGAAAAATTCGAAATTTCTAAATATGAAACAATCATAATAGTATAATAGTTAATAGTAAATAACTCCACATTTATAAAGAAACAATCGCGAGATTTGGAATCCACTATTTTAATTTATAACTCGTTATTAATTAAATATTTCAATTTGAAGTCAAAATTTCAGGAGAAAAAAAAATTGTCAATTTAGTTGAAATTTTGAGAATTCTAAATTTAAAAAAGAAAGCAAGTATGTTAAAAAAACTGCTTTCAAAATTTCCAGTTGAAATTTCTTTTTGTAAAAATTTTTAAAGACTCGAGATTAAAAAATAGAATAAGAATGCTAGCAAGCATGTTCAAAAGGCCAACATTTCGAGAAGATTTATCTTCGAATTTGACCTTAGTAGGTGTCAAGATTTTCTTTTTGGCATTTTAATTTGTCAACATTTTAAGTTTATTTTTTCCCTTTTTCATAAAGTAAAGATTTCAACCTTTAAATATTTTCGAGTTTAAAAATCATAAAATGAAAAATAAGTCAAATAATGCAGTTAACTTTGGAATTAAAGTAGAGAATTTTGAGGATTTTTTATATCATTTTTTTTATTTTTGAAAATACGATGTTTTTTTTTGAAATTTCTGAGTTGGAACTTGAAACTTATATTTTTTTCGTAAATCTGTCCACTTTAATTCCGAAATTTTGAATTTTTTCATTCGAAATTTCGATATTTTTTCTAAAACTCGATCTGTTTCGTAAATTTGGGATTTTTTCCTTTTTACTTCAATTAAAAATATTACTTTTTTTATTCTTCTTAACAACTGAGGTTTACTTAAATTGGAAAATTCGAGAAATTTTTTAACCAAAGTGATCATTATTCTGGTATTTCCGAGTTTTAGACGTGCGAAAATTTCGGTTTTATTTTCAAAATCTTAGTTTTTTCTCACCATTTTGCCACTCTCTTCAGATTTTTACTTTAATCAGGAAATCTGGATTTTCTAAAAATGTTGATCTTCGAACGAACCTTTAAGAAAAAATGGAAATTTCGGTATTTCAAATCATGAGCGTTATCCATTTTTTTAGTCTTCAACTCAAAACGTTAATTAGGTTGATATTTTAGTGAGCGATGCGGGAAAACACTCACTAGCTAGTGACCACAGCCAACGGCTTTCTTTAACGTGTTAAATGAATTAATTTTTTTTAATTCTGACATTATATTTTGAAAGTGTCAACATTTTTTTAAATTTTCAATTTTTATTTTGAAAGCTTTGCCTTTTAAAATTTGGACCTTTCTAAAATTTCTAATCTAGTAAGTAGAATGCATTCTACTACATTGTTGGCGATGGCCATCGTTTCTTTATGGACCAATAGGTGGTAGTACTAAGAGTCACTCGCTTGACGCCTGTGAATGTTTTAGTACTTACTTGTCGGAACATTTGTTAGCATTCGAGTTGGATATACCAACTGACGAGATCTAACAGGATCAAAACCGGTATTTGGTTTCCAAACTTCGAATCTAATAAATGTTCAAACCTATTGGTCTGTGCATTAGAATCCTTGTCTTCTGGGAACTTTCCTAGAGAGCAACCGTTTCGCTAGGTGACAGTATTTCAACTGTTGGTAGCTCAGCTACCTATGGATTCACTATACACGCCTGGAGGGCTGCATGAATTTGTAGTCTAGGTTGCATTCTACTTGCATCACAAAAGAAGTTAAAATTTTCGAAAAAATCGAACTTTTGGATAGTTAAAATTATGAAAAAAGATCGAACATTTTTCTGAAAGTTGAAGTTTTTGACTGAATCTCTTAAAAAATAAAAGTTTGAAGAAATGTCCAACATTTCAAAAAAGGTCTAGATTTTTAATGAAAATATCGAAATTTTGAAAAAAGTCAAAAATTTTCAAAATAATTCTAAAATATTAAAAAACTCCAAATTCGCAGAATTTGAAATTTTGAAAAGTAGTTGTGGATATTAAAAAAGTCGATATTATAAAAAAGTCTTAAATTAAGGTGATATTTTAAAAAGGTTCAAACTAAATCAACATTTTAAAAAGTCGCAAATTAAAAAATAAATCGAAATTTTCAAAAATATATATGAAATTTTAAAGAAAATTGACCTTTCCAAAAAATACAGTGGGCACAAAAGTGGAAATTTTGATTTTTTATGAATATTTTCCATCAACAAATTTGACTTTAAAAGAATGTTCGACTTTATTTGATTATTATAGTTATTCACCATTTCGAGTTTCTTTTAAAAATTTTCTTTCCTGATATTGATATTTTCTTTCTCTTCTTCAGCATTTAGACCTTTCGAAAATTTGACCGAACCTTTTTTTCCAAGTCTCGGCTTTTTTCAAAAATTTGAAATTGTTTTCAAAATTTAGCAATTTTTTTCAAATTCTCGAATTTTTTGAAAAGGTCGAGTTTTCAAAATTTTGACCTGTTTTTGAACACTTTGTCTATTTTCCAAAATTTTGTCTTTTAGAAATTTTAACTTTTTTTGAAAATTGCGACAATTTGTTTTTCAAAATTTTTTCCCATAAATTAAAATTTTGGTAACTTGGACTTATTACAAAATTCGCATGTTCCAGGAAATTTTTACAAAACTGGCCTTTTCAGAAACTTTTTACAAAATTCGCCTGTTGCACGAAATTTTTACAAAATTCGCCTGTTTCAGGATTTTTTATATTTTTTTTGAAGAATCTGAATCGTGAAATTTGAAATTTTGATTGAATTATACAAAACGAATTCGAGACTTGGCTAATTTCGATTTTAAAGCTGACATTTTAAAAGGAGTATTTTTCAAGTTTTAACTCAAAAGTTTCAAAAAAAAGTCGAAATTTGAAAGAATTTTCGAGTTTCAAATCTAATTAATTTTAAAAAACTTAAAATTTAAAAAAGGCCAACATTTTTAAACAAGCCGGCATACAAAAGCTACATTTTTTTAAAAACGTAATAATATTCAAAACGTTAACATTTTCAAAAATATCGAGATTTCCAAAAAAAAATGAAATTAAAAAAAAACTTAATTTTGAAATGTCGATGTTTTCAACAAAAATCGACAGTTTCAGAAAAAACTAAATTTTGAAAAGTCAAATGAATTTCAAAAAAAAAAAATCGACATTTTCAAAAATACGGAGATTTCCAAAAAGAGTGCAATTAAAATAAAATTTTGAAATGTTGATGTTTTCAACAAAAATTGACATTTAAAAAGAAACTAAATTTTGAAAAATCAAATGAATTTAAAAAAATCGACATTTTCAAAAAAATATAAATTTTAAAAAATTTAAAAAAAGATGAAATTTTGAGAAAAAGTCAAGTCTTAGCATAAGGTTCCATTTTTGACAAGAAATCGAAATTTTGAAATAAAGTCGAAATTTCGAAATAAAGTCAAAATTTTGGAAAAGTTCCACCTTTTATATCGAAATTTTTCTTCAGTTTTTCAAAAAAATTGAAATTTTCGAAATGTACAAAAAAGTCAAAATTGTTAAAAGGGTTAACATTTTCAAAAAAGTTTAAATGTTGAAAAAACCTATTTAAAAAAAAACCGAAATTTCGGATAAAATGAAAATTTTTAGAAAATGTCGAACATTTAAAAAACGACGAAATTGTGAAAAAAGTTTTGATCCTTTTCAAAATTTTGGTTGCAGAATATTTTGATATTGATAAAAATGTTGAAATTTTGAAATACCATCGAAATTTTGAGAAAAATTGAACTCGACATTATTAAAAAATTTGAATTTTAAACGAAAATCGAAATTTAAATAGTTTGAAATTTTGACAAAGTCACCTTTTGGTAAAAAGGAAACTTAAAAAGGCGAAATGATTTTTTTTTTGGTGGAACGGACTGGTCCTTGGTTATCTTAAAAAATTGAAATACAAATCTTGTCCCTGAAACCAAGAAAGATTAAAAAACACAACAAAGGTTGTTCTAACGCATTTCGACAGCTAAGCTATCTATCATCTTCAGAGATTTATTTAACAAGATGAAGAAGATATTGTAGCGAGTGACAGTAACAGTAGCGAGTGGTGGGGTTGGGTGACATATCGGATAATTTTGTTAAATACCTACAGTTACCTACCTATGATATAGGCTTCATTTGTAGGTGCGTGTTCAGCAGTTGGACATCGCGAAATTGACGTAGAGCTGCAGTGCAATGATACCGATTGCAGCGATTCATCGTCTAAATAATTATTATTGTCATTAACTGCCTCCATAGACCTAGAAACTCTTGTATTTAGATTACTTATGGCTCTAGTTCCCATCTTAACTCCTCTTCTTTTGTCACCTCCCACAGTTGGCAAACCACAAAAGTAACTGCTATCCAAAATTAGGCCAGAATTGTTGTTGTTATTTACCAAAGTGAGCTCGTTTTCGCCAATATTGGTAAAATCGTGTATGCTCTTAGACTTTAAATGTCTGTTTTCTAAATTGCCAGCACATTTCGAAGAGCTTCTAAACTCAATTTTAAATTCAGTCTCGGCGTTAACTGTACCACAGTCTATGGTTTCATAAACTGGGTTTGCTAAGGCTTCTAATTTATATAGAGAATTCGTTTCGTTTTTTATATCTTTGAGCGGAATACCGAACTGCTGAGACAGTGTTTGAAGGGAGGTGTATTCTGTTCTTAAGCGAAGAAAAAACTGATGATGTAAGGAAGCCAGCCGAAAGGTAAAGTAACTCCTAAAATAAAAAAGTATCATCAAGTGTTACGTGATGCTGAAGTAGATCTCGCCCAGTTTATTTGTTCAAATTTTCCCCACTTGGACACCAGCAGGTTCGTTTGTAAACCGCTGGTTTGATTTGCTATTAAAGCCAATGACTGTACTTACTTTTTGTGGTCCATCTTCAGTTTGTACTTTTTAAATTTCGGGGAATGAAGTTTGCTAATGTGCGGCAATATGCATAAGTAATGTTTGCTGTAACAAAGTGTTTGAATGCTTCTCCATTCAAATGTCTCGTATAATTGAGGTCCATAGTTGTTCCCATTTGATTTTGCTCTTTCATACAAATTGATTCCTTGCGCACTAATATACAACCAGATGTCCTTTTGCGTATGGTCCTTTAAAATCTAAAAACACATCAAACAGCTCAATGGCGTGCCACGAGGAAGCTGATCAAATACGATTTTTTTTAGATCTAGAAGTTTAAAACCTAGAAATCATTGAAAGTCTCAAGAAATAATTAAAACTCTGCTTTCGGTTGCATATTTTGTAAAATAAAAAAAGACTAAATCTTTTTCTTAAAATTAAGGGTTATCTTAGTTTTGAAAATTCATGTTGCACCTGGTCAAAATTTTGGTTTAAAAATCGAAGTGAAAATTTTGGGAGAAAGTAAAAAATTCAGAAGACTATTTGAAATTCGAAATTTTGAGAACAATTCGAAACTTAAAATGAATGACATTAAGCTTGAAACCTTCTGTTTAACCGTTCAAATGGTTTTTTAAATGAAGACTATTTTATGCAAATATTTGCAAATACGAAAGAGACCATTACCCAAGAAGCAGTGTAAAAGTGACCACCATATTGCGGAAGAGTCTGTGCTAATATAATAAAATCTTCTTCGGCCTTTTCGATTTCCATTCCTTTCTTGTATTTGTGGGCGTGTATCAGCTCTTGTTTCAATCGATTGTGGTCATCAATAGCACAAGTCATGGTCTCTGGTACATAATGCTCAATTAAAAAATAGTCTCTGGTCCCATGTTCCTGTATTACACACAATTAAAATAAAAAATAACAAGCTCAATCACTTAATTACTCTTTCGTTAAAGTCCCCGAATTCGGCTTGCAAAGCCAAACCATCTAATTCGATAAGTTGTTTAAAAGAGCAGGGAAGTTGATGCTCCAAGATGGATCTTCGCAACTGCAAATATAGTAAATGTCTAGCTTGTGAACTCCTAATTCCTCTCAAACTTGGCAGAAAAAATCTAACTCTCATAAAGAGGGTGAGTACACTGCTTGACTGGGCGACGTTTTCCGATGGCATAGCTTTACATATCCTTGTGTCTGACGGGAGAAAGACAAAATCTCCAGCGATGAGTGCAGATAATCCCAACATAAAATTCTCCTCTATGTGCTCCTTCTGGATAATCATCTGCAAACAAGAATCTGTTTGATAAAACTCTAAACACTGACTGAAATTCATCCCCCAAGAGGGTGACAATTTAAATGGAAGATAACAGTCCATTCAAAAAGTCAATAGGATGACACATAGACGGCGTTACTAGAATTTTTCCATATGATTTTTATTTAGTACTGACCTTCAAACGATACGTGTATAAATTTGACAGCAATCCGACTATTGATTCGTGAGTTATAGAATTTTGTGTGAAGCAACTTTTGTTATTAAAAAAAATGGAAAGAAGTGAATTTCGAGTTTTCATAAAGCTTTGCTTTTTGATGAAAAAAATACAGTGGAAACCAAACAATGGCTTGATAAACATTATCCGAACTCTGCTCCATCGAGACAAATGTAGAGAAGTGGATTGCTGAATTTAAACGTGGTCGTACCAGTACAGCGCAGTGGACGTCCAAATGAGGCTGTTATTCCAGAAAACATCAAAAAAATCCACAAATTGGTCATGAATGATCGCAAATTGAAGGTGCACGAGCTAGCTGACATTGTAAAGATATCAGATGGTAGTGTTTTTACCATTTTCCACGAACAGTTGGGTATGCGAAAACTCTGTGCAAAGTGGGTGCCGCGTGAGCTCACAGTCGACCAAAAGCAACAACGAATTGATGCTTCAGAGGAGTGTTTGACGTTGTTAAACCGCAATAAAATGAAATTCTATCGTCGATATGTGACAATGTATGAGACATGGCTTCGCTATTACACACCAGAATCCAAGACAGTCAGCTGAGTGGACAGCAATCGACAAACCGAATCCAAAGCGAGCAAAGACGCAACAGTCGGCCGGTAAGGTGATTACTTATGTATTTTGGGATGCGAACGGAATAATATTCATCGACTATTTCCAAAAAGGAACCACCATCAACAGCGACTATTCCTGTGCACTTTTGGACCGATTGGAGGCTGAAATCGCAAAGAAACGGCCACATTTGCAAAAGAAAAAAGTGTTGTTTCACCGAGACAATGCACCGTGCCACAAATCGATTAAAACGATGGCAGAATTCAATGAATTGGGCTTCAAATTGCTTACCCATCCACCGTATTCTCCAAACTTAGCCCCCAGCGACTTTTTCCTGTTTTCAGATCTCAAGAAAATGCTTGTTCGAAAGAAATTTGAATCCAATGATAAAGTAATCGCTGAAACTGAGGCCTATTTTGACAAGAAAGAGAAATCGTACTATAAAAGTGGTATCGAAAAGTTGGAAAATCGCTATACTCATTGTATCGCCCTCGAAGGCAACTATGTTGAATAATAAAATCGAGTTTTGTCAAAATTTTGTTTTTTTTCTTACTTATCCTACGGACTTATTGAATGACCTGGTAGTCATTTTTGAACTTAGAAATATGAAAATTGGTATTTAGGTTTTAGTTTATAAATAAATCATTTATATCGTTTTTGGCACTTTGTCCTCTTAGATGGTAAAATCCACTTACAAAATTCGTATTCTAAAGTATAAAATTATGCGAAAATGCTAATCAAGCGATGACACCTCGTTCTAAAGAGCAGCAGAGGTCGTTGAGTGATTTGTTTTTTCGCATAACAATCAGTCGATACCGATAGTGAATTGGAAGGACAGAACTATGTTGAAAATACATTTGTACAAGTGACGACGAATCATCTTTCTTTCTTTGTAGACTCAACCCTCAAATAGTTGAATATTGGTCTAAGAAAAATTGGCAATTTAGTATATAATATAAAAATGTCGAAGTATTGAAAGAAAATCTAGATTAAAAAAGATCGAAAATCTGAAAAGCGGAAACTTTCAAATTTTAAAAAATGTCGAAACTCCCGAAAGTTGAAATTTTCAAAACATTACCAAATTTTCAAAAAAAAAATATTGAAAAAATAGACGTTTCAAAAATATTTAAAAAAGACTTCGGGATTTAAAAAATAATCGAAATTTTAAAAAAATCGAAGTTTGCTACTGGTCTAACAAAAATAGACACTTTAGTATAAGTCACAAAAATGTCGAAGTATTGAAAGAAAATCTAGATTAAAAAAGATCGAAAATCTGAAAAGTGGAAGCTTTCAAATTTTGAAAAATGTCGAAACTCTCGAAAGTTGAAATTTTCAAAACATTACCAAATTTTCAAAACATTGCCAAATTTTTAAAAGGAAAAATATTGAAAAAAAAGGCGTTTCAAAAAAATTTAATAAAGACTTCGGGATTTAAAATTTAATCGAAATTAAAAAAATTGAAGGTTGCTACAGGTCTAACAAAAATAGGCACTTAAGTGTATTGCATAAAAATTCTGAAGTATTGAAAGAAAAATCTAGATTAAAAAAAACGAAAATCTGCAAAGTGGAACCTTTCAAATTTTAAAAAATGTCGACACTCCCCAAAGTTAAAATTTTCAAAACATTACCAAATTTTCAAAAAGTAAAAATATTGAAAAAATAGACAAAGTTTAAAAAAATTAAATTAGGACTTCGGGATTAAAAAAGTAATTGAAGTTTAAAAAAAAATCGAAATTTGCTACTGGTCTAACAAAAATAGTATAGTATATTACATAAGAATGTCAAAATATTGAAAGAAAACCTAGATTTAAAAAATATGAAAATCTGAAAAATGGAAACGTTCAAATTTTTAAAACATTACCACATTTTTAAAAAGTAAAAATATTAAAAAAATAGGCAGCGTTCCAAAAACAGGACTTCGCGAGTTATTATAGAAAGGTAAAACTTTCAAAAATAAAACTAAGAATTTAAAAAGAAAATCGAAATTTTGAAAACGATATACAAACACTAAGAAAGTCCTTATTTTCAAAAAATTCAAAAATTTGAAAAAATGGCGAAATTTAAAACATATCAAAACTTTGAAAAAGTTAAAATTTTGAAATATAGTCTGACATTTGAAAAATATTTAAATTTCGAAATGTCGAGATTTAAAAAAAATTGAAAGGGTATAGTAAAATTCTCTAAAAACGTCCAAATTTTCGAAAACCCAAATATTAAAGTAAAGTCAAAATTATTAGAATTTCAAAATTTTTTAAGTAGAAATTTGGAACAGTTACAATTTTGGATACAGTCGAAATTTTGGTTGGTTAAAACTTTGGGAAAAAAGTTAAAAAGTCACTCTTCGTTAAGTTCTCGAAATTTTTGATTGAAAAATCAAAAAAACATTGAAATATTATAGAAATCTTCAAAAAAATCAAGATTTCTTTTTAAAAAGCCGAAATGTTGAAAGAGTCGACATTTTGAAAAAAAGTTTAATTTTTGGAATAAATCCAAAATTTTAAGACGATTTTCAGCAAGAATCTAAATTTTGCAAAATAGCAGAAAGAGTTAACATTTTAAGAAAATGTGGCCAATTAAAAAAATAACGATATTTTTGAGTCTAAATTTAAAAATAAATCAAAATTTTGAAGTAGCGAAATTTTGAAAATTTTCGAAATTTTCATAGCAAGTTAAGATCTTCAAAAAAATCAAACTTTTGGAAAATAATGTCAACATTTTGAAAACGTGACAAGAAGACTTAAAAAATTTAAATGTTGAAAAGCAATCTCTAATTTTAGAATTGGTCAAAACTTTCGAGATTTAAATTTTTTAAGTCTTCTTGTCACGTTTTCAAAATGTTGACATTATTTTCCAAAAGTTTGATTTTTTTGAAGATCTTACCTTGCTATTAAAATGTCGAAAATTTTCAAAATTTCGCCACTTCAAAATTTTGATTTTAAGAAATTTGAAAGATTTCCAGTCAAAGCAGAAAATTTTGAAGAAAAGTGAAAAATTATCAAAAAATTCTAAACTTTCAAAAAACTAAAAAACCTATAATTTTGAAAAGTAGTCAATATTTTGATTAGTTAAAATTTAATCAAAAAAGTTGTCAAATTTCTAAAAAATAAAACAAAATTTTCAAAAAAAAAACCTAAAAAAAGTTGACATTTTGAGGAAAAAATTGAAATTTATAAGCAAAATGGAAATTTATACAAAGCAGCAAAATTTTCAAAATAAAACTAAAATTTTGCAAAATAATTCGAAATGTAAAAAAGTCGACATTTTAACTAAATGTCTCGATTTAAAAAATCGAAAATTTGAAATTAACTCAAAATTTTAATGAAACTTACCAAAAAAATCAAAAGTTTACGAAAAAAAGTCGAAAATTCCAAAAAGTAGAAATTTTCGTAGTCAACATTTTAAAAAAATGGCGTAATTTATAAAAAAGAAATTTTCGAATCAAGTCGGGGTTTTACAGAAATTTTCGAAAAAAAAATTGAAAGCTTGCAAAAAAAAGGTCGAAAATTTAAAAGAAGTAGAAATTTTCGGAGTCGCAATTTTAAGACAATCTTGGAATTTTCATAAAAGTCAAAGTGTTCAAATTGTGTCAAAATGTTCTAAAATAAAACAAAATATTTAACAATCGAAGTTTAAAAGATCGAAATTTTTCAATGAAACCGAATTTTTCAAAGTTCGAAAATTTTTGGAATTTTTATAAAAGTCTAGGTTTTCAAATGATGTCAAAATTTTCTAAAATAAAGCAAAATATTTGATAATCGAAATTAAAAAAAAAAAACGTAATTTTTCAATGAAATCGAATTTTTCAAAAAGAGGATCAAGATTTTCAAAAAACTTGAAAAGTCGACATTCTGAAAAGATTGACATTTACGAAAAAAATAAAAAAAAATAAAAAGCAGCGAAATTTTCAAATAAAACCTCAGAATTTTGCAAAATAATTCCAAATATTCAACATTATAACTAATGTCGCTATTTAAAAAATCGAAATTTTCAAATTAACTTCGAAGTTTTAATGAAACTTTCAAAAAAAAAATCGAACGCGTACAAAAAAATTGTCGAAAATTTCAAAAAAATAGCAATTTTCGCAGTCAAAGTTTTGAAAAAATGTCGTAATTTAAAAAATAGAAATTTTCGAATCAAGTCGGAGTTTGAATTGAAAGTTTCAAAAAAAAATCGAAAGTTTACAAAAAAAGGTCGAAAATTTCAAAAAAGTAGCAATTTTCTAAGTCAAAATTCTGGAAAAATGTCGTAATTTTCATAAAAGGCAAGGTTTTCAAAAGATGTCAAAATTTTCTAAAATAAAATCAAAATATTTAAAAGTCGAAAAAAAAGAAAAACGAAAGAGTTCAATGAAATCAAAATTTAAAAAAAAACAAGATTTTCCAAAAACCTGAAAGAAGTCGACATTTAGAAAAAAAGATTGAAATTTACAAAAAAATGGAAAATTTAAAAAAGCAGCGAATAAATTTTTTTTTAAAATCGAAAATTTGCCGAGATCAAAAATTTCAAAAAAAAAAAGTAGAAATTGTCGTAGTCAAAATTTTGAAAAAATATTGTAATTTAAGAGATAGAAACTTTCGAATTAAGTCGGGCTTTTAAAGAAACTTTCAAAAAAAAAATCGAAAGTGTACAAAAAAGGATCGAAAATTGCAAAAAAGTAGAAATTTTCGTAGTAAAAATTTTGAAAACATGTCGTTTTTTAAAAAAACAGAAATTTTCGAATTAAATTTGAAGTGAAACTTTTAAAGAAATTCGAAAGTTTACAAAAAAAGGTTAAATATTTCAAAAAAGTAGCAATTTCCCGAGTCAAAATTTTGGAAAAACATCGTAATTTTCATAAAAGACAAAGTGTTCCAAAGGTGTCAAAATTTTCTAACATAAAATAAAATATTTATGAGTCAAAATAAAAAAAAAAATACGAAAGTCTTCAATGAAATCACAATAAAAAAAAACAAGATTTTCTAAAAACTTGAACAAGTCGATATTTTGAAAAAAAGATTGAAATTGACAAAAAAATTGAAATTTTAAAAAAGCGGCAAAATTTAAAAAAAAAACTTGAAAATTTTGCAAAATAGATCAAAAGTCGGAAGTATTAAAAAAGATTTTAAAAAAATCGAAAATTTGCAGAGGTCAAAAATTTCAAAAAAAAGTATAAGTTTTTGTAGTCAAAATTTTGAAAAAATGTCGTAATTTTATAAATAGAAACTTTCGAATTAAGTCGGGCTTTTAAAGAAACTTTCAAAAAAAAATCGAAAGTGGGCAGGAAAAGGTCGAAAATTCCAAAAAAGATAAATTTTCGTAGTCAAAATTTTGAAAACATGTCGTAATTTACAAAATAGGTGAAATATTTCAAAAAAGTAGCAATCTTCTGAGTCAAAATTTTGGAAAAATGTCGTAATTTTCATAAAAGACAAAGTTTTCCAAAGGTGTCAAAATTTTCTGACGGGCGACCGTAACCAAGACAGGCAACCGCGACCAAGACAAGCGACCCGCGACACGAGATCCAAAACCAAGACAGTGTGGCCTTACTCGCCAACTTTCATCTTTTCTTAAGCCCATTTCTCTAGCGCAAAAGCATCATCCGACGGTGATAATGTTCCCAATGCATAACGTGATGAATCCTGCTCAAAACTTACCTCAAAGAGTTGACCAGCGGTGGTGGAATTCGGGTTACAAACCACATCCAGCTTTTGTCCATTCAACATAATCACAGTAATCACTTTTCGAGTACTGCCCTTGATATCAGGCATTGTTAATTGTTTACTTGGAAGGGAAGCTCGTACGACGAACTCGGGCCCAACACAATCACGCGTTAAAGAGCACTGTAAAGAATCGACGCTATCCTGTTTAGCACGGTAAAGACGCGAAGCTGCTCTTTGCACAGGATTCCTTCTCAATTTCACTTGTCGATTGCGTTCTATAACCGGGTTAGTGTTGATATCATCTTCTTCCGCCACGTTATTCAGTCTGTCGTCTTGAATAGGTTTAAAGCATCGAAATTTGTTGATGAGCGGCTCGATGGTATTTTCCCCGTCTTGATGGTAATACTTTTATATCTGGCACACACATGGATTTTGGGCGAACGATGTTTCCTGGCATGCTGAAATCTGTGGGTGGACAGGAAAGATCTTCCATGCTGGTACTGGCTTCTTTTGTCAATTTGGGTTTATGGAATTCGTGCGGTCGTGTCAATCCAACCCATCTCCTTGGTATCGTCCCGATCGAATCTGCATTTGAATCGGATCTAAAAATGCAAATGAAATAATTAACTCACTTGAGATAATAACAAAAAGTAGCTTAGTAGTATAAAATTAATGGAATTATGCATCAAATAACCATTAGATGCAGTTGAGAATCTATCTTATTGTTGCTTTGCGTGGTATGAGCGACTATTGAATTTATTAAAAATTACAATAGGCAGCTTAACATAATTAAAAGGTGGATGCAAAGTCTGATTATTTTAAATAATTGTTGGAAATTAGCATATTCAGCATGCAATATCAGATTAAATACAACGTAATTAAAGAAACTCCAAACGTTGACTGGCAGACAACATGCAGCCTAAACGAATGGGACTAGAAACATGAAATTTTGCACATGCATTCCCTTTATTCCGCAGGTGAGCACTACGAAAGGATTTTGGAAAATTCGTCTTCTATGGGAATTAATTAGGAATGAAAATTTGTATAGAATTTCGTCATGTATCAGCATTTTTGGCAATTCATCCCCTTAATACAACGAATTCGAATTTGAAAATACAAAATATATGGGTGGTTCGCAGAATGCAGGTTTTTCGTTACTTATAGACATAATTGGTCTCGACAGCATAACCGCCATACCGTGATTTAATAACCAAAGAGGAGCGCAGGTACGAATTAGATGCAGAGGACTTAAGCCAAATAACTACTCACATGTTTCGCGTTCGCGGATGTAGCTCTGGCATAGCAGGAGGGCCCCATGGTGTTTCTAGACTAGTTTCAATCGCAGCTAAGGCCTCTTGGTGCAAATCCATAACTATATGCGAAAATGGTCGATTCTGTTGCCTCTTTTTGCAGTAATCCGATATAACCTGCAATCGAATTTAAAGCATAATGATGCAAACGAAATTCCTTTAAGAGTGCTACTGGTGTCAAGGTTTTACGAGTTCAATTAGAAATTGTATTGTCCAATATGATAAGCAGGTTTTTTTTAATGAGAATACACATTAAGATATAAATTAATATTTGTAATGCAGGCATTTACGAAAATAATACGTTTAGATTAACGATTTGTATAGCATGATAACGTCATAATTAGTTTGCTGGCCTGATATTAAAATTTAATGATTGCACATTACTAGTATTAAATGGTATTATACTCACGGTAAAAATTATGGACTGGTCCAAAACTTTAATTATCCACGGCATCTTGGGATAAGTTACGAATGCAAAACTACTTTGAACATTTAAATACATGTAGAAGCTTTGGTTGTTGACTACAACTTTATTGGAATCAGTGTGATAAAAGACAATTACCAATTGTCTTTTGCTATATTACCGTTGTGACTTAATTTAAAAGCGCATAACTTTTTTTTACCAGGAAATATATCGTTTAAAAGAGTTTTTATCCACATAAGTGCAAATGGCCAACATTAAAATTTAAAATATTTACTGGATATCTTCAGTGAAATTCTAAAGTAAATAAATATGCAATTATGCAGTACCACGAACAAATTAAATGTAGCATTTCTACTTATTCATAAACACTTTTATTATATGTTCGGTGGCAATAAAATTGTGGCATTTATACCATTTTAAGAAGAAGGCTATAAAGTAAGTAAAACTAAAATTTAACAAATGTTTTTAACTCTTTATCAAAGTAAGAAATAAATTGCGCACAAAATAGAAATATGAGGGTTGTTTGATTGGTCAGTGACTTTTTGAATTAAAGATATTTTTTCCGAACGTTTATTTGCCGACAAATAAACGTTTCATTTTTCAACACAGTCTCCTTTTTCTTCGATACATATAGTCCAGCATTTTTCTAATTTTTTTATTCTATCCAAATAATAATTTTTATAAAAGCTCTTAAAAGGCGTTTGGTTCAGTGATGACCCCTTCATTTGACCCATTTCTTGCCAATTCTTCAGGTTTGAAAACCGAAAATTGTCGCAGGAGGCTAAATCTGGAGAATATGCTGAATGTTGTAACAGTTCGTAGCCCAATTTATAGATGTTTGCCATGGTGACTACAAACGTGTGTACGCACGTGAATTAGGACGAATGTTGAAAAATAGCTCGAAATTTCGCGAAAATGTCGAATCCACGGAAGTGAGAAATTTTGAAGAAAAAATGTAAACTGAAAAAGGTTTCTCTAGTTCAGAATATAAATTTTTGGTTGTATGAGCTACAAGGGGAGAAAATTTTGATTCAGTAAATTTTACGCCATACAGCGATGACACCAAACCATTTACACAATATTCATTTCTTCTATTTTTAAAGATGCAACACAACAATTTTTCAGTCTTTTGAGGGGCGATAATCCAAATTGTGCCGTTGCTTACATAGTAGGAAATTTCCGACAAAGATGTATTCGAAACTTACATTTCTGCCACATCATAAATTATTGTTTCGGAATAATAAAAGCGCGTTTTATTATACATTTATTTCAAAGGAAATTAACGCCCGTTTTACGTGGTAAGCAGACTGGTTACTTGTTTTCAACTTTGTTAATTAATCAAATGCGACAATTGGTTTGGTCCCAAAACAAGACAGAAAGCGGTGGTGATTTATTTATGTTGGAGCAGGAAATGAATGTTGAATTAAAAACCTCAGCATTTCTTTTGCAAAAAATTCTAATAACGCAAAAATTTCAAAAGGTTTTTTCTTTTTTTGGATAATTATGCAGATTTATCTGAAATGGACGATACCTCATTTTTTTAATGTTACAGAGCTCGGTGCTACAGCATATTTGCGACGGCGACGTAAGTTTACTTACAGTCCCTCGAAACCTTCATAAGCAATCGATTTAAAAGAAATACGCATCCAAACTTTTATCTTTGAAAAGCAAATATAAATATTGCATGAAATAACTTACTCAAGAGGAAATACGCATTGGTGGTTTGCAGAGAAATATGTCAAACATATTAAAGAGGATAAGGATAAAGTTGTAATTGTATCCATCACAAAATAATGTGACGTGAACTTCTTACTACTTCCTACTATTTCTACTGCGCATTATATAATAATTACCCTCGTGTGATTGTCACTGTAGTTATTTTCTCAATTCCAATATAGTTCCCAGATTCTTTTAATTACTTTAATTTTACTGTCGTAAAGTTGCTGGGAATTACATTAAAATTAATGTGCTTTTATTGTATTTAAATCACAGTACCAGTCATGCCATGATTGTATGGTAATTATCGTACACTTACGATTTTAAAGCTACGAAAAGTTACAAAAAATATGGGAATACGCTATGATAACTATTTTGAATTTTGAAATAACCAATAACGGATGAACCTGAAAATTGCTTGCTAACTGAATACCATAAAATACCTGTTACCTCTAAATGATCCTGATATGAATTGAATTATTGTCAACAAAATATATCGTTTTTCACGCCATACCTAATTTACGTTACTGATGCGTATATATAGAACCATTCAGGAAACGAACTAACACAACCTTTTTCAGGTTGTCACTTACTCCAAGCGTCTTCACATCGCTAAATAAAAAGAAGCTAAAGAAGAAGAAAAAGAAGGAGGGGAGAAGGAAGAAGAAAAGAAGAAGAAGAAGAAAAGAAGGAAGAAGAAGAAGAGGAGGAAGAAAAATAGGAGAAAGAAGAGGAAGAAGGAGAAGAGGAAGAAGAATAGGAAAATGAGAAGAGAAATAAGAAGATAAAGAAGAAAAAGGGAAATGAGGAAGATGAAGAAGAGAAAAACAAGAAGAGGAATAAGAAGATAAAGAAGAGAAACCAGGAAAATTAATAAAAACAAGAGAAACGAGGATGATGAAGAAAAAGAAAAACGAGGAAGATGAAGAAGGAGAAAAGGAAAAAGAATAGGAAGAGAAACGAGTCAAATGAAAAAGAAGAAGAGAAAGAAGAAGAGGAAAATAAGAAGAGGAATAAGAAGATGAAGAAGAGAAATAAAAAGATAAAGAAGAAGAATAAGAGGAAGAAGAAAAAGGGAAAAAGGAAAGAAGAAGATGAAACAGAAGAAGAGCAAAAAGAAGAAGGGAAAAAAGAAGAGAAAAAAGAGGAGGAGGAAGAGGAATAATAGGAAGAAGAAGAGGAATTAAAATATTATGAAGACGAGAAAGAAAAAGGGAGGAGGGGGAAGGAGACGGATAGGAAGAGGGGGAAAAAGAAAAGGAAGAAGGGAAAGAAAGAGAAGAGGAAGAAGAAGAGGAAAATGAGAAGAGGAATAAGAAGATGAAGAAGAACAGAAACGAGGATGAAGAAGAGAAACAAGGAAGATGAAGAAAAAGAGGAAAATATGAAGAGAAATAAGAAGAGAAAAAAGAAGAGGAATAAGAACATGAAAAAGAGAAATAAGAAGATGAAGAAGAAGAATAAGAGGAAGAAGGGAAAAAGGAAAGAAGAAGTTAAAAAAAGAAGAAGATAAGAAAAAAGAAGGGAGGAGGGGGAGGGAGATGGATAGGAAGAGAAGGAAAAAGAAAAAGAAAAGGAAGAAGAAGGAGAAGAGGAAAATGAGAAAAGGAATAAGAAGATGAAGATGAAGAAGAAGAGAAATGAGGAAGATGAAGAAAAAGAGGGAAATTAGAAGAGGAATAAGAAGATACAGAAGAGAAACCAGGAAAATTAATAAAAACGGGAGAAACAAGAACGATAAAGAAGAAGAGAAACGAGGAAGAGGAAGAAGGAGAAAAATAAGAAGAAGACGAAGAGAACGAGGAAAATGAAAAAGAAGAAGATAAAAAAGAAGAAGAGAAAAATAAGAAGATGAAGAAGAATAAAAGGAAAAAAGGAAAGAAGAAGCTGAAAAAGAAGAAGAGCAAGAAGAAGGGAAAAAGAAGAAGGGAAAAAGAAGAAGAGGAAAAAGAGGAGCAGAAAGGGGAATACGAGGAGGAAAAAGACGAATAGAAATATGATGAAGAAGAAGATGAGGAAGAAGGAGGGAGGAGGGGAAAGGAGACGGATAGGAAGAGGAGGAAAAAGAAAAGGAGAAGAGGAAGAAGAGGAAAATGAGAAGAGGAATAAGAAGATGAAGAAGAGAAACGAGGAACATGAAGAAAAAGAAGCAAATAAGAAGAGGAATAAAAAGATACAGAAGAAAAACGAGGACGATGAAGAAGGGAGAAACGAGGAAGATGAAGAAGAGGAAGAAGAAAAGAAAGAGAAACGAGGAAAATGAAAAAGAAGAAAAGAAAGAGAAAGAAGAGGAAAATAAAAAGAGGAAAGAGGGGAATAAGGAAATTTAGAAGAGAAAGAAGAAGGGAAAAAGGGAAAGATAAAAAAGAAATAGATCAAAAAGAAAAAGGGAAAAAAGAAGAAGAGGAATAAGAGGAGGAGGAAGAGGAATAGAAATATGATAAAGAAGATGAGAAAGAAAAATGGAGGAGTGGGAAGGAGACGGATAGAAAGAGAAGGAAAAAGAAAAAGAAGAAAAGAAAAAGAAGGCAAAAAAGAGGAAAAGGAATAATAGGAATCAGAAGATGAAGAAGAGGGGGAGGAGGGGGAAAAAGGAGAAGATGAAGAAAAGAAAGAAGGGGAGGGAGAACAAAAAGAAGAGAAAGAAGAAGGGAAAGAAAGAGAAAGGTAAAACAAGAAAAAACCAATATGATAACGAAGGCTTCCACGGCCAGAGTCAGTACAGGATATACTTCTTCCGAGATTGGTCCGTGTCAAAAAACTACTAAAAGTGTTCGACGTTTCGCCCACCATCGTAGGGGGCTTCTTCGGGAACAAAGAAAAGACACAATAAATGAGAAGAGGAATATGGCGGAATATGCAAAAATGAAAGAATGAAAAGGCCAATTTCAAAACATCAGAGCACGGTAACTCAGTATGTCCACCACACAAGAGGCGAAACTCTTCTGAATTGAAAATTGGTACAAAGGATAAGAAAGTTTAGAAAAAACCAAGAAGAAAAAGAGGAATAAAAAGATGAAGAAGAGGAAATATGAGAAGAACGAGAAGAAGAGAAATAGGAAGATGAAGAAGGAGAAGAAGAGAAGAAAGAAGAGAAAGAAGAAGAAGAGAAAAAGAAGGGAAAAGTAAGAAACAGAAGAAGAAGAGGAATCAGAAGATGATGCAGGAGAAGATGAGAAAGAAGAAGGGAGGAAGAAGAGGAAGAATAGAAGGAATAAGAGGAGGAGGAAGAAATAGAGGACGAGAAAGAAGAAGAAAAGAGAGAAGGGAAGAGAAGAAGGGATGGGAAGAAAGGCAGGGAAGAAGATGGGGCATAACTAGAAGAAGAAGAAAAGGAGGAAGAGAAAGAATAAGAGGAAGACTAAGAGGAAGAGAAATAGGAGAAGGAAGAGGAAGAAGAAAAGAAGAGAACAGAAGAGATGGGAAGTAAAGAGAAGGGAAGAGAAAGAAGAAAGGAAGACGAAAGGAAGAAGAAAGGAAGAAGAAGAGAAAAGGGCAGAGGAAGGGGATAAAAAAGGAGTGGAGAGGAGAGAAGGGGGAAGGGAGGAAGGAAGAGAAGAGGAGGGAGAAGAGAATGAAGAAGTGAAAGAAGAGAATAAAATAGAAGAAGAAAAACAGGAATAAGAAGATGAAGAAGAGGAACTAGAAGAAGATAAATAAGAAGATGAAGAAGAGGAGGAGAAAGAAGAAGAAGAGGAAGAGGGGGAGGAAGAAGAAGAAGAGGAAGAAGAGGAGGAAGAAGAGAAGGAAGAAAAAAAGGAGAGATAACAAAGGGAAAAAGAGGAAGAAAAAATGTGTGACAGCAGCCCAATTGAGAATTGCTGCTTAGGTTGTGGGTGAAAACCGAAAAGGAATTAAATGATACTTGGGAGCTCCAAAAAAGTCGTTGGACGGTTCGCTTTTTCGCATCGGCCGGTATCGATTACGAGTTGCAGAAGAAAGTTAACAACGCGAATACTCTGGAATTTAATGGCGCAAGCATTGCAAAATAATCGAGAGATATTTTGGACGATCATTTGAGAAGTGATGTACTAATTTTTGTACTAAACCAAATATTTCCCTTATTTCAGTAAAATAAAGTTGTGAGTCGCCCGTTCAATATAACAATCACACTACTCAAATTCATTCAGCGCCACAACGTTTGAATTGTGCTGTAACAGTTTATACAAAGTAAGTAGCATTAACCCATTTGTTCCCAATGTTGCGTTAACGCAACGTAACAACAATGTTTTTTTGAGACAGTGACTATAATTTTTTTGGTAAAGTATAGGTGGGGTTGTGTTAGGAAACGTTTGAATGGGCTCATTAATTATTTTACATCAAGACAGTGTATGAAACGCTTTTGAAATACATAAAACAAATCTATCTTTATTGAATAAAAACCAACATTACTAAATATTCTTCAACAGAAAGATGCTTTAACATTTTTAATGTTCGAGAGATTTTTCAATTAAATTGTTGCAGCTATTTTACGTGTGTTATAAAAGATGTCACATTTGAAAGCACATCTGGCGTTACTAAAACGCAATATTGTGACCACGATTATTGAAGGAGGATAGTGCATAACCGTAAAAAACGGTGTCGAAAATGTGTCTAGAGAGTAGGTAGTACGTTCTCGTGATATCAGGAGTGATTGTTTTCTACTAATACTGAGGAACATAGTAAATAAATATGACTATTAAACAGCTGCTGAAAGAGAGAAAAACGAAATAGTTGGAGTTAATCCACTTTCTAGACGCATTTCAATATAGGGCGGCACTACCCTTATTCTGTAATCCGTGATAGGGACAAATGATGATCAAATAAATGCAATATCTAAAAACAGATTTCTGGAAATGAAGTAAGATATTTACTTTGTACACAACGATCATTTGAACAAAAAAAATAAATTTGTTCATCCATCCATCACTTGGTCAGCTGAATAACAATTTTCTGAATGTTGGTGTCTTATTGATAAGCAGATGCCTCCATACTTTGACGCCCAGCCTCAAAAATATTCATCAAACCAACAACCTTTTTGATTTCAAAATACTGCTTGGAATGGATTTTTATACAATGCCATACGCTAGAAAATCGATGTGAAATATAAAAGAAGAATTTCGTCTTGAATGTTATCATTTTGGAAGAGTCAGAAAAGAAATCTGACCACAAAATATATTGACATTTTTTTGGAAGTTTATCCAAAGAACGAAAGATAACACTATAAAGCTCTTGAGAATCCCAATAAAATGACTCAGCTTTTTTTCCAACCAGACTACCACTAAAGTTGCATTTACAAAATGAGTTTTTCCTTTTTTACTAATAAAAGTAAAACAAGGTGGAATTCAATCATTATCTCAAAGACCTTTTGAGATGGGCATAACATTTAGCACTCTTTATCATGAGACAAAAATTTGTTAATGGTAACAGATTTTTTATTACCACCAATAAGGAAGACACCCATTTTCCTATGGGTCTTATTGTATATCATGTATGTTGCGTTAACGGTCTTATTGTATTTCAGGTATGTTCCCAATGTTGCGTTAACGCAACGCCCAAAAAAATATGTATCTGTTGTTTGTTTTTATTGTAACTCTCATAAGGTCTCAACAATGACTAAGTAAGTGGTTATTCAGGAAAAAACAAGAAGCCTTGTATATTTTTCCATTAATGGGCTTAAATGGGTTAACTCATATTTAGAATGATGAGTGTCCGAAGGTCTATTAAATCCTCATCTTCGCTTTAAAGAGTGGCGTTTACGTACAAAAGTTATAAATGCGGAAAATTTGCTACTGTTTACTTTTTACGATTTCTGATGTTGAAAATTTGCACACACGATACAACTGGGGGCTATAAAACAAATCTGTATGTTACATATTACACTAAACCATGGCTAAATATTTACCAGTAAAAACTGCGCCGCAGGATACCGCATACAAAAACTGAAAAAGCAAATGAGAAATTCTATCCAACTAATAGAGCCCGGGTATCTAAATTACCTAGTGAATTAGTTCGTGGGTTGAAATAGTTATCGTGCTTTAAGAGAAATTTCCGTGCTATTTAAACAGGGGAACTCACCCAAACGTTGTAACAGTCGCCACAAAGTGTTGCAGAGGTATGAGATAGGTGCGTTTCTCGGATTAAATTGTCTCTATATATCACATATTTTCCGGTCTGCATGGTTCAATGGTTCTATTTAACTTCGAAACTATAGAGACAATGCATCCTGGGTTTTGGTATCAAAAAGCCGCTACTGCGCTGGGATTATCTGTTTCCCTGCCAGTTTCGATTGTGCAGCTTTACATTCATCTTCTAGCCAGAATAAGTAATTTGTGTATACATTTATTTTATCTATTATATGTGTTTTTTGAAAAATTATTTTTCAGAAAACACCTTAGATTAATACCAGTCAGCATACCGACAACCATCATCAGACGACAGGGAACATTGGCGTCCCAATATAAAAATATAGATATTACAGTTATTTGTTGAGCTTTCTCTTTCTCCATCATCATCTATGGATGTTTAAAAAATGGAGTTAATTCTTTAGAAAAAGTTTGATTTTTATCTTCACATTACAACTTTAAATAGCTCGACTCTGCATAGAAATTCTTAACCTTCGCGGAAAATGTTGAAAAACAAAGTTGAATATTCTAGTTTGATTCTAATGCACAGATCAATAGTTTTGAACATTTATCAGATTCAGAGTTTGAAAACCAAAGACCGGTTTCGATAAGATATCATCAGTTTGGTATTTTTGTACCCGAGAAGAAAAGATTCTAATGCACAGACCAACGAGTTTGAATATTAATCAGATTCAGAGTTTGGAAACCAAAGACCAAAGGAAACCAACGATCTTATTAAATCTCGTCAGTTTCAACCTGAATGCCAACAAATGTTCCGGCAAGTAAATACTATAGAATCAACCAACGAGGTCCACTGATTCTACAGTTCTGAATCTGATAAATATTCAAATCTATTGATCTGTCGACGACCGTCGATTCTATAGTTCTGAATATGATAAATGTTCAAATCTATTGATCTGTGAATTAGAATCTTGCCTTCTGGGACCTTCCTAGAGAGCAACCGCTTTGCTAGGAGTTTGTGTATCAACTACTGGTAGTTCAGCTACCTATGATTACACGCTTAGATGGCTGCATTACTGTAATCTAGATTGTATTCTCGACACTTGTTGGAGTTGTCCACAGTTTTTCTATGAACCAATAGATAGCAATACTTAATAATCACACGGACGACGTCCGTTAATTTTAGCATTTATTTCCCGGAACATTTGTTGGCATTCGAGTTGAATAAACTGACGAGATTTAATAAGATCGCTAGCTTTGGTTTCCTTTGGTATTTGGTTTCCAAACTCTGAATCTGATAAATGTTCAAACTTGTTGGTCTGTGCATCAGAATTTTGTCTTCTGGGACCTTGCTAGAGAGCAACCGCTTCGCTAGGCATTTGTGTTTTCAACTGTTGGTAGTTCAACTACCTATGATTCACTATCCATGGTTAGAAAGCTGCATTACTGTAGTATATGTTGCATTCTAATTGCATTCTAGCTTGAAGTGAAAATACTGCGAACAAAACGCCAATTTTACAAATATTTTTCCAAATTTTAAATTATTAGCTAATATTGTCCCAAAATTTATTTAAAAAAATTATCACTTCGGCTCAAATCTCGACATTAGCGACTTTTTTTTTTTTAGACAATTTGAAGCTCTGGCCAAAAAGTAGAGAATGTTCGATATTTTATCGAAATTTCAATTCAATAAACAAAATGTTTTATACTCAAAAATTTGAGCCATTTCGTCAATCCTGTTTTTGTTAGAAATTTAGATATTATTGCGGACTTTTTCGGTTCGAAATGATTATTAGCACTTGTTGAATAATACCCACTTTATTTTTAAACTAAACTCGGAACACTGCAACTGAATAATTAACTAACTTATTGACTTCTAACTATTAACTCACTTATTAACTACCCTGACTGACTGACTCTAACTAATTAACTCTAATTAATTGGCGACCGCCTTATATAGTTTTGGCTCCCAGGTTCTAGAAAAATCCCGCAGATAAGGCTTAACGTTTGACGAAATTTTTGGAACGCTTATCTGCCGTTTGCTTCGTTATCGCGGCCGCTTTCCTCTTATCGAATCTTTCTGGAAATTTTTTTTATGTAACTGAATTCTATAATTTACATTTCGCTACAATATTTTTTTTTTTTCAAAATTTCGTATCAAATTTTTGGTTCTCGGGACACATATCCTGTTTGACTCTCCCTAGATCCGGGATAGTGCAAGGTGCCTCGATCTTCTAATTGTTCCCGGATCCGACGGGCCTGAGGGCACTTCGATTGATATTTAATTTGTTTTGGATTTGTCTCATCCGAAAGAGCGAATTTGGTATTTGGTGCGGTCAAAGATCAATAAGATATGGCAATATTTCAGCGGCTGTCTAATACCGGCGTCGATTGTAATTGCTCACTGATCTGCTAACTAAATAGCGAATTGGTTTCCAATAAAAAACACTCCATTAATGGG